>JBBBDQ010029731.1:77500-253060 GCA_037127315.1 Ascarosepion bandense | reverse complement strand
CTCCTTGATGATTCTTTTAGTTCTTCAAATTTCCGCCTTGATGATTCTTTTAGTTCTTCAAATTTCCTCCTTGATTCTTTTAGTTCTTCAAATTTCCTCCTTAATGATTCTTTTAGTTCTTCAAATTTCCTCCTTGATTCTTTTAGTTCTTCAAATTTCTTCCTTGATTCTTTTAGTTCTTCAAATTTCCTCCTTGATGATTCTTTTAGTTCTTCAAATTTCCTCCTTGATTCTTTTAGTTCTTCAAATTTCCTCCTTGATGATTCTTTTAGGTCTTCAAATTTCCTCCTTAATGATTCTTTTAGTTCTTCAAATTTCCTCCTTGATGATTCTTTTAGTTCTTTAAATTTCCTCCTTGATGATTCTTTAGTTCTTCAAATTTCCTCCTTGATGATTCTTTTAGTTCTTCAAATTTCCTCCTTGATTCTTTTAGTTCTTCAAATTTCCTCCTTGATGATTCTTTTAGTTCTTCAAATTTCCTCCTTGATGATTCTTTTAGTTCTTCAAATTTCCTCCTTGATTCTTTTAGTTCTTCAAATTTCCTCCTTGATGGTTCTTTTAGTTCTTCACATATCCTCCTTGATTCTTTTAGTTCTTCAAATTTCCTCCTTGATGATTCTTTTAGTTCAAATTTCCTCCTTGATGATTCTTTTAGTTCTTCAAATTTCCTCCTTGATTCTTTTAGTTTTCAAATTTCCTCCTTGATGATTCTTTTAGTTCTTCAAATTTCCTCCATGATGATTCTTTTAGTTCTTCAAATTTCCTCCTTGATGATTCTTTTAGTTCTTTAAATTTCCTCCTTAATGATTCTTTTAGTTCTTCAAATTTCCTCCTTGATGATTCTTTTAGTTCTTCAAATTTCCTCCTTGATGATTCTTTTAGTTCTTCAAATTTCTCTTGATGATTCTTTTAGTTCTTCAAATTTCCTCCTTGATGATTCTTTTAGTTCTTCAAATTTCCTCCTTGATGATTCTTTTAGTTCTTCAAATTTCCTCCTTGATGATTCTTTTAGTTCTTTAAATTTCCTCCTTGATGATTCTTTTAGTTCTTCAAATTTCCTCCTTGATGATTCTTTTAGTTCTTCAAATTTCCTCCTTGATGATTCATTTAGTTCTTCAAATTTCCTCCTTGATGATTCTTTTAGTTCTTCAAATTTCTCCTTGATGATTCTTTTAGTTCTTCAAATTTCCTCCTTGATGATTCTTTTAGTTCTTCAAATTTCCTCCTTAATGATTCTTTTAGTTCTTCAAATTTCCTCCTTGATGATTCTTTTAGTTCTTTAAATTTCCTCCTTGATGATTCTTTTAGTTCTTCAAATTTCCTCCTTGATGATTCTTTTAGTTTATCAAATTTCCTCCTTGATGATTCTTTTAGTTCTTCAAATTTCCTCCTTGATGATTCTTTTAGTTCTTCAAATTTCCTCCTTGATGATTCTTTTAGTTCTTCAAATTTCCTCACTTAATGATTCTTTTAGTTCTTCAGATTTCCTCCCTGATGATTCTTTTAGTTCTTTAAATTTCCTCCTTAATGATTCTTTTAGTTCTTCAAATTTCCTCCTTGATGATTCTTTTAGTTCTTCATTCCTCCTTGATTCTTTTAGTTCTTCAAATTTCCTCCTTGATGGTTCTTTTAGTTCTTCATATCCTCCTTGATTCTTTTAGTTCTTCAAATTTCCTCCTTGATGATTCTTTTAGTTCTTCAAATTTCCTCCTTGATGATTCTTTTAGTTCTTCAAATTTCCTCCTTGATTCTTTTAGTTTTTCAAATTTCCTCCTTGATGATTCCTTTAGTTCTTCCAGAATTTCCTCCTTGATGATTCTTTTAGTTCTTTAAATTTCCTCCTTAATGATTCTTTTAGTTCTTCAAATTTCCTCCTTGATGATTCTTTTAGTTCTTCAAATTTCCTCCTTGATGATTCTTTTAGTTCTTCAAATTTCCTACTTGATGATTCTTTTAGTTCTTCAAATTTCCTCCTTGATGATTCTTTTAGTTCTTCAAATTTCCTCCTTGATGATTCTTTTAGTTCTTCAAATTTCCTCCTTGATGATTCTTTTAGTTCTTTAAATTTCCTCCTTGATGATTCTTTTAGTTCTTCAAATTTCCTCCTTGATAATTCTTTTAGTTCTTCAAATTTCCTCCTTGATGATTCATTTAGTTCTTCAAATTTCCTCCTTGATGATTCTTTTAGTTCTTCAAATTTCCTCCTTGATGATTCTTTTAGTTCTTCAAATTTCCTCCTTGATGATTCTTTTAGTTCTTCAAATTTCCTCATATTAAGTTCTTTTAGTTCTTCAAATTTCCTCCTTGATGATTCTATTAGTTTCTTTAATTCCTCCTTGATGATTCTTTTAGTTCTTCAAATTTCCTCCTTGATGATTCTTTTAGTTCTTCAAATTTCCTCCTTAATGATTCTTTTAGTTCTTCAAATTTCCTCCTTAAGTGATTCTTTTAGTTCTTCAAATTTCGTCCTTGATGATTCTTTTAGTTCTTTAAATTTCCTCCTTGATGATTCTTTTAGTTCTTCAAATTTCCTCCTTAATGATTCTTTTAGTTCTTCAAATTTCCTCCCTAATGATTCTTTTAGTTCTTCAAATTTCCTCCTTGATTCTTTTAGTTCTTTAAATTTCCTCCTTGATGATTCTTTTAGTTCTTCAAGAATTTCCTCCTTAATGATTCTTTTAGTTCTTCAAATTTCCTCCTTGATGATTTTTTTAGTTCTTTAAATTTCCTCCTTGATGATTCTTTTAGTTCTTCAAATTTCCTCCTTAATGATTCTTTTAGTTCTTCAAATTTCCTCCTTGATGATTCTTTTAGTTCTTTAAATTTCTCTGATGATTCTTTTAGTTCTTCAAATTTCCTCCTTAATGATTCTTTTAGTTCTTCAAATTTTCTCCTTGATGATTCTTTTAGTTCTTCAAATTTCCTCCTTGATGATTCTTTTAGTTCTTTTAAATTTCCTCCTTGATTCTTTAGTTCTTCAAATTTCCTCCTTAATGATTATTTAGTTCTTCAAATTTCCTCTCACTTGATTCTTTTAGTTCTTCAAATTTCTTCCTTGATTCTTTTAGTTCTTCATTTCCTCCTTGATGATTCTTTTAGTTCTTCTAAATTCCTCCTTGATTCTTTTAGTTCTTCAAATTTCCTCCTTGATGATTCTTTTAGGTCTTCAAATTCCTCCTTAATGATTCTTTTAGTTCTTCAAATTTCCTCCTTGATGATTCTTTTAGTTCTTTAAATTTCCTCCTTGATGATTCTTTTAGTTCTTCAAATTTCCTCCTTGATGATTCTTTTAGTTCTTCAAATTTCCTCCTTAATGATTCTTTTAGTTCTTCAAATTTCCTCCTTGATGATTCTTTTAGTTCTTCAAATTTCCTCCTTGATGATTCTTTTAGTTCTTCAATTTCCTCCTTGATTCTTTTAGTTCTTCAAATTTCCTCCTTGATGATTCTTTTAGTTCTTCAAATTTCCTCCTTGATTCTTTTAGTTCTTCAAATTTTCCTCCTTGATGAATCTTTTAGTTCTTCAAATTTCCTCCTTGATGATTCTTTTAGTTCTTCAAATTTCCTCCTTGATTCTTTTAGTTCTTCAAATTTCCTCCTTAATGATTCTTTTAGTTCTTCAAATTTCCTCCTTGATGATTCTTTTAGTTCTTCAAATTTCCTCCTTAAGTTCTTTTAGTTCTTCAAATTTCCTCCTTGATGGTTCTTTTAGTTCTTCACATATCCTTACTGATTCTTTTAGTTCTTCAAATTTCCTCCTTGATGATTCTTTTAGTTCTTCAAATTTCCTCCTTGATGATTCTTTTAGTTCTTCAAATTTCCTCCTTGATTCTTTTAGTTTTTCAAATTTCCTCCTTGATGATTCTTTTAGTTTTCTTCAAAATTTTCCTCCTTGATGATTCTTTTAGTTCTTCAAATTTCCTCCTTGATGATTCTTTTAGTTCTTTAAATTTCCTCCTTAATGATTCTTTTAGTTCTTCAAATTTCCTCCTTGATGATTCTTTTAGTTCTTCAAATTTCCTCCTTGATGATTCTTTTAGTTCTTCAAATTTCCTCCTTGATGATTCTTTTAGTTCTTTAAATTTCCTCCTTGATGATTCTTTTAGTTCTTCAAATTTCCTCCTTGATGATTCTTTTAGTTCTTCAAATTTCCTCCTTGATGATTCATTTAGTTCTTCAAATTTCCTCCTTGATGATTCTTTTAGTTCTTCAAATTTCCTCCTTGATGATTCTTTTAGTTCTTCAAAATTTCCTCTTGATGATTCTTTTTAGTTCTTCAAATTTCCTCCTTAATGATTCTTTTAGTTCTTCAAATTTCCTCCTTGATGATTCTATTAGTTCTTTAAATTTCCTCCTTGATGATTCTTTTAGTTCTTCAAATTTCCTCCTTGATGATTCTTTTAGTTCTTCAAATTTCCTCCTTAATGATTCTTTTAGTTCTTCAAATTTCCCCTTGATGATTCTTTTAGTTCTTCATTCCTCCTTGATGATTCTTTTAGTTCTTCAAATTTCCTCCTTAATGATTCTTTTAGTTCTTCAAGATTTCCTCCTTGACGATTCTTTTAGTTCTTTAAATTTCACTCCCCTAATGATTCTTTTAGTTCTTCAAATGTCCTCCTTAATGATTCTTTTAGTTCTTCAAATTTCCTCCTTGATGATTCTTTTAGTTCTTCAAATTTCTCCTTGATGATTCTTTTAGTTCTTCAAATTTCCTCCTTGATGATTCTTTTAGTTCTTTAAATTTCCTCCTTGATGATTCTTTTAGTTCTTCAAATTTCTCCTTGATTCTTTTAGTTCTTCAAATTTCCTCCCTAATGATTCTTTTAGTTCTTCAAATTTCCTCCTTGATTCTTTTGATTCTTTAAATTTCCTCCTTGATGATTCTTTTAGTTCTTCAATTTCCTCCTTAATGATTCTTTAGTTCTTCAAATTTCCTCCTTGATGATTCTTTTAGTTCTTTAAATTTCCTCCTTGATGATTCCTTTAGTTCTTCAAATTTCCTCCTTAATGATTCTTTTAGTTCTTCAAATTTCCTCCTTGATGATTCTTTTAGTTCTTTAAATTTCCTCCTTGATGATTCTTTTAGTTCTTCAAATTTCCTCCTTAATGATTCTTTTCGTTCTTCAAATTTTCTCCTTGATGATTCTTTTAGTTCTTCAAATTTCCGCCTTGATGATTCTTTTAGTTCTTCAAATTTCCTCCTTGATTCTTTTAGTTCTTCAAATTTCCTCCTTAATGATTCTTTTAGTTCTTCAAATTTCCTCCTTGATTCTTTTAGTTCTTCAAATTTCTTCCTTGATTCTTTTAGTTCTTCAAATTTCCTCCTTGATGATTCTTTTAGTTCTTCAAATTTCCTCCTTGATTCTTTTAGTTCTTCAAATTTCCTCCTTGATGATTCTTTTAGGTCTTCAAATTTCCTCCTTAATGATTCTTTTAGTTCTTCAAATTTCCTCCTTGATGATTCTTTTAGTTCTTTAAATTTCCTCCTTGATGATTCTTTTAGTTCTTCAAATTTCCTCCTTGATGATTCTTTTAGTTCTTCAAATTTCCTCCTTGATTCTTTTAGTTCTTCAAATTTCCTCCTTGATGATTCTTTTAGTTCTTCAAATTTCCTCCTTGATGATTCTTTTAGTTCTTCAAATTTCCTCCTTGATTCTTTTAGTTCTTCAAATTTCCTCCTTGATGGTTCTTTTAGTTCTTCACATATCCTCCTTGATTCTTTTAGTTCTTCAAATTTCCTCCTTGATGATTCTTTTAGTTCTTCAAATTTCCTCCTTGATGATTCTTTTAGTTCTTCAAATTTCCTCCTTGATTCTTTTAGTTTTTCAAATTTCCTCCTTGATGATTCTTTTAGTTCTTCAAATTTCCTCCTTGATGATTCTTTTAGTTCTTCAAATTTCCTCCTTGATGATTCTTTTAGTTCTTTAAATTTCCTCCTTAATGATTCTTTTAGTTCTTCAAATTTCCTCCTTGATGATTCTTTTAGTTCTTCAAATTTCCTCCTTGATGATTCTTTTAGTTCTTCAAATTTCCTACTTGATGATTCTTTTAGTTCTTCAAATTTCCTCCTTGATGATTCTTTTAGTTCTTCAAATTTCCTCCTTGATGATTCTTTTAGTTCTTCAAATTTCCTCCTTGATGATTCTTTTAGTTCTTTAAATTTCCTCCTTGATGATTCTTTTAGTTCTTCAAATTTCCTCCTTGATGATTCTTTTAGTTCTTCAAATTTCCTCCTTGATGATTCATTTAGTTCTTCAAATTTCCTCCTTGATGATTCTTTTAGTTCTTCAAATTTCCTCCTTGATGATTCTTTTAGTTCTTCAAATTTCCTCCTTGATGATTCTTTTAGTTCTTCAAATTTCCTCCTTAATGATTCTTTTAGTTCTTCAAATTTCCTCCTTGATGATTCTTTTAGTTCTTTAAATTTCCTCCTTGATGATTCTTTTAGTTCTTCAAATTTCCTCCTTGATGATTCTTTTAGTTTATCAAATTTCCTCCTTGATGATTCTTTTAGTTCTTCAAATTTCCTCCTTGATGATTCTTTTAGTTCTTCAAATTTCCTCCTTGATGATTCTTTTAGTTCTTCAAATTTCCTCCTTGACAATTCTTTTAGTTCTTCAGATTTCCTCCCTGATGATTCTTTTAGTTCTTTAAATTTCCTCCTTAATGATTTCTTTTAGTTCTTCAAATTTCCTCCTTGATGATTCTTTTAGTTCTTCAAATTTCCTCCTTGATTCTTTTAGTTCTTCAAATTTCCTCCTTGATGGTTCTTTTAGTTCTTCACATATCACTTATTGATTCTTTTAGTTCTTCAAATTTCCTCCTTGATGATTCTTTTAGTTCTTCAAATTTCCTCCTTGATGATTCTTTTAGTTCTTCAAATTTCCTCCTTGATTCTTTTAGTTTTTCAGAATTTCCTCCTTGATGATTCCTTTAGTTCTTCAAATTTCCTCCTTGATGATTCTTTTAGTTCTTTAAATTTCCTCCTTAATGATTCTTTTAGTTCTTCAAATTTCCTCCTTGATGATTCTTTTAGTTCTTCAAATTTCCTCCTTGATGATTCTTTTAGTTCTTCAAATTTCCTACTTGATGATTCTTTTAGTTCTTCAAATTTCCTCCTTGATGATTCTTTTAGTTCTTCAAATTTCCTCCTTGATGATTCTTTTAGTTCTTCAAATTTCCTCCTTGATGATTCTTTTAGTTCTTCAAAATTTCCTCCTTGATG
Organism: Ascarosepion bandense; assembly: GCA_037127315.1. Taxonomy (NCBI): domain Eukaryota; kingdom Metazoa; phylum Mollusca; class Cephalopoda; order Sepiida; family Sepiidae; genus Ascarosepion; species Ascarosepion bandense. The sequence goes on along the minus strand of JBBBDQ010029731.1, from coordinate 245,836 downwards.
GATTCTTTTAGTTCTTCAAATTTCCTCCTTGATAATTCTTTTAGTTCTTCAAATTTCCTCCTTAATTCGATGATTCATTTAGTTCTTCAAATTTCCTCCTTGATAGTTCTTTTAGTTCTTCAAATTTCCTCCTTGATGATTCTTTTAGTTCTTCAAATTTCCTCCTTGATGATTCTTTTAGTTCTTCAAATTTCCTCCTTAATAGATTCTTTAGTTCTTCAAATTTCCTCCTTGATGATTCTATTAGTTCTTTAAATTTCCTCCTTGATGATTCTTTTAGTTCTTCAAATTTCCTCCTTGATGATTCTTTTAGTTCTTCAAATTTCCTCCTTAATGATTCTTTTAGTTCTTCAAATTTCCTCCTTGATGATTCTTTTAGTTCTTCAAATTTCCTCCTTGATGATTCTTTAGTTCTTCAAATTTCCTCCTTAATGATTCTTTAGTTCTTCAGATTTCCTCCTTGACGATTCTTTTAGTTCTTTAAATTTCCTCCTTAATGATTCTTTTAGTTCTTCAAATGTCCTCCTTAATGATTCTTTTAGTTCTTCAAATTTCCTCCTTGATGATTCTTTTAGTTCATGCAATTTCTCCTTGATGATTCTTTTAGTTCTTCAAATTTCCTCCTTGATGATTCTTTTAGTTCTTCAAATTTCCTCCTTGATGATTCTTTTAGTTCTTCAAATTTCCTCCTTGTTAATGATTCTTTTAGTTCTTCAAAATTTCCTCCCTAATGATTCTTTTGATTCTTCAATTTTATCTAATGATTCTTTTAGTTCTTTAAATTTCCTCCTTGATGATTCTTTTAGTTCTTCAAATTTCCTCCTTAATGATTCTTTAGTTCTTCAAATTTCCTCCTTGATGATTCTTTTAGTTCTTTAAATTTCCTCCTTGATGATTCTTTTAGTTCTTCAAATTTCTCCTTAATGATTCTTTTAGTTCTTCAAATTTCCTCCTTGATGATTCTTTTAGTTCTTTAAATTTCCTCCTTGATGATTCTTTTTAGTTCTTCAATTTCCTCATGTGATTCTTTTTCGTTTATTAGATTTTCTCCTTGATGATTCTTTTAGTTCTTCAAATTTCCGCCTTGATGATTCTTTAGTTCTTCAAATTTCCTCCTTGATTCTTTTAGTTCTTCAAATTTCCTCCTTAATGATTCTTTTAGTTCTTCAAATTTCCTCCTTGATTCTTTTAGTTCTTCAAATTTCTTCCTTGATTCTTTTAGTTCTTCAAATTTCCTCTTGATGATTCTTTTAGTTCTTCAATTTCCTCCTTCAGTTCTTTTGATTCTTCAAATTTCCTCCTTGATGATTCTTTTAGGTCTTGCAAATTTCCTCCTTAATGATTCTTTTGATTCTTCAAATTTCCTCCTTGATGATTCTTTTAGTTCTTTAAATTTCCTCCTTGATTCTTTTGGTCTTCAAATTTCCTCCTTGATGATTCTTTAATTCTTCAAATTTCCTCCTTAATGATTCTTTTGGTTCTTCAAATTTCCTCCTTGATGATTCTTTTAGTTATTTAAATTTCCTCCTTGATGATTCTTTTAGTTCTTCAAAGTTATATAGATTCTTGTAGTTCTTCGAATTTCTCCTTGATGATTCTTTTAGTTCTTCAAATTTCCTCCTTGATGATTCTTTTAGTTCTTCAAATTTCCTCCTTGATTCTTTTAGTTCTTCAAAGATTTCCTCCTTGATGGTTCTTTTAGTTCTTCACTTATCCTCCTTGATTCTATTAGTTCTTTAAATTTCCCACTCCTTGATGATTCTTTTAGTTCTTCAAATTTCCTCCTTGATGATTCTTTTAGTTCTTCAAATTTCCTCCTTAATGATTCTTTTAGTTCTTCAATTTCCTCCTTGATGATTCTTTTAGTTCTTCAAATTTCCTCCTTGATGATTCTTTTGATTCTTCAAATTTCTCTTAATGATTCTTTTAGTTCTTCAGATTTCCTCCTTGACGATTCTTTTAGTTCTTTAAATTTCCTCCTTAATGATTCTTTTAGTTCTTCAAATGTCCTCCTTAATGATTCTTTTAGTTCTTCAAATTTCCTCCTTGATGATTCTTTTTAGTTCTTCAAATTTCCTCCTTGATGATTCTTTTAGTTCTTCAAATTTCCTCCTTGATGATTCTTTTAGTTCTTTAAATTTCCTCCTTGATGATTCTTTTAGTTCTTCAATTTCCTCCCTTAATGATTCTTTTAGTTCTTCATTTACTCCTAATGATTCTTTTAGTTCTTTAATTTCCTCCTTGATTCTTTTAGTTCTTTAAATTTCTCCTTGATGATTCTTTTAGTTCTTCAAATTTCCTCCTTAATGATTCTTTTAGTTCTTCAAATTTCCTCCTTGATGATTCTTTTAGTTCTTTAAATTTCCTCCTTGATGATTCTTTTAGTTCTTCAAATTTCCTCTGTAATGATTCTTTTAGTTCTTCAATTTCCTCCTTGATGATTCTTTAGTTCTTTAAATTTACTCCTTGATGATTCTTTTAGTTCTTCAAATTTCCTCCTTAATGATTCTTTTCGTTCTTCAAATTTTCTCCTTGATGATTCTTTTAGTTCTTCAAATTTCCGCCTTGATGATTCTTTTAGTTCTTCAAATTTCCTCCTTGATTCTTTTAGTTCTTCAAATTTCCTCCTTAATGATTCTTTTAGTTCTTCAAATTTCCTCCTTGATTCTTTTAGTTCTTCAAATTTCTTCCTTGATTCTTTTAGTTCTTCAAATTTCCTCCTTGATGATTCTTTTAGTTCTTCAAATTTCCTCCTTGATTCTTTTAGTTCTTCAAATTTCCTCCTTGATGATTCTTTTAGGTCTTCAAATTTCCTCCTTAATGATTCTTTTAGTTCTTCAAATTTCCTCCTTGATGATTCTTTTAGTTCTTTAAATTTCCTCCTTGATGATTCTTTTAGTTCTTCAAATTTCCTCCTTGATGATTCTTTAATTCTTCAAATTTCCTCCTTAATGATTCTTTTAGTTCTTCAAATTTCCTCCTTGATGATTCTTTTAGTTCTTCAAATTTCCTCCTTGATGATTCTTTTAGTTCTTCAAATTTCCTCCTTGATTCTTTTAGTTCTTCAAATTTCCTCCTTGATGATTCTTTTAGTTCTTCAAATTTCCTCCTTGATGATTCTTTTAGTTCTTCAAATTTCCTCCTTGATTCTTTTAGTTCTTCAAATTTCCTCCTTGATGGTTCTTTTAGTTCTTCACTTATCCTCCTTGATTCTTTTAGTTCTTCAAATTTCCTCCTTGATGATTCTTTTAGTTCTTCAAATTTCCTCCTTGATGATTCTTTTAGTTCTTCAAATTTCCTCCTTGATTCTTTTAGTTTTTCAAATTTCCTCCTTGATGATTCTTTTAGTTCTTCAAATTTCCTCCTTGATGATTCTTTTAGTTCTTTAAATTTCCTCCTTAATGATTCTTTTAGTTCTTCAAATTTCCTCCTTGATGATTCTTTTAGTTCTTCAAATTTCCTCCTTGATGATTCTTTTAGTTCTTCAAATTTCCTACTTGATGATTCTTTTAGTTCTTCAAATTTCCTCCTTGATGATTCTTTTAGTTCTTCAAATTTCCTCCTTGATGATTCTTTTAGTTCTTCAAATTTCCTCCTTGATGATTCTTTTAGTTCTTCAAATTTCCTCCTTGATGATTCTTTTAGTTCTTCAAATTTCCTCCTTGATGATTCTTTTAGTTCTTCAAATTTCCTCCTTGATGATTCATTTAGTTCTTCAAATTTCCTCCTTGATGATTCTTTTAGTTCTTCAAATTTCCTCCTTGATGATTCTTTTAGTTCTTCAAATTTCCTCCTTGATGATTCTTTTAATTCTTCAAATTTCCTCCTTAATGATTCTTTTAGTTCTTCAAATTTCCTCCTTGATGATTCTTTTAGTTCTTTAAATTTCCTCCTTGATGATTCTTTTAGTTCTTCAAATTTCCTCCTTGATGATTCTTTTAGTTCTTCAAATTTCCTCCTTAATGATTCTTTTAGTTCTTCAAATTTCCTCCTTGATGATTCTTTTAGTTCTTCAAATTTCCTCCTTGATGATTCTTTTAGTTCTTCAAATTTCCTCCTTAATGATTCTTTTAGTTCTTCAGATTTCCTCCTTGATGATTCTTTTAGTTCTTTAAATTTCCTCCTTAATGATTCTTTTAGTTCTTCAAATTTCCTCCTTAATGATTCTTTTAGTTCTTCAAATTTCCTCCTTGATGATTCTTTTAGTTCTTCAAATTTCCTCCTTGATGATTCTTTTAGTTCTTCAAATTTCCTCCTTGATGATTCTTTTAGTTCTTTAAATTTCCTCCTTGATGATTCTTTTAGTTCTTCAAATTTCCTCCTTAATGATTCTTTTAGGTCTTCAAATTTCCTCCCTAATGATTCTTTTAGTTCTTCAAATTTCCTCCTTGATTCTTTTAGTTCTTTAAATTTCCTCCTTGATGATTCTTTTAGTTCTTCAAATTTCCTCCTTAATGATTCTTTTAGTTCTTCAAATTTCCTCCTTGATGATTCTTTTAGTTCTTTAAATTTCCTCCTTGATGATTCTTTTAGTTCTTCAAATTTCCTCCTTAATGATTCTTTTAGTTCTTCAAATTTCCTCCTTGATGATTCTTTTAGTTCTTTAAATTTCCTCCTTGATGATTCTTTTAGTTCTTCAAATTTCCTCCTTAATGATTCTTTTCGTTCTTCAAATTTTTTCCTTGATGATTCTTTTAGTTCTTCAAATTTCCTCCTTGATGATTCTTTTAGTTCTTCAAATTTCCTCCTTGATTCTTTTAGTTCTTCAAATTTCCTCCTTGATTCTTTTAGTTCTTCAAATTTCCTCCTTTGATGATTCTTTTAGTTCTTCAAATTTCCTCCTTGATTCTTTTAGTTCTTCAAATTTCTCCTTTGATGATTCTTTAGTTCTTCAAATTTCCTCCTTGATTCTTTTAGTTCTTCAAATCTCCTCCTTAATGATTCTTTTAGTTCTTCAAATTTCCTCCTTGATGATTCCTTTAGTTCTTCAAATTTCCTCCTTGATTCTTTTAGTTCTTCAAATTTCCTCCTTGATGATTCTTTTTTTAGTTCTTCTTCAAATTTCCTCCTTGATGATTCTTTTAGTTCTTCAAATTTCTCCTTGATTCTTTTAGTTCTTCAAATTTCCTCCTTTTTGATGATTCTTTTAGTTCTTCAAATTTCCTCCTTGATGATTCTTTTAGTTCTTCAAATTTCCTCCTTTTGATTCTTTTAGTTCTTCAAATTTCCTCCTTAATGATTCTTTTAGTTCTTCAAATTTCCTCCTTGATGATTCTTTTAGTTCTTCAAATTTCCTCCTTGATTCTTTTAGTTCTTCAAATTTCCTCCTTAATGATTCTTTTAGTTCTTCAAATTTCTCCTTAATTTTTAATTCTTCAAATTTCCTCCTTGATTCTTTTAGTTCTTCAAATTTCCTCCTTGATGATTCTTTTAGTTCTTCAAATTTCCTCCTTGATGATTCTTTTAGTTCTTCAAATTTCCTCCTTGATGATTCTTTTAGTTCTTCAAATTTCCCTCCTGATGATTCTTTTAGTTCTTCAAATTTCCTCCTGATTCTTTTAGTTCTTCAAATTTCTCCTTGATGATTCTTTTAGTTCTTCAAATTTCTCCTTGATTCTTTTAGTTCTTCAAATTTCCTCCTTAATGATTCTTTTAGTTCTTCAAATTTCTCCAATGATTCTTTTAGTTCTTCAAATTTCCTCCTTGATGATTCTTTTAGTTCTTCAAATTTCCTCCTTTGATGATTCTTTTAGTTCTTTCAAATTTCCTCTTTGATTCTTTTAGTTCTTCAAATTTCCTCCTTGATGATTCTTTTTAGTTCTTCATATTTCCTCCTTTGATGATTCTTTTAGTTCTTCAAATTTCCTCCTTTAAGGATTCTTTTAGTTCTTTAAATTTCCTCCTCGATGATTCTTTTAGTTCTTCAAATTTCCTCCTTGATGATTCTTGTAGTTCTTCAAATTTCCTCCTTGATGAATTCTTTTAGTTCTTCAAATTTCCTCCTTGATGATTCTTTTAGTTTCTTCAAATTTCCTCCTTAATGATTCTTTTAGTTCTTCAAATTCTCCTAATGATTCTTTTAGTTCTTCAAATTTCCTCCTTTGATGATTCTTTTTTTAGTTCTTCAAATTTCCTCCTTGATGATTCTTTTAGTTCTTCAATTTCCTCTTTGATTCTTTTAGTTCTTCAAATTTCCTCTTTGATTCTTTTAGTTCTTCAAATTTCCTCCTTGATGATTCTTTTTAGTTCTTCATATTTCCTCCTTGATGATTCTTTTAGTTCTTCAAATTTTCTCCTTGATTCTTTTAGTTCTTCAAATTTCTCCTTGATGATTCTTTTAGTTCTTCAAATTCTCCTCCTTGATGATTCTTTTTAGTTCTTCAAATTTCTCCTTGATGATTCTTTTAGTTCTTCAAATTTCCTTCCTTTGATTCTTTTAGTTCTTCAAATTTCCTCCTTGATGATTCTTTTAGTTCTTCAAATTTCCTCCTTTGATGATTCTTTTAGTTCTTCAAATTTCCTCCTTGATTCTTTTAGTTCTTCAAATTTCCTCCTTAATGATTCTTTTAGTTCTTCAAATTTCCTCCTTGGTGATTCTTTTAGTTCTTCAAATTTCCTCCTTGATGATTCTTTTAGTTCTTCAAATTTCCTCCTTGATGATTCTTTTAGTTCTTCAAATTTCCTCCTTGATGATTCTTTTAGTTCTTCAAATTTCCTCCTTGATGATTCTTTTAGTTCTTCAAATTTCCTCCTTGATGATTCTTTTCGTTCTTCAAATTTCCTCCTTGATTCTTTTAGTTCTTCAAATTTCCTCCTTGATGATTCTTTTAGTTCTTCAAATTTCCTCCTTGATTCTTTTAGTTCTTCAAATTTCCTCCTTGATGATTCTTTTAGTTCTTCAAATTTCCTCCTTGATTCTTTTAGTTCTTCAAATTTCCTCCTTGATGATTCTTTTAGTTCTTCAAATTTCCTCCTTAATATTCTTGCCTTCTTTATTTTCTGTTTGAGATCCTTAAAGCTTGATCCCTCTTCATGCTTTTTTTGGTCGCTTCATTTCTTTCTCTTGGAACTTTCATTTTGACCTTTGTATCCTTTGACTCAAATTTTTGTTAAAGATCTGTGCAAAAATTATTCTATGTTTCCTTTATGTCCTATCTTGATTGATTCGTATGTAATGTTTTTCATGGGTTTTGTTGTTGACACGGTTCATTAAGTTTTTAGTATGTATCATGTTTCCTTTCTTTGCAAGTTTCATAAACTATTACCATGCTCAGCTATCATATTATTATCTGTCTAGTGCTGTTGAAGAAGATTCTCAGACCTGGATAAAGTGCTACTTCTGCAGTTTGTTTAAGGAGTTTTAATTGCTTTTTCAAATCTGCTTCTTGCTGTCAGCCTGAAGCTGAAAATAGCCAATAGGGTTTTTCCCTACTTTGTACTTGATTATTTGTTACTGACACATACAACTTTATTTTCTCTCCTTGAGGGTTCATATCTGCTTGCTCAGATCTGCTAACTGCGTCAGATATCACTTTTGTCTCCACTGACAACTACTTTATATATTTTGTGTAAAATGGACATTCTGGGGTCTCACTCTCATATCATATATGTAAGACTGCCAGGCTTGATAAAGTGTCATATACAGATTGGACAAGGAAATGGAATACGTTGAAACTTTTGCCCTTCTGTTACTCAGGACAGTGTGTAATTCCCCCAAACTCTCCAACTAGGGAGGAGCCTGGAGGTCCCGGGCAGTGCTCTGTGACCCTCACTATCATTTCAACATTTGCTTTTTTCTTACAAATTAAATTAAACTAAACACAGCTGGGATGAGGTACATTATTTCTATTGTTCAAAATGTTGTCCTCATCTTTATTGTCATATTCACGACATTTCGACCATTGTACACACTGACCTTCTTCAGCTGATTGAAAGTTTGAACCAAACCTTTTATTTAGATCACTGGAATAGGTTGTTCTTGTTCTATGAGTCATGCTATTTCCGGATGTTTTAGCTATCTCTATTTAACTCATTTGTTTGTCATTATTGAATTCACAACTCAGGTCACTGGATCCAGCCAACACTTTTATCCACTTGATCATATGTCTTGAGGACAATGTAGAACAGCTAAAACTTTATGAATATGAGAATAAAGATGAGGACAACAGTTCGAACACTGTAAATAACTGCTGACCATTATAATAGTATTTACATTATTCAGACTAGTGTCCTCATCTTTGTTGCCATTTGTATGACGTTTTGGCCATTGTTCTCCGCCTTCTTCAGGTGCTAAGAATTTCAAACAGAACCCTTTATTACAATCATTGGGTATATCATCCTCATCCCTTGCATAAAGCCTTGATTGGAAGTCATGAGTTATCTCCCTCTAACCTTGCAAGTTACTTGTTCACCACTGCTGTAGCCTGGTATTTAACTCACAACTCAAGTCAAGTCAGGATCTAACCAACATTTGTATCCACTATATATAGATGCAAGAAATGAAGATGATATGCGCAATTACTCAAGAAACGAGGATGATATGCCTGAGTGATTGTAATAAAGCATTCGGTTCAAAATTCCTAGCACCTGAAGAAGGCTGGAGTGTACAACAGCTGAAACGTCGTACAAGTGGCAACAAAGATGAGGACAATAGTTTGAATAATGTAAATACTGTAAATACTACTTCATCTCAGAAATATAGACAAAGACTATGATAGTATTTATAGATTTTTTTGTTTGGTTATCATCCAAATTCCTGAAATTGTTTTGCTCATGTTAAGTCTTGAAAAAATCATGATATAAAATTCATTATATTTTATTTGTAAAGTTGATTGCATTATGCAAGGTTTTAACAAGAATAATCTCTAGTTGATGCTAAAAACTGACACAAAACATTTGTGATTTATTTAAGATGGAATGATTTATTATGATGTGTCCCTAATTTGCATATAGATACATTGTATTTATTTTCGCTTTTTCTCTTGCGAACTATTAATCTGTTACCCAACTCTCAAGAGGATGTTTTTCCAATCACTACAATCTTAACCTGTTCAAAACTAGGATTAATTGTTATTTTCTCCATATATCTGCATAAACTCTGTAACCTACTACTCTGAGTGACTTTCGTGTCTTGTGCCTTGTTAAACCCCCCCCCCCCCAAAAAAAATTGAACTGCTAACTTATATTGCATATGATTTTTTATTAGACATGATAGTAATTATTTTTAACAATAAAATTTATATTTTCTATGAATACTACCTCATGAAACTTGAGATGTAGTAGAGTGTGTGGTGGGTAACGATATCATAAATCTGGTGGGGGTGCCCAGGAGACCCTAGCATTGGCCCTGCTGTTACTTATCATATTGTCTATGCTCATTTTTTGGTTTAGTCCAACCATTTTTACAGTACAGTTGTTTCTCTCTCACTCAGACATCTTCCCATATGAGCTGGCATCTTTCCCAACCATCAATCTTATTTGATTAGGGAGTAGGAATCCAGCCGAAACCTGTTTTTTTTTTTTTGCTAGTTGTCCTACCTGTAGTTCTCTGGGAATGCTCAATTTTATTCCAGTCTGAATTCATATTAAGACTGATTTTATTTTAATATCCCTTGAGTCTCAATGCAGTTTGTTTTCTCTTGTTTTAATTATAACAAATTTTTTATTGTCTTGTTTGTGGTGAAATAATTAAAAAAAGTAAACATTGATCATGTTTACACTTGCATCATTGGTCATGTTTAATTCTCACATAAAACTCAGCAGATAACAAATATAGGCATTTTTTATATAACTTTATATATATTTGAATCACTCATATTTTGTGTAAAAACAAATATACAGTGATATCATTCTTTCAACTTGTATTTCTCTGCATACTTATCTTTTTTGACAGTCTTTAATATGATACCATCACAAGATTTATTCTTTGTTTGACCCTGGTTCTCATTTAATCACCGAAGTTAAGCAATGTGAGCCTGGTCAGTACTTAGATGGGTGACCGCTTGGGGAAGTCCAGGCACTGTAAGCATTCAGTGACGGATGTGCATTGTGGTGAAGTGTATGTCGGCTTGGAAAGAGAAATTGGTGAGCCAAGTTCAAATTCCAGTTGAGTACCCTGCATTCACTTAAGCACTAGTATCCTTGGGAAAGGTATTAATCCATCACTTCCCTTCAGTTAGGGGTTAAATAACAGGATGGGGCCTGGAGGCAACCCATCCAGTGTTGGTGTCACAATAAAAGAAACACAAATGGTAGCCCTGGCGAAGCATCAAGTATTCAGCTATTTGACAAGATTATGAATTTTGTTATAAACTGCACCAGGGTTCCAAATGCACAAGGAATACTGGAGGGGTGTAGTGAGTTCTATCTTGACCAAGGTCGCAGGACGAGATGACAACGACAACAACGATGATGTTAACTTTTATATTTCATATTAACATACACTCTATACATGATATTGAGAACTTTTACCTATAAATATAGCATGCAGTATGTTGTAATGGAATGTCCCACACTCCCTATCGCCTATGTGGACTGACTATATTAGTAGCCTTTTATAATGAGCACAGAAGATACCTGTGACTTGCTTTGGCAATGACGAGCCTGTCACCAGATTGCCTGTCCTGCTGTAGGGTATTCTCTTTACAATAAACCTGTTCTCTTTCAACTATGCACATGTTGCTGTTCTTTAACTCAAGTACAACCTTGTCTGTTTGTAGCCTCTTTAAAGGATACAACACTGTAAAACTATATTTTTATGATATATAAAAAGTGGACACTGATGTCAAAACTGAGCAGCAACAGTCTGTTTCATGCTTGCATGCAATCTTGAGACATGGCCTGAAGATTGCATTCAGGTATTAGCACATTTACCCTTAAATATCTGTCAGTCAGTCAGTCAGTTAAGTGCCATACGTGATACATGCATGGGCAATTATGTCTCAGAAGAGACATGACTGACTGGGCAGAAGATTATCCAGTAGTAAGTTGCCATTACTTTCTGCTGTAGAGTGGTTGTTGACCAAGGCTATAGAATCAAATCTGTCCTGTTATTTAACCCATAACTGGGGGGAAGAGACGGATTATTACCTTTCCTAAGGGTATTTGAGCATAAGTGAATGCAAGGAATTCAACTGGAATTCGAATTCAGCCCCCCTGATTTCTCATTCCGAGCCTACCTCAAAACTACATTTTTATTACACACACACACACACACACACACACACACACACACACACACACACACTCATATATTATAATTTCAAGCAAGACAGCACTGCCACTTGTGTGCATAACAAGAGCAGAATAACGAGAAAGAGAAACAAGTTACAGGGGGTGTCAGAGAATGGAAAAGAGAAGGATGAGAACACTGGTGTGAAGAGAGCTGCATGAGAGTAGAGTAGAAAGGGAGAAGAACATGATAAACGGGTTGTCAGAGAAAGGATGTAAGTCAATGAGATAAGAGGTGGTAATTGACATTGCATTTAAATTCTTGGAGATTGTAGCTGTCAGGGAAGCAAGCATATGGAATGGAATTCCACAGACAGGAAGTGTGAGAAAAGAAACTGATAGCATAGTTTCAGTTACATTTGATTGGTTTTTTTCTTAAAAGGGTAGGATCTAGTTGCTAGTCTAGTAGCTTGAGTATATTTATGCAGAGGGGTCACCTGGGAGCTAAACTCATCAAAGCAGAAGCCATGTAAGTATTGTAGAAGAGACAAAGGGAAGCCATATTATGTCAGTAAGAAAGTGACTGGATTTGAGCTGCCAGGTTGAGATCAATTACATTGCAGATTCTCTATTGGATTTTGTCAAGACCCCTAAGATGAAAAGCAGGGGCTAGATGTGACAGCAGTATGCAATGCACATGTGCATGGTATATTTATATATGTGCAAAATGGATTTAGACGAAAAAACATCCTGGCCCTACACAGTAAACCGACCTTCCTAGCAAAAGATTTAGCAATGGATTCGATGTAGTCATTGTACATGAGGTTGGTTGAGAGAGTTATATATATGTATGCATACATATATATATATATATATAGAGAGAGAGAGAGAGAGTTATCCACAGACAGATCTGTTTCACTGTATCACAGCTCATCAGTGAGGTTAGAAATCCAATTGCTTCTAGCCACTATTGAAACCCAACTGAATTGATATCAGTTGGCGATTCTGCCTCTGTGTTATGGGTGCTCAGTGAAAGAAGGTGGACTTTAGTGTGTTATATACAATGTAAACACATGCAATATATATATATATATATATATATATATATATATACAAGTATTGTTGGAATAATATTCCTTGTCCAAAAAAACACTATTTTTAAAAAATGCTCAATACAAAAGTAGAGCTAATAATATTATTTATTCATAAATTATAACATGGATATGTTACAATATCACTAGTGATATTGTAACATATCAATGTTATAATTTATGAATAAATAATATATATATATATATATATATATATATATATATATATATATATATATCAGTCTTTTTGTTTATGTGTATCAATGTGTTTATGAAAGACCATACATATACCTTAACAGCTAAATGGGCATAGATATTTTCTTACTTCTGTTGGCAGAATTTGGGATATAATTATATTTTGTAACATGTAACCATAATGTTTCAACATATCAGCCATTATATTTGCTTTATTGGCAATTGAACATCATATTCAATGGCAGTTTCATAGAATCGAATGAGGAAAACATATTGGCCAATTTCTTTTTATGCTGTATATTTTGGTCATCAGAATAAAATCACATTAATACAAAACACAAACATGACAAACAAGGCAAAAAAAAAAAAACAGACTTGTAGATAAAAACTATACTTTTTTATTCCTTCTGGTTCCTTGTTTTGACAAAATTCTTTTTATTTTAAATATGAAAGAAAAGACAAAAAATGCATGAAAAAGAAAAAAGAGAAGAATTACAATTTGATATAGAGTTTTAATATTTTATTTTATTGTTTTGGCTTTGTCATTGCTAGTGGCATTTCAATTTGAATTTCTGAGTCTCTGGTCGTATCTGAATGCAAAAAGAAAGATGGTAAAAAAAATGGTAAAAAGAAAAATAGGAATTGCTGTTTTTTTTTCTATTTAAAATCTTTTTCATCATAAAAATAAAACTTTTGTGCCATTGTACTTGTCAAAATGGAAAACCTTTTGTGATAAAACTGGCCAAACAAACTTATATTCATTCAATACTTTTGAAGTATTGGGAAAAAAAACGGATAAAAAAAAATGAAATTTTGTCTTGGAAATTTTGGTGAATTGCCAGTAATTATAAGATAAAAAAATAAGAAAAAAATAATTGAAAAAAAGTGTACATGAAATAAATGAACCACTAAAAAAACCCAAAACAGAATGAATTTATTCGCAGAAACCATATATATATATATATAAGTGAATAAGTTGTTTTTCTATCTTATTGACAACTCTATCTGAATATGTCAGATTAAGTTTAATACAGCAAGTAGATGTCATCAAACTGTGCCTTTCTTTTTTCATTCTTTTATTTTAAATATTTTATTTTGCCTTGATGAGTTCTGTAATTTTCTCACACACAAAAGCATCAAGTATATGAAGATAACCTTTATTTTTCATAACCTGGTAAGGCTATTAAACTTCAATAGTTACATTGAACATTTTGATGTTAATTCCTGAATAACTGATTGTAACATGAACAGAGAAACAAAACATCTTTATTATTTACAACTTCTATCCATGATAAGAGGATGTGCGTTGTGGTGCATTGGATATCAGCTCGGAACAAGAAATCGGGGAGCCGAGTTCAAATTCCAGCTGAATTCATTGCATTCACTTATGCACAAATACCCTTGGGAAAGGTATTAATCCTACTATTCCTTCCAGTTATGGGTTAAATAGCAGGACAGATTGGGTTCTATAGCCTTGGTTGGCAACCAGTCTACCGCAGAAAGCAATGGCAACCTACTGCGAGATAATATTCTGCCCAGTCAGTCATGTCTCTTTCGATACATGATTGCCCAAGTGTGTATCACGTATGGCACTTAACTGACTGATCCATGATAATGTCTGATAACCACTAAGGATCAAGTGACAGCAAGTCTTCAAACAAGGCTCCAGTTTGAAATGTTTTCTTAAAATCTATGAACCTTCCAAAAATAAATACAAGAATAATTTGGGAACATGTCCCAGGGTTCCACTGACTGTGGGCTCTGCTTTCTCTTTCAAAAGCAATGGCTGTAGCTCTCAAGCAAGGTCCTGATATCTTAGAACAGCAAAATCAACACTTGATGTATTTTTTCTTTTATTTACAACTGTTAAAGCCTATAAACTGCCTTAGATTAAAAGATTAATCTGAATCTTAAAGATCTAAATATGGGAGATCACACCCCCACCCAACTTCATTCTTCTTATCTGTGAAATTGTTATAAATAACTGTAAAATATAGTGGCATAGTCTCCTGTTGTCATCTACAGTTTTGAATACAAAAAAGTTCTTCTGTTATACTGTCTGCTATCCAAGGCTAAAGTGCTTAGTATACCCTGCTACTCGGACAAAGAGATTAATTCAGGCTATTCCAAAGGGCATTAGTGTGAAAGTGAATGAACCAAACTTAGCTGGAATTTGAAGTCAGCTTGCCATTTTCACATTCCATGCTGATAACCTCACATCCACATCATTTATTTTTTTACTGTCAAGAACATCACATATTTGAGTTCTTACCATTTGTTAGTATCTTACTCCTGGGTATGATGATAAATTACATCTGGCAGCAAAGCCTCTGATTGGCAGTTTGGGGGTTTTGAGGAGCATGGAATGACCTCTTAATTGCTCTTGTTCCCAGGTCTACCCTGACCTGGTAGGATGTGTTTCTTAGAGTTCCAGCTATGTTCAAATAATGAACCCACAAACAAAAACGAAACATTATGAAATATAAAACAACATGTTTCTAGTAAAATGATCAACAACAAATTTTAAAGCAAAATATTGTAGTTGAAAGTATACAATAGCATTTCAAAATATATTTAGCCAAAGTCATAAAATTGTGTTCACACTATTTACATTTTGGCACTAAATAATCCTCAAAGATTGATAATCCACTAAACAAAACCAACCAACCAACATAAAATAAAAATTTCATAACATTAATCCATATAATATCCAACAATTTCTTAAATCAAACTGTATTCCAAACTATAACTACAACAAAATGACAGCATAAAACACACATATCACTGCTTCTAGTAATTATGTCAACACAAACCTGTATTGAACAAAAGCTGAGTATCATCTACCATGTATTCAATTGTGAAATCAGAATAACATGTATTCTATTTTTATTACTCCAAAGCTCTCAAGAAAAATTAAATTTTGGCATTAAGTTGATATGCCGTTACAAAAATAAGTCAATCAATCGATCATTAGTATCTTAACTGCTATTAGTAGACTGATCTCACTAAGTTGATTCTTACCATTTCCTGTTTTATCAGATGTTTTTGCTGACTTTTAAATGCATCAGTTAAAAACAACTATTTTATATATTATACTACTTGATTCTCCATTGCAACATTTAATTATAAAGGGATCAAATTAAACTTAAAAACATAAAGTGAGCTAGTAGTATTAGATATAATACTATTTATATTTCTTAAATGAAAACTTGTCAGTCATTATTGAATTTTTACACACATTTCTTCCATTTCCCTTATCTTTTTTATTACACGAGTAGTATTAGATGTAATAGTCTTTGAATATCTTAGATGATGTATTTTCAATTACTATTGAATTTTACTTGTATTTCTTCCATTTCCCTTATCTTTTTTATTACACTAGTAGTATTAGATGTAATAGTCTTTGAATATCTTAGATGATGTATTTTCAATTACTATTGAATTTTACTTGTATTTCTTCCATTTCCCTTATCTTTTTTATTACACGAGTAGTATTAGATGTAATAGTCTTTGAATGTCTTAGATGATGTATTTTCAATTACTATTGAATTTTACTTGTATTTCTTCCATTTCCCTTATCTTTTTTATTACCACGAGAGTAGTATTAGATGTAATAGTCTTTGAATATGTTAGTGTATTTTCAATTACTATTGAATTTTACTTGTATTTCTTCCATTTCCCTTATCTTTTTTATTACACTAGTAGTATTAGATGTAATAGTCTTTGAATATCTTAGATGATGTATTTTCAATTACTATTGAATTTTACTTGTATTTCTTCCATTTCCTTATCTTTTTTATTACATGAGTAGTATTAGATGTAATAGTCTTTGAATATCTTAGATGATGTATTTTCAATTACTATTGAATTTTACTTGTATTTCTTCCATTTCCCCTTATCTTTTTTACACTAGTAGTATTAGATGTAATAGTCTTTGAATATCTTAGATGATGTATTTTCAATTACTATTAGAATTTTACTTGTATTTCTTCCATTTCCCTTATCTTTTTATTACACACTAGTAGTATTAGATGTAATAGTCTTTGAATATCTTAGATGATGTATTTTCAATTACTATTGAATTTTACTTGTATTTCTTCCATTTCCCTTATCTTTTTATTACGAGTAGTATTAGATGTAATAGTCTTTGAATATCTTAGATGATGTATTTTCAATTACTATTGAATTTTACTTGTATTTCTTCATTTCCCTTATCTTTTTTTATTACGGTAGTATTAGATAATAGTCTTTGAATATCTTAGATGATGTATTTTCAATTACTATTTGAATTTTACTTGTATTTCTTCCATTTCCCTTATCTTTTTTATTACACTAGTAGTATTAGATGTAATAGTCTTTGAATATCTTAGATGATGTATTTTCAATTACTATTGAATTTTACTTGTATTTCTTCCATTTCCCTTATCTTTTTTATTACACGAGTAGTATTAGATGTAATAGTCTTTGAATATCTTAGATGATGTATTTTCCAATTACTATTGAATTTTACTTGTATTTCTTCCATTTCCCTTATCTTTTTTATTACACTAGTAGTATTAGATGTAATAGTCTTTGAATATCTTAGATGATGTATTTTCAATTACTATTGAATTTTGCCTGTTCTTCATTTCATATCTTTTTTTTTATTACACGAGTAGTATTAGATGTAATAGTCTTTGAATATCTTAGATGATGTATTTTCAATTACTATTGGAATTTTACTTGTATTTCTTCCATTTCCCTTATCTTTTTTATTACACTAGTAGTATTAGATGTAATAGTCTTTGAATATCTTAGATGATGTATTTTCAATTACTATTGAATTTTACTTGTATTTCTTCCATTTCCCTTATCTTTTTTATTACACTAGTAGTATTAGATGTAATAGTCTTTGAATATCTTAGATGATGTATTTTCAATTACTATTGAATTTTACTTGTATTTCTTCCCATTTCCCTTATCTTTTTTTTATTACACTAGTAGTATTAGATGTAATAGTCTTTGAATATCTTAGATGATGTATTTTCAATTACTATTGAATTTTACTTGTATTTCTTCCATTCCCCTTATCTTTTTTATTACACGAGTAGTATTAGATGTAATAGTCTTTGAATATCTTAGATGATGTATTTTCAATTACTATTGAATTTTACTTGTATTTCTTCCATTTCCCTTATCTTTTTTATTACACTAGTAGTATTAGATGTAATAGTCTTTGAATATCTTAGATGATGTATTTTCAATTACTATTGAATTTTACTTGTATTTCTTCCATTTCCCTTATATTTCATTTTATTGCACTATAAGGATCCATATCAAAAACTTACCAGAGTACTGAGAAACAGAAAATCTCATTGGAAACAAAGAAAAGAGTGCTGGATTGCTATGTGATATTTGTCTTTCTGTATGGCACTGAATATTGGCCGATCTCATAAAAAATGCAGCAGAAATGTGGTTCTACAGAATGATGCTGAGGATATCATGGTTTGAGCATGTGAGCAACAATGAGGTGTTGGAGAAGATGCAAACAAGAAGAAAACCAATACTTAACATCAAGAAGTGACAGATGAAGTTCCTGGGACATGTAATGAGGAAGGAGGGCCTGGAGAATTTAATACTCACAGGACAGATAGAAAGAAAGAGAGACAAGGGAAAGCAGCATGAAACATACTTGTAGGCCTGAGAAAATGTGATGGCAGAGCAGGGTTTGGAAGAGATGCCAAAAAATAAACATTGAGAGTGACAAGAGACAAGTCCATAATCGCCTACATCCTGAAGAGACACAGCACATGAAGAAGAAAAAGTATTAGACGTAATACTCTTTGAATTTCTAAGATTAAACATTGTCAGTTAAATTCATTTTGCATATATTTCATTCATCTTATCTTGCTTCTTAATAAACTAGTAGTATTAGATGTAGTAGTCTTTGAATATCTTAAATGAAGTATTGTCAGTTACTATTCATTTTTAATTTGATTTTTATTTTGTTCCTCTTACTTCTAATGGCATTATACATATATTCAGAAAGTAACTGTTGAAGATTCTGAGATATATATAGAGGATTAGGAGACATCTTCATGGCAAAAAGGACAGAGGGAAACAGTGAATGACTTGCCTGACATGTTAATGTAAATGAATAGCAGAGAAGGAACTATAAGAGAACAAATGTAGCTTAGAACTTCAAATGACAGGAAGCCAAGGAGAGACATGATCACTCACATTTTGAAGGGACACAGCATATGAGAAGGAGCAGTGTATGTAATAGTCTGAGAATTTCTTTGGTCAAGCATTGTTGATTATTATCAAGTTTTATCTAGCATTATTTTAACTTATTTCTCATGCTTTTTTGTCACAATTTTTTCGTAATCAATAAGTCAGTTAAGTGCTATATTTGATAAACAGTTAGGCAATCATATCCCAAAGTGACATGAACAACTGGGCAGAAGATTTTCCTGCAGTACATTGTTATTTCTTTCTGTGGTAGACTGGCTGCCAACCAAGGCTATAGAACCCAATCTGTCTTCTTATTTAACCCATAACTGGAAGGAATAGACGGATTAATATCTTTCCCAAGTGTATTTGCACATAAGTGAATGCAACAAATTCAACTGGAATTTGAACTTGGCTCTCTGATTTCTCATTACTAGCTGATACCCACTGCACCACAATGCACATCCTGTAAGCAGTATAGATAGGAAATAGAAATCAAACATTTGTAACATTTAACATCAGAATTCTGCCCTTCTGAGGCAAATGTCTCACTTGTTTCCGGTAATTTGCGAGCCTTCATTGCTAAATCATTAAGCCAGCTGCCCTGGAAATGAAGGCTCCCAAGGATAAGAAATACATGTTTGAATCTCCCAAGAGACTTATCTCAAATCCTGACTGTTAACTAATTAATGCTTTCTGTAAAATGAGAGTGAGTATGAATTACGCTCTCTTTGATGATTGGATGTTTTATATGACTGATCTCTTTGATGATTGGATGTTTGAATTATGCTCTCTTGATTATCAGATGTTTTATTTGACTTATCTCAAATTCCTGGCTATTAGCTAATTGATGCTCTTTAAGATAATTGTGGGTGTGAATTATGCTCTCTTTGATGATTGGATGTTTTATATGGCTGATCTCTTTGATGATTGGATGTTTTATATGGCTGATATCTTTGATGATTGGATGTTTGAATTATGCTCTCTTTGATGATTAGATGTTTTATATGACTGATCTCTTTGATGATTGGATGTTTGAATTATGCTCTCTTTGATTATTGGATGTTTTATATGACTTATCTTAAATTCCTGGCTGTTAGCTAATTGATGCTCTTTTCAAGATAACTGTGGGTGTGAATTATGCTCTCTTTGATGATTGGATGTTTTATATGGCTGATATCTTTGATGATTGGATGTTTGAATTATGCTCTCTTTGATTATTGGATGCTTTATTTGACTTATCTCAAATTCCTGGCTATTAGCTAATTGATGCTCTTTAAGATAATTGTGGGTGTGAATTATGCTCTCTTTGATGATTGGATGTTTTATATGGCTGATCTCTTTGATGATTGGATGTTTGAATTATGCTCTCTTTGATTATTGGATGCTTTATTTGACTTATCTCAAATTCCTGGCTATTAGCTAATTGATGCTCTTTAAGATAATTGTGGGTGTGAATTATGCTCTCTTTGATGATTGGATGTTTTATATGGCTGATCTCTTTGATGATTGGATGTTTTATATGGCTGATATCTTTGATGATTGGATGTTTGAATTATGCTCTCTTTGATGATTAGATGTTTTATATGACTGATCTCTTTGATGATTGGATGTTTGAATTATGCTCTCTTTGATTATTGGATGTTTTATATGACTTATCTTAAATTCCTGGCTGTTAGCTAATTGATGCTCTTTTCAAGATAACTGTGGGTGTGAATTATGCTCTCTTTGATGATTGGATGTTTTATATGGCTGATATCTTTGATGATTGGATGTTTGAATTATGCTCTCTTTGATGATTGCATGTTTAGAGTGAGAAATTAATTAAGGTTAATGCCACTGCTGACTAATCTGTATATGTTGCTTGGTATTTGACTAATTATGGCAGACCTGTAGTTAAAATGATAAGCATACAAACTTCACACTTTAAAGTGTAAGCAATACAAATTAATAAAATTCATCCCTAAGGGGGCCCCTATATCCTCAGGCAGTATTTTTACTTTGGAAGGCGAATAGGGTTAATCCTTAACACACGAGGCATTCTGAGAAGAGGAAATGCCAAGGAGGCAGGACTATTTTTGGCCCCCAGTTCTATAGATACATGAGATTCTCACTTTAAACTTAGCCTTGTGCTACATTCTGTTCAAATACACTACAGTTCAAAATTTTTTTTAAATTGGTCCCAAAAGTAGCTGTTTGGTACTTTAAATAAGAAATAACCATTATACATGGTTAAAAAACGGATACATGATTTTTATTAGGAATTTTATTCTGACAAAAGAAAAAAAGTCACATTTTATGGTTAAATTTTGTTCTTGTCAAAATATCCTCCTTTAGTCTTGATTGTCGCAGCACAAAATTTTGGTATTTATTACAAAATTCTTTCAAAGTATAAATTTGACTTATTGATTCCATTCTTTTTTTAATTATTTTAAGTACTCTTTTCCATTTTCTTGTACTTAATTTCTATTTGAAATGTTGAATGACATTACAGAATACAAAAAAAGGACTGTACCAAATAGCAGAAACTACATCTCATGACAAATTTCATCATAAGTAACACCTGAAATGTATAGCACATGTAACTCAAAGAGAAAACAATGACATAATCTACATGACTTCAGATAAAAGGTTAGGAAGGAAACAATCGTGGAAAGAATGGTAACAGTTACTGGACTTGAGAAATCTATTTTCCATAAAACATTTTTTCAGGAAAGAGCAATAACAGCTACTAGATTAGAGAAACCTATTTTCTTTAAAATTTTTTTTAGAAGAAAGATTTTTTTATAAATTTGAACCAAAAGTAGTAATGGCTGCTTTTTCAATGAATGTCAAACATTTCCTTAACAATATAAATTTTTTTAATCATTTCGCCCCAAGCAAGGCAGTCTTACTGCCACTGGTGCACAGGGGTTACAGTGATGAGAAAGAGGAACAGGTTATAGGGGGTGTCAAGAAGAGGGTAATAGAAGGAGGAGAATAAGTGTGATAAGAGTAGAGTGGACTGAAAAAAGAGCATGAAAGAAAGGATGTGAGTCAGAGAAATAGAAGATGACTATTGACCTTACATTTAAATTCTTGGAGATTGTAGCTGTCAGAGAAGCAAGTATACGGAAGGGAATTTTACAGGCGGGAAGTGCGAGAAAAGAAGCTGAGGAGTAGAAGTTGCTGTTACATTTTATTGGTTTCACTGTAAAAGGGTGGGACCAGGTTGCTAGTATAGTAGCTTGAGTAAATTTATATATAGAGGACACCAGTGAGCTAAGTTTATTGGAGAATACTAATAAGTGTTTTAAAGTAAGTATAAGTACTTATGAACTAGTGTAAAACATTTGTTTTAGAAGAAATTAATAAAACAGCAGTTACTCTCCTTAAAACATTTGTTCAGTTAACCCTCTAGGGCCATTCGTATCATATTTGATACAGTATTTCCCTATAAGGAAACATTTGGTATTTCCCTATAAGGAAACATTTGGTATTCATTGACTGAGCAGTCAGTACTGCTTTCATTTGAAATTTATAAAATATTTCTCTTAAAAAATTTTTCAGGAAAATATTTCTTTCAAGGCTTGTTTTCATACTGTATCAAATATGATACGAATGGCCCTAGAGGGTTAAGTACCATATGCCGTTAAACAAAACTTAAACTTTCTTAATTTTTTTCTAGATATGCATTTTGGTGCAATGGAAGAGCCAATTCAGTGTATTCACTTATGCGCAAATACCATTGGTAAAGATATGAATCCATTTCTTCCCCCTCCAACTATTGGTTAATAGGCAGGACGGATTATGTTCTCTAGCCTTGGTTGGCAACCTACTGCAGGAAAATTTTCTGCCTAGTCAGTCATGTCTCGAAAGAGTGTATCATGTATGGCACTAAACTGACTGGCTGAATCCTTTATTTAGCTTTTGGGAGGCACGTTTCACTATTCTAATACCACCATCCGCCCATGTATTGAGTACTGCTGCCACATCTGGTCAGGTGCCCCTTCTTTTCTCCTCGGGGTTCTTGACAAAATACAGCAAAGAATCTGTAATGTGATTGATACCTACTTGGCTGACCGCCTGCAGTATCTCTCTCACCGGCGTGACGTGGCATCCCTGTGCTTCTTCTATAAATACTTTCATGGCTTCTGCTCTGACGAACTTAAATCACTGGTGCCCCCTAGATGTGAATTTGCACGAGATACTAGATTGGCAACTAGATCCCACCCTTTTACAGTGAAACCGATGAAATTTAACTGCAATTTCTACTTCAACAGCTTCTTTCCTCGCACTTCCCACCTGTGGAATTCCCTACCGCATGCTTGCTTCCCTGACGGCTACAACCTCCAGGAGTTTAAATGTAAGGTCAATAGACACCTCCTAACACACTAACTCACACCCACTCTCTCCAACTCTCTCCCTATGTACATCCTAAGTTGTCTACCACCCTCCTTCAGACATTTCCCATACCCAATCTCTCTATGTAACCCCCTGCGCTATAGTGGCAGTGGAATGCCTTGCTTGGGGTGACACGATTAAAAAAAAACAAGAAAAAAAATTGTCTCACATTTTCTCTCACCTGTTCAAACAGTTTTGAGATAGCTAAATTTATGTACTTTCTTGATTCTGATGTCTCGAAATTTGTTTGATCTGATCTGTTATACTGTTTCAATTATCTCGTCAAAATCTGTTAGCTTTTAGATATTTTTCTGTCATACCAACAAGGATAGATTCTATCATAAACAGTCCAAAAATTTATTAATAAATAATTTCTTACCTTTCTACAGATTCACAATGATTTGTTGTATGTAGTTACAAACAAGTTGAACTATATTTTTACTTATCTCATCAGTCAGTCAGTTAAGTGCCATATGTGATACACGCTTGTGCAATCATGTCTCGAAAGAGACATGACTGACTGGGCAGAAGATTATCCCGCAGTAGGATGTACATAGGGAGAGAGTTGGAGAGAGTGGGTGTGAGTTAGTGTGTTAGGAGGTGTCTATTGACCTTACATTTAAACTCCTGGAGGTTGTAACCATCGGGGAAGCAAGCATGCGGTAGGGAATTCCACAGGCGGGAAGTGCGAGGAAAGAAGCTGTTGGAGTAGAAATTGCAGTTACATTTCATCGGTTTCACTGTAAAAGGGTGGGACCTAGTTGCCAATCTAGTATCTCGTGCAAATTCACATCTAGGGGGCACCAGTGATTTAAGTTCGTCAGAGCAGAAGCCATGAAAGTATTTATAGAAGTAGGTTGCCATTGCTTTCTGTGGTAGACTGGTTGCCAGCCAAGGCTATAGAACCCAATCTGTCCTGCTATTTAACCCATAACTGGAAGGAAGAGATGGATTAATACCTTTCCCAAGGGTATTTGCACGTAAGTGAATACAATGGATTCAACTGGAATTCAAACTTGGCTCCCCGGTTTCTCGTTCCGAGCCGATCACACTGACATATTAATGCATAGACATTGTTGACATATATTTTTATGGGAAATGATTATTTATCTTTGTCCACTTTTTTTTTCACCTTTGGAAATTGAATAAAAAAAAAAGAGCAACAGTGTACTCTGTTCTAAATGTATTCAAAGAAAATCATATACATATAGTAGACTTTTAAAAAATGCTATCTCCGGTTCTTCTGAAAATGCAAATGGCTGACATCTGCCTCATTCAGTAGTCATTAGAGTTTCTCTTTTTCAAGGTTATTTTCATTTTCTATAAATGTATGCAGACAAAAGGAAAAGGATAAAAAGAAATGAAAATGGAATGATTAATGGATGAAACAGCTTATTAGGTAAACTAAAATTATTTCTAAATTTTAACCAAAGCTAAATAGACAGAAAATTAATAAAAAACAACAAGAGAGAATTCAATAAAAATGGTTGATTTTTTAATTTTTTTGTTTTTTTTGTCAAAGAATATCAAGTCAGCAATTCTGCTTTGATTTTCAGTCAATCTGACAAAATATAAAATTACTTATTCATGAAATGCACGAGAAAATTTATATTGAGTGAGTATTGCGACTTAAGTAATTTTATATAGGCCACCCAAAAAGCCCAGCAATCTGGTGTAATGATTAGCAAGCTTGTTTTGTTTGATCAATTACAACTGAATAGTAATTCAGAACCTCACTAGGTACTCTATACTAATGGTCTTGTGTCATATCTAAGCTACTCTTAGTAAATTGCTATGTATACCACATAA
Source organism: Ascarosepion bandense (assembly GCA_037127315.1). Lineage (NCBI taxonomy): Eukaryota > Metazoa > Mollusca > Cephalopoda > Sepiida > Sepiidae > Ascarosepion > Ascarosepion bandense. Next base: position 220,979 of record JBBBDQ010029731.1, on the reverse strand, counting down.
GAACGATAAGGATGAAATTGTCAAATGTTATTGTTAGCTGTTCAATAAATCATTTTAAACTATCCAAGCATAAATTTTCAAGTCACATTCTGAGTGCATAATTCAATCTACACTTTTAATGATGTAATTGGGTTAACTTTCCTTCCTCTTCCCTAGTCAGTATGCACTGTGCAGAATCAGTCATGTGACCTTAATGACCCAGTAATAAAGAAGTACACATTGTAAAGAAACAATGCATCCTGGACATGTGGGAAAAACACATTCTATTGCAACATGATGTGATAGATTTGTGAATTAGGATAGACATTTGGCATATTAATTCGCTTTTCTTATGAGTGCTGGAGTGAAGGTATCTACACTTTATTACACTCTCTTTCTATAAAGTAAATATTTCATGTATGTTTGTCTAACTTCTCCCTAGCAATCTTTATTTTGTGAGGTTTAATTTCAGTAGGCACTATTAAGTCTGTTTATGTGTATGTATATATACATAAATCTATATATATAGTCATCTGCAGACAGCCCTGTTTTGCTGTATAACAGCTTAACAGTATGGTTAGACATCCAATTACTTCTAGCCAGAATTGAAACCCAACAAAATTTACATCAGTTGGCAATTCTACCTCTGAGATATAGGTGCTTGGTAGCAGAAGGTAGACATTAGCATGTTATATAGAATGTAAACACACACCAGTAACCGAGAGCACTCAACTTCATTACTGAATGAACAATGTGTATATATATATATATATATATATATATATATTAGTCATCCACATACAAGCCTGTTTCGCTGTATTACAGCTCATCAGTGTGGCTAGACACATCCACTTGCTTCTGGCCGGGATCAAAACTCAACTGATTTGGTGTCAGTTGGAGTCACTACTCCCTAAGCCATAGGCACATAGAATCAGAGAAGGGAAATTTTAACATGTTGTATAGAAGCAGTGTATACAACATGATACATATATTTATTTTTTGAGAGCAAAACTCAGCACCTAATTAAACAGTTATAAATCCAGAATTTATTTCAGCAATGTAAAAAAAATTTACAATTGACTCATTCAGACCATTGGTGAATAAATAAATGTTAATTTCACTCAGAATATTAAAAAAAAACAGTTTATAACAGAGGGATCTTTAAGCCCAAAATCAAATGAGAATAGATAAACCACATAACACATATAACACAAGACAGAAAAAGGAATTAAATCACACATACAAAAAACAATTAACAATAAATCATACACACACAAAAATGAGGATGAGATAGCCTCAATACAGTCATTTCCAAGCGTTTGAGTGTCAATCTGAGGACAGTACAGATGTTTCAGAAAAGTTGAATGTGTTTAATGATGATTACAAAGCTGTCCAAAATGATCACTAGTATTGGCAATGTTATGCCTCTGTTCACCTTTCCACAGGGTCTCAGACTCAACACAATGACCTACATCAAGTGCCTTGAGGAGGTAGCGCTGCCCTGAGTCAAGAGGGTGGCTGCTTGAAGATGCTATGTTTGGCAACAGGTCTCTTCACCATGCCACACAAGCAGGAGAGCCCAGTCATAGCTGTCAGACAATTTCTTAAACCACATCAGCCTTTAGATCTGGCTACCTAACTCTCCATGTTATATATCCATAAATAACAAACACGTATATATATAAAAATATATCATAATATTTTTTATTAACAACGATTGACCGTGTCGCCTAGGAACAGAGAGTTGAGGGAGCGCTTCCAGGGGCTGACGTGGGGTTCGACGTGGGGTTAGCCTCTCTGCTTAGCTCGTCTAGCTTCTTCTTCGACTTCTCGAGACTTCTGGTCTTGTCTGGCTCTCTGCCTAGACTGCCTGTCGAGCCTGACTCCTGTCGAGGCTGACTGGGACTCGACTTCTCTTCTACTGTCGACTTCCGGAGACTCGTCTGTCTGTCAAGACTAACTTCTGTCGAGGCTGACTGACTCTTCTTTGACTTCTCTTCTCTGACTCTGTCTTTGTCAAGACTGCCTGGCTTCGACTTCTCTTCTACGGTCGACTTCTGGAGACTGACTTATCTGTGTTTTCGCAGTCTTTATATATCTTCCAAGTTTTGCCTCGATTCACGACGCCTACTCGACGCCTACGTAATTTCTCAGAGTCACTTCCGTATCTGTCGGAAATAGAGTCAAACAAACATCCGTTCCTTTCAATGACCGGAAACACCCACGCTTCCTCAACCTTCTCGGGTTGGGCCAGATTATTATATTACATCCAGATTGCAACACCATTGATTAATGTGTGCTGCAAAGTTGAGTGAGAGGCCAATAAAACTTCTTGTAACATCAAAGATGAACTGAAGACAAGGATTATGGCAACATTTACCAATGGAAACAAAGAGATCATCTGGAAGACTTACAGAAGGTTCTGAAGTCATTTGGAGTTTGTGGTTAAAGCCAATGGAAATTTTTTTTTAATAAACTATTCTTTAGTATTTCAAGATGGTTTTGTGTAATTTTAGTAAATATACCTGTTAAAATAAGATGTCGGTGTTATTTTCATTTTTTTGTAATTTAAATGACAATTTATCCATAGCATCCTGAATATGATAAATGTCTTCAGGAAGAGAAAATCCTTGTTGCCTTAAATGAGCTAGAAAATTAGTTTTGCAAAATGCAATTGTTAGACAGTTCTTTGAAATCCTGAGAATTGCCCAAACTTTTGGTCTATAGTGTATATTTAAATATTAGTCTATAGTGTATGCTTAAATATTTAAATATTCAAACAGGTTTTCTTGGAATGTCAATTCCTCTAGCAAGAATAACACACACACACACACACACACGTTATTTTTTTACAGTGGAGTTTACCTGTTCAAGGCTTGAGAAAGAATGTTTCATGGTTATAGGCAGAGCTCATGTGGATATGTGAGGACGGTAATGATTAACCCTAGACTTGAACTGGTTAAGATTGTAGTGATTGAAAAAATGTTAAAAACCTGGGGTACTTTGAAGCATATATCTGTTTTTAAATTTTCTTTTTATATTTTTAGAAAACTGGTCTGCAAATTCTGTTGTGATTGAATTCCTTGTACTTACTTTTTAAAGATTACATCAGGTTACCTACTCTTGACTCTGTAGCTATAAAATGGGAAAATTCACCATGATGTGAATTTTTTTACACTCTAGGTAGAGTCATCCAACACAATCCTACCATGAGCTTTAATTAGAGTATATTTATGAAGTAAAAATTCAGATATAAAAACAAATGTTGGTTTTGATGCTAAAATTCAAAATCATACAAAACTTTTTGTATTTATTTCTGAGATGATCTTGAAATTATTTCAAACTTTTATTCCAAATTCCAACATGAAAGAACAATAATTCATTTCACATCCAATCTATAGACACCTGATGATGACCAGAGGGGACTTGGTTGAAATGTTATGTCTATTATAACACCTATATCAACCAAGATGAGAAAAAAAGTTTGAAGTAATTCTAAGATTATTAAAAATTACTCATCTCAGAAATAAATACAAATTTTGACAAGTGGCACGAACCCATTAACACAATCCAGTAGTTGTCAAAATCCACCTGACACTGAATATAAAAGTCTCCAAAAATACACCACTAAAGTCCTTCAGGATGGTGGCATAGTGAATATAGTAGTTGGTTATATATGTGTTAGTATCCTCTCGCGGTCATGAGTTCAATCCTTGGACTTGGTAGTGAGATTACTAAATTCCAACATGAAAGAACAATAATTGATTTCACAGGATATTTCGCAATAATCAATATCAACAAGTTCGAAATAATTCCAATACAAAACTTGTTGATAACTCAAGGAATTCATTATTTACATTACTCTTGTCCTCAAATTTATTGTCATATTGTATGCTCCAACCGTCTTCAGGTGACTGGAAATTTTAACTGAAGCCTTTATTTTGATCACTAAATTGTTCTCGTTCCATGAGTCATGACACTTCTGGGTGTCTTAGTTATCTCTAAATTCTGTTTGCCACAGGTATTGAACTCATAACTCTTTGGGTCAAGTCACTGGACCTAACCAACATTTTTATCAAAGTGTTCTTGAGTATATCAGTGTATGAATTTGGGAGAAACTTAATGTCTGAGTAAACATTTTTTACCAGAGCTCATATTACAATCTTGGTGTTTGTAATTGGTTTGCACTAGCACTATGTATTACTGGTTCCCATATTCTATTCTTTTCTATACTTGGCAGGCTTAGGAGATTTTTGTGGCTCAGCAGGTGCCCTGATTCTTTAAGTTAAATATAGATAAATATCCAGGAATTCACTGTGAATATTTCCAATTCTTCTATTCAAGACAATACTGACAAAAATTTGTAATTATAAAGACACAAATTTAGTCTTTGTTGACTGCATTACTTAGAGAAAAATGGTTTGCACACTGTATCTTTAAACAATGGAACACATAGGACTGCTGATTCAGTCACTGATCATAGCAGGTGTTCTTTTATGACTAATGCACTTGCATTTTCAACAAAGAAATGAATCACACACCATGACAATGCTTTGTTGCTTGAACTGATGCTTTTCAACAAAGGTAAATTTCTTGAGTCAAAAATTTTGAGGTAATCTTTTCCGTCGGATTTACTAATAAGTTGTTTTATGAATAAATTAGCTTACAACTATTTTCTAACATGTAAAAGACATTTAGTGATGTCATCTACATATCAAAACTTTCATTTCTGTTCTTTTATTTTTCACTATAAAATTATCATTATGGGGCTCAGGTAAAAATTGTCTTTGCTATCATTCTCACAATGTTAGAAATGTCTATGGAGTTTTCACACTTTTATTTTTATTGCTTATGTAGTCAGTCAGCTGTTGTGCATTGTTTGAAAGCCTCAGAAAAATAATTCAGAAATCAAATAAATCAGTTCACCATTAATTCCTGGAAGCAAACATTAAACTTATTCTTTTATGTTTTACTAGCAGTATAACCCGGCGTTGCTCAGGTGTAATGAAAGCTTTAAAACTAATCCATGGTCTTGGAGCTCAGACTCTTTGGACATTGGCACAAAAGACTAAAAAGCAATAGTTGTTTCCAGTTAAAACAAAACCGTAGACTGAAAGAAAAATGAATGGAGGTAAGTCGAATTTTGATTTCCTGGTATTGATATCAAATAAATTTTTTTTCGTTTTAAACTGAATTTTGAAGGCTAAATAAGTCCCATGTGTAAATGGTATCATAACTGAGACTAAGAACTACAATTACACCTACTTAGAGCCAAACTTGAAGCCAAAACTAAAATAAAAGGACTGAAAAAAATACAGACATACAGGCAGATAAAGAGACACACACGCAAACATCTTGCCTTTATATATATATATATATATATATATAAATAATCGATTTTCTGCACTATTGTAAGAACTGCAACATTCAAACTTCTGAATATCATTTCTTATGTTTTCGTCTATGAGTGTATCACATTTGATTAAAATCGGACCACTCCTTATATAACCCGATTTTTTTGATTATCGATTTTCGTGATGACAGTTGTAAAATGAGAGAGAAAGGAAAGGATCTACAGGACGGTGTGGAAAGAAATAGGGTCAACTTGTTAAGGGATGAGTATTGACCTTGCATTTAAATTCCTGGAGGTTGTAGCTGCCAGGAAAGCAAGAATATGGAAGCGAGTTCCACAGGTGGGAAAAGAAGCTGCAGGAGTAGAATTGTCGTCTGCATTTAGTTGATCTAACTGTGAATGGGTGAAACCCAGTTGCCAATCTGGTTGCATGAGTAAACACCTGTTGTGGAGGCACCAGTAACTTAAGTTCATTGGAGCAGAAGCTATGGAAGTATTTATAGAACAGACAAAGGGAGGCCACTTCTCGTTGGTGGGAAAGTGGCTGTAGTCGAGCCACCAAGTCGGTACCTATTACATTACTGATTCTCCTTTGGAACACGGAGATGAACAGTGGGAGCACCTGACCATATATGGCAGCAGTACTCCATGCACCGATGAATGGTTGATTTCTATATATGCAGGATATATATATATATATATATATATATATTTATAGTCCTCCGCAGACAGATCTGTTTCACGGTATCACGGCTCATGAGTACAGTTAGATATCTGATTGCTTCTAGCCAGGATTGGAACCCGACCAAATTGACCTCAGTCAGTGATTCTACCTCTGAGCTATGGGCACTCAGTAGAGGAAGGTGGGTTTTTAGTATGTTATACAATGTAAACATACGCCAGTAGCTGAGAGTGTTCAAATTCATTATTGAATGATCAATACATAGATGCTTGAGTAGCTACTGTTTTTTCAAAGTCTACCATTTCTCTACAGTGCTCAATCAGGGTGTAAGAGCATAAATAGTCATCCGCAAATAGATCTGTTTTGCTGTATCACAGCTCATCAGTACGCTTAGACATCTGATTGCTTCTAGCCAGGATTGAAACCTGACCAAATTGATATTATTCGCTGATTCTACCTCTGTGCTATGGGCACTTGGTAGAGGTAGGTGAAGTTTTAGTGTGTTATGTACTATGTAAACATATGCCAGTAGCTGAGAGTGTTCAAATTCATTACTGAATGAACAATGCCTAGATGAGATTAAAAATCTCTGTGTCTATCTATCTATCTATCTATATATATATATATATATATATAACATAGTGATGATCCACATATCCTGTCTTAATATGTATAGGAAAAACTGCTAAAAAGTTGTAAGTTTAAAAATGCATTTTTTTGACAGTATTTGTTTATTTCTAGAAATAAACAAATACTGTAAAAAAAATGCATTTTTAAACTTACAACTTTTTAGCAGTTTTTCCTATATATATATATATATATATATATACAAACAAGTTTTCAATACCACAGAACAAAAATACAGATTTATATATGCACAAAAACATTTTCATAAAAAGCTTCTTTTGACCAACATTTAGTTAGAAGACCGTGTTGGCAAAAATATATGGCAGAGAAGAAATTTGAGCAAAATTTGCTAAGTTTGAGCTTTTGTTTACTCACTTGAATTTGCATAAACTTGCTACTTTAGACTGGCTTCCACTTAGTAAAACAAGATTATTAGAATTATCTTGTGAATGCTCTTGGCCAATGGAGATTTCCTCCCTTTGGGAAGCACCTACATTCAGACTATAAGCTCATTAAAAATTAGAAATTATATTTATATCACTAAGCCTGATAAAAGCTTGAGGGTGGTTGTTCTGAATAATTAGGTCTGCATCAACAAAATAGAAGTCATTTTATATGGAAGTTTGAAATTTCAGAAAACTGGTTCTGTAATTCTGTTTTGATACCAGGAAAAACTTAATGTCTGTGTATGTACAGTTTACCCAAAGTATATAAAGATAATGTGCTCCTTAGTCCTCTTTTGTCTATGTTAGGCTCTATTCAACATCAGTTGGCTGAAATGCTTTAGCCATTCTCTGATACGTTTTCCCTTTATTGTGTTTCAAACTATTTTTAGTTTGGTAATTTCATAAGAGACTCTAATTCATGTTTCAAAACAACCTTATGGTAACTTTTGATATTTTCAATTTCTATACAAAATGTCCCCTTTCTGGATACCATACAAATCTTCACTGGCGTTCCTGATAGAGGTCACCTGGGTACTGCTTTAATTCCTGAATGTTTGTTTTTGGAGTTTATGTGTTCAACAGCAGAGTAGGTAGAATTTAGCTCAACAATACCATGTATGCTCAAGTCAATAGGGTTTCAATGGGCAGTCCGTTGGGTTCTGTATTAGCAAACATTTTTGCTAATATGAAAAGCCTTCTATTTGAAAAATATTATAAGCCCCCATGTATATCTACATTATGTAGATTATACTTTTCTATTTTTGATTCCATCAATGATGCTGAGGCTCTCAATACCCAGCTCAATTACCATGATTCATTCCTTCAAAACACTATTGAAGTGGAAAACATTTCTGGACGTAGGCAAGGTTTGTTCATTACCAGTATTTAATAGAGTCTTAGAAGTTTATACACTAATTGGAATTATTTTGTCCCTAAGTTTTGTCATATAAACCTAATTTCTACCTTGGTTCCCACTCTGTAGAGAGGCTGCAGAATATGCTGACTGAACCTTTAACAATAATAATAAACCCACTACATATATTGGTTTTACTACAACCACACTCTCCCATAGATTTACCTGCTACCTTTCTGATCATAGTTCAATTTTAGACAAACCTACAAACCATGTGAGTAAAAGCTTCACTTCTTCAAACAATAATCATATGTTTGATTTATACTCCTCCAAAATATAAACTAAATAAGAATGAAATAGAAAAGCTAAATGACTAAATTCTTTTCTGCTAATGGAAGATTATGATGCTCAACAAAATGTGAGAATATAGGAAGCCTAATCAAATTAGTAAAATTATAGAATTACTAATAGAATCTTCTGATTTATGTATCCTTAACAGCATGGCCGTATCTGACTAACAGGCACACCGGGCACAGGTCCGGGCTGATCTGTGCAATCATAGCAAAAATCCGGGCAAAGAAAAATGTCTTCGTCAGAAATCAAACTAAACAATTCACAAAGAAAGAAAGAAAGAACGAAAGAAAGAACAAAAGAAAGAAAGAAAAACGAAGAAAACATCCGAATAAATGCAGTAAAAATCTGTTTGTTTATTTATTAATTTTGGGAGAAAAGACTGGTTATACTCAGAAAATCCAAATCCAATTTCCTGCTTTAGTTCATGTTCTGTGTCTAATTTCCATTGGAATAGCCGAAAAAATTTGCAAAAATCATAGTTTCTAGAAACGGATGACACTGATGACGTCATCACATTGTCAACTAATAAATCCGGGCAATTTTCTCTGTTCCCCGGTGTTTTTTTAGCATCAGCTACGGCCCTTCTTAACAGCCAAATACACACATACCTACAACCATGTACTGGCTTAACATCTAATTTTGACATATCCTTCCCCTCAGTTTTTATGGGCTTTCAATGGAAAATTTATGATGATCAATGTGATAATGACCATTCACCTATTTTCCAAAATACAAACAAGTCTATTTCAAAAGAAAAGAATCCAAAATGGCAATGGTACTAACTGGTTAAAATTAAATGAATTTTGCTCATCCCAAATCAAAATGGAAAATCTCAATGAATCAAAACCAATAATTTTCTTTATAAACATGCTAATACAAATAGCAAGACATTTCTTTCTTTAAACTCCTAACCAAATCAAAGATATGATTTACAGCACAATGCAGAGGACCAGTTAAAACTAGGAAAAAATGCTAAAGTTATTCATAGATAATTCAACCACAATCAACCTACAAAAATACAAGCACATTTGAGCAAAACATGATGTATAGTTAAAAAATCCCAAAAGAATCTTGGCAAACTATATCTCTAAACAACAAAACCCCAATAAATTAAACATGGGAAATATTGGGAAAAATTAATGAAAAAACTTAACAAACTGCTAAAGCCTACTTAACCAAAGCAAATGAAAATAAATGGACCAGAAAAAAATGAAATAGCTAACCTGATAGCAATAGAATTTCAAAGAAACTCCTCAAATAATCATTACACTCCAAAATTTAAAAAATATAAAAACATTATGGAACAAAAAAAAAAACTTACATTCATTTCAAACAATAAAGAATACAATATTATATTGAAAACTAACTCCTCATTTTTAAAATACCTATGCTTTATTTTTGGATATGAGAGGAAATAGTTTTGCATGAGTTTTTATTTAAAATTTGATATGGGCACCAAATTTTGTTATCAGCTTCTTGAGCCACCCAAGAATCACACCAACTGATTTCACCTGAATCTTTTGTGGGTTTTAACACATAACTTGTATTCAACCTTCAAGTTCTTTTGTCTGTTATAGTAGACTTGCTACTTTAACCAAACTTAAAGAAAAATTGTGTCAATTCAGGACACTCATATGAATCATGACAACTCATCCATCTTACAGGGAAGTGGACATTCAGCCATTAACAAATAATAATGGCAAAATGTAGAGTCGCAACATATTGCTTGAAAATCAAACCTTCAACATTCTCCAAAGTAGTGATAACTGGCCAGATTTCATCTTGCATCATGGTAACATACTTTTCATCATTCATGACATTGTGAAGAATTTATGGATCCACAATCTTGTCCAAAGTCATCTCACGCCACACTGTGGTGTTGGGCTGATTATGCATAACAAGAGGATCTTTGTCTGCCCAATAATTGTGACGGTTAACAAACACACCAATGAGAAATATCATGTCATCACTTCAGAGGCTATTTTTAAAATAATCTGACAAGAATCTTTATATCAAGCAAGCATATTCTCCCCCAACTCCATGCAATTTGCAATTGTTACAGTCTTCAGTGGCAAGTGATTGGCAGTGGTGCGGCTTCCAAGCATTTCATTTAAGTTTCTTCATTAGCACAGTTCAGATTGTGGATACTTCTCAAAAGAGAACCCACTTTCCCTAGCTGATTGTCAAATTGACTCTCATGGGTTACATGTAAAAAAATTGAACTGCTTGCACTGTATTGTGGTCACTGGACTTGAAAGGTGACCAATTCTTTGTGTATCAGCTACAGACCCTGATTCTTGACTTTCTTTGCATCAACTTAAGAATATACTTCTCTAAAAGTTCTCCTTCATCTTTGCACTTGAACAACAGGTTTGCAAACCGCATAATGTTTTTTTTTATCGTTTCATCCCAAACAAGGCGGTAACACCACTAATGCACAGGGGGCTACATAAGAGTAAGAGGACAGTAAGGAGAAAGACAAACCAGTTACAGAGGGTGTCCAAGAAAGGAGCAAAAGAAGGATGGGAATACAGGTGTGATGACAGTTGCAAACGTAGAGAGAAAGGAAAAGATATACAGGGTGATGTAGAAAGAACTAGAGTCAAGTGGATAAGAGATGAGAATTGACATTGCATTTAAATTTCTGGAGATTGTAGCTGTCAGGAAAGTAAGAATACTGAAGGGAGTTCCACAGGCAGGAAGTGCAAGAAAATAAGAGTAGAATTGTTGCCTGCATTTGGTTGATCTAACTGTAAATGGGTGGGACCCAGTTGCCAGTCTAGTTTCATGAGTAAACTCCTGTGGCAGGGGCACCAGTGACTTAAGTTCGTCAGAGCAGAAGCCATGAAAATATTTATAGAACAGACAGAAGGAAGCCACATCCTGATGGTGAGAAAGTACTGATAGCTAGGCATGCTCTTGCAGGGTAAGCCATTCAGGCATGTTTGTAGGGCTTCCAAATTTCAAACAAAGTAATCCATCAAAAATAGAGATGCAAATATATTAAATTCTCATACATTAAAGATATTAGTGATCAAGCACAAATATATTGTGACAAAAATTATAATGAATAATTTTGTAATTATATTAAGATAGAGAGTTACTTTTCAATCACTCTTGTGTGTGTGCATGTGTATGTGTGCATATATATACAGAATTGTGTGTGTATGTGCATATATAATTATATATAGAAAAAATTGTGCATATATATATATTTTCCAGTTTTAAATGAGTTATTTCGCTACCCAGGTTTCTACCATGAGTGGTGTCTTCAGGCGATTTTTAATAACTTAAAAATTCCCCGAAGACACCACTAATGGCAGAACAAAAGTTTTACAATATAATTGTATAGAACACTTTTTAATATAAATGTGTACTGGTCTAACCCTATTAGGACTAAAGACTAAGTATTAAGCAATCAATTATATATATATATATATATATATATATAAAATTATATCTGTATGAATATATATATATATATATATATATATATATATATATATATATATATATGTAAGTATGTATAAATATTTAATTTACATGCCCGTTAAGAGATTGTATCTCTGGTATTAATAATGAACCCACTACATATATTGGTTTTACTATAACCACACTCTCCCATAGATTTACCTGCGACCTTTCTGAGCATAGTTCAATTAAACAACATTCTTTAAAAAACATAGCCATGTAGGTAATATTAGACAGATTTTAGTTGATAACACAATAATACTCATTTATGCACACAGTAAAAAGAACCTTCAGATATTGGAGACCATCTACATTAAATCAAAACAACCGACACTTAATAAAATCAAATTTCAATCTGGTCATAAAACATTAGATTACATTTAGACACAGGAATCTGTTAATATTTCAGTCTCTCACTCAGTGAGATGTCATAGAACTGCATTACAAATTTATGAACTGCATCTGCTATTCAATGATTGTTATCATTGCATAGCAATGTTTTATGTCAACACAAGATAAAATCATCTTTGATGGTGGATATCTTTATGTTAATGTCCTTGTAACTTCTCTGAAGATGGCTCATGAGAGCCAAGAGCTTAAAACCAGCATAATCAAAAAAATCAAAATGTTGGACAATTTTTTCTTTATTTTCAACTGAAATTAAAGCCAAAATATAATGTTTAGAACGGCTCATGATTAAACATAATAGACATTCATTATTGCTATATTGCTGTATGATTTTTGCTTTAAATTAAAATGAAAATTTTCATTGTTATTTTATCAAATTACAATAATAAATAGCAACACAATTTTATGGTTATTTTGTGACTACTACTGGATGTGCATTGTGGTGCAGTGGATATCGGGATGTGCATTGTGGTGCAGTGGATAACAGCTCAGAACAAGAAATCAGGGAGCTGAATTCAAATTCCAGTTGAATTCATTGCATTCACTTATGCGCAAATACCCTTAGGAAAGGTATTAATCCATCTCTTCTTTCCAGTTATGGATTAAATAACAGGACAGATTGGGTTCTATAGCCTTGGCTGGCAATCGGTCTACTGCAGAAAGCAATGGCAACCTACTGCAAGATAATCTTCTGCCCAGTCAGTCATGTCTCTTTCGAGACATGATCGCCAAGCGTGTTTCACGTATGGTACTTAACTGACTGACTGACTGTACTCCTGAAGATGATCTCATAAAGAGATTGAAAGTACTTGCGAAATGATTAAAAAAAATCAACTTTCAGAGTTACAGCACATTTCTTGCATCATTTAATGATAATACACAAAAAATTATTCATGAGTATGAATGGATTTTTTGAAAAATAGGCAGACATAATGTTTGCAAGTTATATATATATATTAATGAATTATAATAGTGCTTAGTGCCAAAGTTGCTGATTTTTCAGTAGTTTACTGATAGAAAGGCATTTTTGGTAAGCAGATTTTGTTTTCATGAAGTGCTTAATATCACCATTGAACCTTAGTAGAGTTAATGTGGATTAATAAACAAAACCCCTGAAGAATAAAGACACCATAACTATGCTTTTATGGAATGGCAAAGTCAGCATTACTAAAACAATATATATATATAAGCATGCAGTGTGGGTATAGAAGAATCCAAAAGAGTATCCTGTACATACAGTGGTAGGATAACTCTCTAAAAGAGCTCAAAATATATCTGTATATAAATACATATAGAGCAAATATAAGAAAAATTAAGGCAGACACATTATTTCATGGTAAATCAGAAGTGGATCCTTTGTAAAATAAAGACGGAAGCTGATGATGGTTTGCCTGAAATAGGCCTATACTTCCGATTTACCATGAAATAACATGTCCGCCTTAATTTTTCTTATATATATATATATATGTGTGTGTGTGTGTGTGTGTGTGTGTGTGTGTGTGTGTGTGTGTATGCTCTTTAAAAAAATTTGTGTGCATTTTAAAAAAATTATTATTTCTATCACAAATACAAATAAAGTCATAATTTTTTTAAAAGTGCACACAATTTTTTTGGACACCCTATATATATATATATATATATATATTTAGTGTATCGAGGCAGCAAATAATTTTCTAAACATATACTGTTAAATATAAGAGACAATGAATGTCTATTATGTTTAATCATGAGCCGTTCTAAACGTCATATTTTGGCTTTAATTTCAGTTGAAAATAAAGACAAAAATTCTCCAACATTTGGATAATTTTTTATTAATTTGGTTCTAAGCTCTTGGCTCACATGAAACATCTTCAGAGCGGTTAAGACAGTAACACAATAACATCCACCATTACCAACAATTTTATTTTGTGTTGACATAAAACTTCGCTAGGCAACAGCAATAGTTACCAAATAACATACACAGTTCTCAAATTTGCAATGTGGTTCTATGACGTCACACAGTGTGATAGCGCAAACTGACAACAGAACCATTTATTCAAATGTAATGTAATGTGTTATGACTTAGAAGCTTAGAACCAAATTAATAAAAAATTATCCAAATGTTGGAGAATTTTTGTCTTTATTTTCAACTGAAATTAAAGTCAAAATACGACATTTGGAACAGCTCATAACAACTGCACCTGCCTCCCATTAGCATGGAACAGGCTTGCCTCCCAGAAAGTAAAACACTACACCTGCTTGGCCTCACACTCTCAGCAGAACTGAAGTGGAATGACTATATCGAATCCATTGCTAAATCCGCTGCTATGAAAGTCGGTTCTCTGTGCAGGGCCCAGAAGTTCTTTCTGTCTGAATGTATTTAGCACATATATAAATCTACCATCCGCCCGTGTATTGAATACTGTTGCTATATCTGGTCGGGTGCCCCTGTTATTCTCCTTGGGGTTCTTGACAAAATACAATGGAGAATCTGTAATGTGATCGATACTGACTTGTTTGATTGCCTGAAGTCACTCTCTCATTGGTGTTACATGGCTTCCCTGTGCCTCTTCTATAAATACTTTCATGGCTTCTACTCCAATGAACTTAGACCACTGGTGCCCCCTAGGTACGAATTTGCATGAGAAACTAGATTAGCAACTAGGTCCCACCCTTTTACAGTGAAACCGATAAAATGTAACCATAATTTCTACTCCAACAGCTTCTTTTCTTGCACTTCCCGCCTGTGGAATTCCCTTCTGCATACTTGCTTCACCGACAGCTACAACCTCCAGGAGTTTAAATGTAAGGTCAATAGACACCTCCTAACACACTAACTCACACCCATTCTCTTAAACACTCTTCCTATGTACCTCTTTACTAGTCTATCACCCTCCTTCTGACATTTCCTATATCCAATTGCTCTCTCAGCACCTTCCCCTATGTAACCTCCTGCGCTATAGTGGCAGTGGAATGCCTTGCTTGGGGTGAAATGATTAAAAAAAAAAGAAAAAACATCATAGACATTCATTGTCTCTTATATTTAACAGTATATGTTTAGAAAATTATTTGCTGCCTCGATACACTAAATATATATATATATATATATATATATATATATATATATATATAAAATTTTCATTCATTCATTCATTAACATTCTTGGTTAGTTTCATTTTGTACAGTCAGCTTTTTCTGTGGAAGTTTTTCAGTTATACAAAAGTAACATAAACTATTTCTCAAAAATCTGTATATAAGTAGAAATGTTTGACATTGTTCTATATCTTTTAAATCTTTTCAATGCAACATAAAACCATTTTTATGCACTCCCTTAAAATATCAATGCAGATATATCTCATTCATTTGAATCTTAAGTATTCCATTTTTTACAAATGAAATAGAAGAATTAAAAGATAAGATGGAAACCTTTTTATATTCAATAAAGTGTTTCAGAAAATATAAATGTAAATTTTTGTAAACTGAAGCCCTGTAATTTCTTAGTATTATAAAAATACATATATGGTGAGGAGAAGAAAAATATCAATTTGTAGATTAAAACTGACTTGTGAATTGACAGCCAAGTCCTTTTCTCACTTATATGGAAATGGAAAGTGTGGATGATCTAATCTTATTTTAAATATAGATATGGACTACTTAATAAAGAAGAAAAACTGATAGGAAATGCTTGATTCTTTCTTCTTTATGTTCTTGAACATTTCCTTGCTGTCTATTCTAGTTAATGAAGATCGAAGTATTTATTCTATTCTTTACTAGCAAAATGACTGAAATACAAAAGCAGCCATCTTGCATGGATGCTTTTCTTTCTAAACTGTTTTCATGCAGGGCCATGAATGAATGAATACCAGAATTGCTGATTGAAACTGCACTTGCAGCAGCAGATATTTTCTGCAAAAAAGCAGCTGCTATATAGGGCAAGTCATTTAGTTTTGATTTTGTTCTTTATTTAATTTAACAACAAGAAAATCATATTTTCTTGATACACACCCAAATGAAAGGTTCATAGTGGTTTCTCATTTGCTTAATGAATTCTTCAAGATCTTACCTTTTTTTTTTCCTTTTTTTCCCATTATTTATTTATTTTTTACTTTGAGGAATCCTGCTGGCTCACCCAAAAAGATTCCTTTTTTATTTTTTGCCAAATATAATTATAAGAAAATAAATAATGCTGATAAACATTTTATTAGGGTTTTTTTTTTTTTTAATCATCTCACCCCAAGCAAGGCCTTCCACTGCCACTATTGCGCATGGGGCTACATAGGGGAAGGTAAAGAGAAGGAGTGGTTAGACATAGGGAATGTCAGGAGGAAGGTGACAGATGAGTAAGGATACGGAGGATGAGGGTTGGGCAGATGGGAAGAGTGTTTGATAAAATGGGAGCAGGTTCGTGTGTTAGGAGGTGTCTATTGACCTTACATTTAAACTCCTGGAGATTGTAGCCGAAGGGGAAGCAATCGTGTGGAAGGGAATTCCACGGTCGGGAAGTGCGAGGAAAGAAACTGTTGGAGTAGAAGTTGCGGTTGCATTTTATTGGTTTCACTGTAAAAGTGTGGGATCTAGTTGCTAATCTAGTATCTCGTGCAAATTCGTATTTAGGGGGCAGCAGTGATCTAAGTTCATCGGAGCAGAAGCCGTGAAAGTATTTATAGAAAAATGCAAGATAATTTGCATTGCAAGGTTATCTTTTACATGCTAACTTATGAACTCTTTTTAATTCAACTTATAAGTTCCTGCTCAACAAAATCAGAAAGGATTAAATGCTTATTAAGCAAAAAGAATTTACCATAAAGAGATTTATATAGAAATATTATTGATTTTGAGTGATCCTATCATTGAACAGATTCTTTTATTTCTTCAACTGTGAATGGTGACCTCCTTATTTTATACACACACACATATGTTATTTAAAGTTTAATGCAGATTGCAACTGGTTATCAAAAGGTCCAGTAGAAAGTAATCACATTTGGCAGAAAATGAATGAAATGGTATAGATTCCCCAGAATCTTATAGTGGCAAAGTTTTCCTAGGCATCAGAAGTTTAAGTGAGAAAGAAAAATTATAATCAGTTTATGTTGGGTTTATTGGGCAAATGCAAGTTTGAAAGAAGAGAGACAAACTGGCTGCTGCCTGGAACCATCCATTAAGTTTAGGAAGAGGAAATAACTGAATCAGGCATACATCTAATCTTGGTGAGAACCAGATATACAATATCTTTTTACATTATTGACGTTATTCAAATTATTGTTCTAATCTTTGCTGCCATGTTTACGACGTTTTGGTTGTTGTACACTGTACGCCTTCTTCTGGTGCTGGGGTTTTTGAACCGAGCCCTTTATTATGATCAATGGGGTATATCTTTCTCCTTCCATGTCCCCAAGGATATAAGTGTTGGTTAATTCTATGCCAGTCTACAGCAGAGGTGAACAAATAACTTAGAAGAGTTAAGTTAAAGGGAGATAACTACATGGCGACTGGAAGAGGCTTTGCACATGAAATGAGAATGATATACACCAGTGATCTTAATAAAGGGTTCAGTTTGAAATTCTTAGCATCTGAAAAAGGCCTGAGTGTACAATGGTCAAAATGTCATAAACTTGGCAGCAAAGATGAGGACAATAGTCCGAATAATGTGAATAGTGCAAATACTAACTCATCTCAGAAGTATAGACAAATATCTTTTTAATATAAATTTTAGGTTTGTTAATTTATATTGAGCACTCTGTGCTGTTCTATATATATATATATATATATATATATATATATATATGATGGTGTGCATTGTGGTGCAATGGATATCGGCTCAGAATGAGAGATCAGAGAGCCGAGTTCAAATTCAAGTCTAATTCATTTCATTCATTAATGTGCAAATACCCTTGAGAATGGGACTAGTCCATCTCTCCTCTCTCTGGGTATGGGTTAAATAGCAGGACAGGTTGATTTCTATAGCCTTGGTTGGCAACCAGTCTACTTCAGAAATAATGGCATCCTACTGCAGGAAAATATTCTGCCTAGTCAGTCATGCCTTGATTGCCCAAGCATGTATCATGTATGGCAATTAACTGTGTGAGATATATATATATATATGTGTGTGTGTGTGTAGACATGTAAATATGCATATTCATATATTTTATATACCTGGATATATGTTTTAGATATTCACATGCAAGTTTATCAATAAGTATGCAGCCTATCATATAATTAGAAACTGAATTATTTAACTGATAACAGCTTATATTATACCACTGAATTAAGGTCATTGACAAGAAAGAGGATTATGTTGAATAAAAATATTTAGGGAAAAAAATTATTTTATTTTCTTTATTTATTGTTATACATGGTGGGCCATAAGTCGCGCACCAAAAAATTACGTAAAGTGATAGAATTGTGCATCAATGCAAATGGTGAGCATTTTGAGCATTTCTGATTGTCCCAGTGCATGCAACATGTTTCTCAGTTCATAAGTTAAGCTTGGTTTTAATAAAATAACATTTATTATTATCAGAATTGTTTTAAATGCTTTGATGCTCGACTTATGGCCCACTCTGTACATTGGTAGATAATTGTGTGTGTGTATGTATATATATATATATATATATATATATATATATATATATATATACATATAAATATATATATATATATATATATATATATATATAGATATATATGTTGGGACGCCCATGCCTATTCAGCTATAACGGACTATTCCATTACTATGTAAAGTAATGGTGGCATCTACGTAAGAGAGTGTGCCGAGCAGCTGATCGACAAGTCAGTCGTAGACTTCCAGTGACAACCCGGAAGTACCCATTGCTCATACTACGTCTTACTACGGTTGGGACGATTAACCTTTATTCTTGTATTGGATACTAATAACCTTTGTAAATACTATTTTCACGGAATACAACAATTAACCTATTCCTGTTGTTGAGTTATTTATTCTTACTCACGACACAACAATATATATATATATATATATTTATGCATCTGTGGAAATATGTTTATGATAAGAATTTGAATTTAATATGCACTTTTTTGTAAGACTTTTAAATGTAAATGTTCAGTGGACATATAATGTATTAGTGCTAATTATTAACTTTTTCCAGCCATGTGCACTGTCCTGTTCAAGACAATACGAGCAAAAGTAACTTCTATCTGTGGTCCAAATCAACTAGTCTTACAGCCATATTACATTGAATACACCGGTTCTCACTTGATCACCGAAGTTAAGCAACATTGAGTCTGGTCAGTACTTAGATGGGTGACTGCTTGGTAATACCAGGTGCTGGAAGCATTTAGTGATGGATGTGCGTTGTGGTGCAGTGGATATCGGCTCGGAAAGAGAAATCGGTGAGCCGAGTTCAAATTCCAGTTGAATACCCTGCATTCACTTAAGTACTGGTACCCTTGGGAAAGGTATTAATCTGTCCCTTCCCTCCAGTTATGGGTTAAATAAAAAGGTAGGACTTGGGGACCCTGCCCTTAAAAACAAATCCCAATAAATCTTGATACTCGAAAAGAAAAAAGTATTACTAGACACAAAACTTATATAAAAACAACAATAAATTGTTGAAAGAAAAAGGTATTACCAGCAATAAATAAATAAAATTTAGTTGGCAATAAATGGCCCACTGAGGTTGATGTGCCATAAAAACACAGCAACCAATCAACCATATCAACTACAGTGTAAGAAATTCCAAAGTACTCATTTGCATAAAAAATCTAATTCATGTTGTTATTAAACCCATTTTAGTCTGCTTCACTGAATTTAAAACTTAGACATCATGACAGTTTGTATATTTTGCCAGAATAGATATCTTTGTCATCTCCAGTGTCATTGTTGACCACAGTGTCATTTTTCCCTTCTTTCTCAAAAAGGATATCACCGTCACTGCCATCTAATGTTTTGATTATTGTGTAAATTTTGTTTCCAAGCATAATGTTAACCAAATGAAGTCATATTTTTGTCGATATGAACTGGTTGAATGTTATCCAAAAGTTACATTTAGATGAAATTTAGCTGCTGTAAATTCTTAAAACTTAATGTATATTAAACATGGCATTTTTTTACGGAAGTTTTTGACCAAAACCTTTTGGTGTGTATTATAAATAAATAATTATGGTAATTATTATCATAACTTTGATTTCCTACATCCACATGTGAAGAAGGCAAAGAATTTTATCCTGGAAGCTAATTAATAGCATAAACATTAATCAATTATGATTATGTTATATCAACTGACAAGCATTTTTCAATGATGGAATAGAACACTTGTCATTCAATCAAAATATATTAGAAAAAATCCTCTTAGGTAAAGAAAGATTCTTCAGTTCATGGAAAGAGGATCTTATTGAATTGCTTGAAATGTGATATTTTGATACCTGATACTTCCATGTCTAAAATTGGATGTTGAAATTAATGCTTAAACCAATACATTTTTAAAAATAGCTTAATCAAAAACATCTGAAACACCATAATGTGATTGAGAATAGCAACAATTTGTTAAGTAAGGTTGACCAAACAGAAGTATAATCTGAAAATAAACATGCAAAGTTGTCTCAATAAAATGTTTTGAACTAATAATTCTGCAGTTATGAAACAAGAAAAATTCTTGCTATGATGTTTGATTCAATGTTCAAAGAAAGCAGAGAAAGTTCTCGGCTCTTAAAAGAATTGGGTAAATGTATAAAACTAATAACTATGTATAAATATAATTGATATAATAATTATTTGGCTGTTAACAGCTATTGTTGTGGTTATTTATTTTACTTCCAAACTTCTTCTTCTATGTTCTATGTGCCCTGTCATTTCAGGACGTAGGCAATCATGGCTTTCTCTGTCTCCCTATCTCTGGTGGCTCTTAGCACGCATTCTTCTGTTACACCATGCAACTCTCGTCCCATCATCCGCCTGATTAGGTCCTTCAAATATGTTGTCCTCTGCATTCCTCTGTCTCTTTTTCCCTCTATCTGGCCTGTTAGTATCAGGTTCTCCAAGCCCTCTTTCCTCATTGAATGTCCCAGGAACTTCAGCTATATCTTCCTGATACTCAATATTAATTTCCTTTTCATTTCCATCCTTTCCAAAACCTCCTCATTGCTCACATGCTCAATCCATGATATCCACAGCATCCTTCTGTAGAACCACATTTCAGTTGCTTCAAGTTTTTTCTTCATCTTTGATGATATTGTCCAGCCTTCACAGCCATATTGAAGAACAGACAACACATAGCAATTCAGTACCTTCAAAAATATTACCATCAATACATTTTTGAGGAGAAAAAATGATTGCCAACAATACATTTTTAATACAACACTAGAATACATTTTCAGTTTTCTAAAATAAAAACAATAAAAATAAAAATTTTTCATTAAAATCTGACTAAATCAACCTTCTCACAATAACCAAACATTAAAATAATACATTAAAACTCTAACTATTTGGCATTAAATAACCCACAGAGGTTGATATGCCATTAAACAAAACAAACTTACTTACTTGGGAAAGGTATTAATCCGTCTCTTCCCACCAGCTATGGGGCAAACAATAGGACAGATTGTGTTCTGTAGGTTGGCAATCAGTCAGCTATAGAAAGTGACTGCAACCAACAGCAGGAAAATCTTCTGCCCAGTCAGTCATGTCTCTTCTGAGCCATGATCATCCAAGCATGGATCACATATGGCACTTAACTGACTGAATTTGTGGTGAGATCTGAGAAGCCAAACTTGTGAAAAAAAACATGACAAATTATCACCAAGGTTTCAAAGCCTTTGTCACTGTTTGTTAGGGCGCTCTCCACCTTTGAAGTATAATGAACTGTTCCAGGCACTATATATGGTGGTAATGCCGGAAGGACTAGAGACGTCTGAAGGATAACTGTCAGATCAGTACAGAGTACAGATTACGAGTCAGTCGTCTATTTCCGGTTGTAAACTGGAAGTGATTCATTGCACTCTACCATGTACAGAGACGTATACATTAATATCTTGTTTTCCTGTATTATACTAACCAACTTTGTAAATACCTTTCTTCTGTAATATATTTTATTATATTTATATTTCTGTTGTTTCGTTGTTATTACATGCACAACTCAACACTGTTTCACAAAGAAAACTCTGAAGATGGCTTCATGACAAAAAAAGTGTAAGTTAGAAAAGACCTGTATATGTCTGATGTTTCAAATACAGACAATAATGATCTTATATTACAAAATGAAATTCTATTTTAAGACCAAGTAACAATGTTTGTGCCACAGACATTTCTTGAAATTTATCTTTTCAAAAAAGCTATTTATAAAACATGGAATCAGTAAAACCATTTTATTTTAGTAAGCTGATATATTAAAAAGCAATTAAAACCAAAAAAAATAGGGTAACAAAAATATATATTACCATAAATTAGTAATACTGAAATGCATCATATTTTACTGCTTGTAAGAAGCATTTTGCTTTTTGTAAATTATCTCCAAAAACCACCCGAAGTCCGATAAGTCAAAGATTAGTGACGGGGGTCAACTTCTCTTCTAATTATTACATTCTAAATAATTACCATAAATTTTGTACTTTTTCTTGGTTTGTGATGAATTTGTCATGTTTAGTCAAGTTTTCTTGATGAAATATGCTATTTAGTAGCTAAACTTGGAAATAGTGGGGAGGGCTATGAAGTAATAGAAAAATCTATTTTGATTTCTTCCATCAGATTTGGTGTGAGGCATGTAATGCATTGGAGCAGTTTATAAGCAGTGAAATACAATAATGATTAAAAATACAACGAAACTGGTCCTCTTTCATGAGAAAAAACTGCAGGATAAAAAATGAATTAAAAATTATACAACTCCAGTCTAATGTTATTTCAAACAACATGATATACAATTTAAGTCTAATTAACATGAATTCCATATGACAGAGAATACTGGACAATCTCTTCACAGTTGAAAAACAGACTTGCAGCAACAGAAATGTGGTTCTACAGAAGGATGTTGAGGGTAACATGGACCAAACATAAAACCAATTACAAAATTTGAGAGAACTTATATTTAACATCAGGAAGAAGAGTTGAATTTTTTAATCCACATAATGAGAAAAAACGGCTCAGAAAATCTGATACTCACAGGGAACAGATTGTAGGTCAGAAGGATAGAGGAAAACAATGCATATTTTATTTAATGAATCTAATGGATGCTGAAACAAAGTTTGAGAGAGAACAAAAAGACAAATTTGTTAAGAGCTGCAAAGGACAGAAAACTGTGGAGAGCCATGATCACTTAAAAATGGACGTAAAATGAAAATTTATTCTTAACATCAGGAACAGGCAGTTGAAATTTCTTGGGCATATAATGAGAAAGGGGGCGTGGTAAATCTGATACTCATGGAACACAATGATGAAAAGAGATACAAAGTAAAACAGTACATAACATACATAATGGTCATGAGTAACTGATGTTAGAAAACTAAAAGGCAAAACTTATGAGATACAAATGACAAAAAATTGTGGAGAGCAATAATGACCTATGTCCTGAAAGAACACACACAAGAATAACTTGAATCCCACTGAATAAAGACTTATTTCTAAACTGTCAAATGATAATCAGTGTAAGCCTTACTTGGCAATGGCAACATAGCCAGGTTATAAGGCTAAACACATTTCAGTTTCTAATCAAATGTTCAGTTATTACTGAATCCAGTACATTAACACACTTATGTAAAATGTCCACCTTTTCTTTTCTGAATGCTTGTACATGTTTCCAATCTTCCAAAGATTTTAGTCTTACCAATTCAGAGTAATATTATCTATTATTAGTGTTCTTTTTTTATTATGTGTATTCCTTTTATTACTCTGATAAAAACAGTTTAGTATTTGTCTGTATTTCTGAGATGAAGTAGTATTTAGAGTATTTACATTATTTGGACTAGTGTCCTCATTTTTGTTGCCATTTGTATGACGTTTCATAATAGATCATTCTATTTGTCTGTATTTCTGAGATGAGGTAGTATTTACAGTATTTACATTATTTGGACTATTGTCCTCATTTTTGTTGCCATTTGTGTGATGTTTAATAATAGATCATTCTATATGTCTATACTTCTGAGATGAGGTATTATTTACAGTATTTACATTATTCGGACTATTATCCTCATTTTTGTTGCCATTTGTACAATGTTTAATGATAGATCATTCTATTTGTCTGTATTTCTTAGATGAGGTATTATTTACAGTATTTACATTATTCGGACTATTATCCTCATCTTTGTTGCCTTTTGTACGACATTTAATAATAGATCATTCTATTTGTCTATACTTCTGAGATGAGGTATTATTTACAGTATTTACATTCTTCAGACTATTGTTCTCATTTTTGTTGCCATTTGTATGACATTTCAGCTGCTGTATGTACCAGCTTTCTTCAAGTGCTAAGAATTTCAAACCAAACCCTTTATTACAATAACTGGGGTATATGAACTCCATTTTTTGGAAACTACATTAACCTAAGGAATTAGCACATATGCTAAGCTTCAAAAATCTCCTAAGCTCATCAAGCCTATTGATGAATACAATATAGGAACCACTAATACAGAGTGCCAGAGAAAATCATCAGTGTCAAAAATTGAAATATGAGCACTACTAAAAGAATACTAGAGAAAACCAATTAACATAAAAAATACTAAAGAAAACCATTAGCATCAAAAAATTGCAATATGAACTCTGGTAAAAAGGGTTACTAAACATCAGGTTTATAAGTCGCAAAAATTACGTTGTTCCTTAAGGACACATGGCCCAATTGATATAGACACTGGTTAGTTCCTGTGACTTGACCCAAAAAGTTGTGAGTTCAATACCAGGATACAGCAGTGGTGAACAACTAACTTCCAGGGTTACAGAGAAATAACTTATGACTACCAAAATATACTTTGCAAGGAATAGAGTTCATATACCTCAGTGATTGTAATAAAGGGTTTGGTTTGAAATTCTTAGCACTTGAAGAATGTCAGAGCGTACAATAGCTGAAACATCGTACAAATGGTAACAAAAATGAGGACATTAGTCCAAATAATGTAAATACTATAAAAACACTTTACTTATATTTTTCCCAAGTAAAAATCCTGGGAGTGGAGGCTTCAAAATCTGACAATATTCAGAAACAGCTGCAAGTTTTGAGTTTGATATTCACTACTTCTGGTCATGAATTCTGATTTTTCTTTTTTGCTACCAGAGAAAAGAATGATTGATAACAAGATCCAAATGAAAATGGATCATGGCAATCAATTTAACTGTAACATTAAAATTAATATGCTCATGCTTAAATCATTTATCTGTCTGTTGAGCACTTAAGAAAAACTTTTGTTAACTTTATCCACAAATTTCATTTTCCAATATTAATAAATATGCAAGTCTAAAAATATTTTGATATTATTAAATTTTCTCCTCTGCATGCCTTGCATTTTCTTAATATCAGTCTATTATTATATTCATATTTAAAAATGTGTGTGAATATATATATATATATATATATATAATTTAGCACAATTCCTGGCTGAGTTGAAGTAACGTTCCTGACCTTTGGTCAATTTACCACACATTGTGCTGTTGATCTCAGACTAGCCAAAGCAGGATTGCTTGTCATCACCCAAGTAAATTAGCCAAGACATGCAACTGAATGGTATATAATGAAAACCAGATTTAAGACTGCAATGTCACAGTTTATATATATATATATATATATATATATATATATATATATCAAATAGATACAAAATCAGAAGCAATCAAAGCTAAGTGAGAAGAAAAAATCAGTTGGCTGGTATTTCAGTAGCATGCTAATAGTCATGATTTATTATCTTGATTGAATGGTGGCTTTTTCAATTTGCAGCTCACTGAATTCAGACTGACTGTCTCTTGCCATATTGTTATATATCACTGTACAACGACAAACAACGAGAACACGCATATATAAAAATATAAGATTATATTTCTATTCCTGACGACGAGCCTGTGTGGAACAGAGAATGGAAGAGTGAGAGCGCACATAGAATGAGTCGACGGGAGTGTAAGTCTTGCCTGTGGTGTCTCCCTGCTTCCACTGGCCATTCTCTGCTGTCGAATCTGTGTGTCGATTTCTTTTTATAGTCTTCCGGTTTTGTCTCGCCTACGCAACACTCACGTAATTCCAAGAGACACCTGTTTTGTTTACTTCCGTAGTCATTTCTGCCACTGTCGGAAATAAGGTCAAACGAGCCCGACTCATAACCCTGCGACATCCGCTTCAGACGCCGACAGGATGTATTTCTCAAACACCTGTCTTGTCGTTCGCTGACCCCTTCATCGACGGGAAATATCATCGATTGCATCAACCTTCTTCGGGTGGGGGCTAGATTGCTATATTACAATATCTCTAGTGGCAGGCTATTTTAGCTTGACTGTATCATTTCATGATTGGTCCTTATCTCACTTAATTTGGTTTTCCACCCCAGAGGCAGAGAGTTCATTCGGGTTAGTTTGCAACAGAACTCTGATACTGAACCCTTCTTGAGTTTTAAGGCATCTTCCCTAGTTCATTTGTGTTACCAAGGGTACCTTATTTACTCCACAATATCCCCCATTTCAAATTTCTTCATTTTATTAAATATTTCATTTTATTTTTTATTATTCATCCCCTCCTCTTTCTGGTGAGTTTGCCATGTACTGAATTTTGTATTTCTTTTGTTTTGGGTCAACCCCAAGTTTTTACATACATTTTCTTTTTTCAATGAATTCTGGGGGTGTTGGCACGTTTAAGATATCATACAAAACTTGTATAGCTTCATCCTTTCTCACAGTTCTTCCTTCAGAAAATCTTTTCTTTAACTGGTTCAAATGTCATTTGTGTTCCCATTCTTTTCCTTTCATTTCTTTTTCAATTTGTGACCCTATTACACTTTCTTCCTATATTTCTTTACCATTTTTTATATGCTCTGAATAACCCTTATTTACCAATTTTGAATGATTTGGGGTCCTTTTTGTTATCCATTCTTAATCTTTATTGACCTGGTAACAACTTGTCTAACACAGATTTAGTTCTACTTGCAAACATCATTTCTGCCAGTGACATACCTGCCAGTGTATGGAGATTTAGTATTATCAGGTAAATTTTAAAGAATTTTTATAGTGCTTCTTCCATCACTTTTTCTTAGTAAAGCTATCCATTACCACCAAAAAAATGAGATCCATTTATGGACCTGCAAAATCTGTGTGCATTCTTGACCACAGATTATCTGTCTTTGGTCCAGGTTGTAATTTTGTAGTAGGTGATTCTGCTGCCATAGCCCAACCTCTGCAGTCTTTTACTAATTTTTCAATGTCTTGATCCATTTTAGTCCAGTATGCATGACTTCTTTTAAAAGATTTTATCCTTGAAATTCCTCAACGTTCACTTAAAATTCATTTATTATCTTTTGTAATATGATAAACATTAGTATTCCGTTGGATAGCAAGTAAGTTTTCATGTTTGTGTTTCATTTTAAATATTGTCTATCTTTCTTGCTTTCATTTTATCATTTTTATTTTTGAAATAAGGATGTCTTGTTCTGCTTTTACTTTTGTTTCTTCCAGGTTAACTGGTACTTGGTGTACTACATTGTATAATATATTTTTAATTTCTATTTAACTTTTTAATGCTGTTATTACAGTATCCTCAAATAGTTAAGCATTTTTATTGTCAGTCTTGATAAACCATCCACATCTCTTAATTCTTTGGACAGTTGATATTCCGTTCTAAAATGGTAATTGAATAAAATGGCAATTTATTCATTGTATGTATAGAAAGTTCTTCTTTTCAAACCAAAAATTGATGGTAGATATCTGTGGTTTGTCTGAAAATGAAAACTTTGTCATCTATAAATATGTGCAATATGTTTTTTACTGCAGATATTATTGTAAATGCCTCTTTTTTGATCTGGCTGTATTTCTTTTTCTGTCAGTGGTCGTGAACGCAAAGAATGTGTTATAGGTTTTATGTTACTATCATCATCTTTATGTAGAATTACAGCTCCAGTACCCTAGTCACAATATCTGAAGCCAATACATTTTTTGCTTTCAAATTGTAGTATGCTAATGGTAAGTCAGACTTTTCTTCAAACATTTTCTGACACTTTTCTGTCCAGTTCCACATTATACCTTTTTTAAGCAAATTGTTAAGTAGGGCTCTCAACTTCTGCATATTAGACATTTAGATTTGATAATAATTTGCTAATCCTAGAAATGCTTGTAGTCTAATCACGTTTGTTGGAGAAGGCATATTCTTGATTGTATTTGCCCTCGACAGGTCTAATTTGCTGCCATTCTTGTCAGTAATTTGCCCTAAGTACTTGGTCAATTTGAATTCCTTGCATTCACTTACGCACAAATACCCATGGGAAAGGTATTAATCTGTCTCTTTCCTCCAGTTATGGGTTAAATAACAGGACATATTGGGTTCTATAGCCTTGGCTGGCAACCAGTTTACCACAGAAAGTAATGGCAACCTACTGCAGGATAATCTTCTGCCCAGTCAGTCATGTCTCGAAAGAGACATGATTGACCAAGCGTGTATAATGTATGGCACTTAACTGACTTGATTTTAGGTAAGAACAATTTGCCCTTTTTCATACTGAGTATTAACCTGTACTATCATCTTTTTTCAAAAAAGTTTTTACATGCTTAATATGTTGTTCCTTAGATACACTTTTAATCAATATATCATCCAGATAAGAAACTTCAAAATCACAATCTGCAAGGATAGTGTCCATAACTGAAGGCACTTTCATTTAAAAAAGAAGGTGGTTGAACTTATACAATTCCTTGTGCATATTTATTGTTATTAACTCTGAACATTCCTCTTCAATTTGTATTTACAAATACACCTCAGAAAGATTCAGCTTTGCAAAAAGTTTTCCACTGTGTAATTTTGAAAAATTTCCTCTGAACTTGGTAATGGTTAGTTATGTGATTCTAAACATTTGTTTAACGCAGTTGAAAAATCATCACAAACACAATTTGTTTTTCTTTACATCCACTGCTTATATTGACCATTTTAAATGGTCAGTATTTTTTAATTACACCGATATTGTTTAATATTTTTTTTAACTTAATCCGAGGCTGTGAACAGTGCACTACATTTTAGCTTAAATACTGACTTTGGCACTTCTTTCACTTGAAATTTTACTTTGACTTTGGAACATTGACCTAACTCTTCTGAGAACATTTCTTTCATGTCTTCCTTTAAATTATCATATTATTTTTTTTAAACTGGTCACTTGTCTACTTATATTTTTGCAATAAATATTTATAGGTAAACTCCATAACTCAATAAACTTCATCTAGTCAATACCAAATAAGTTTGTAAGATTTTTTTAACACATAAGTCTTAGCATTTACAGACATGTTATAAAATGAAACCTAACAGGTCATTTCACCAATAACAAATAATTACCGTATTTTCATGTTCTCCTGGTGCTAACCTTCTTTAGTCTTAAATTCCTAGTCACTGCATTTTTCTATATAAATTTGCTTTGTATAAATAAGCAGAAAGGATAATTTCATTATCTGAATTGTATGTGAATTCAGCTATAACCTTTGCCACCATGTTGGGAATGAAAGAAATTGGAGAATTTTCCGTTTTCTTCTGAATTATTCCAGTTAACTTTTGTCGCTGTTTCTGGAGTTCAAACAACTGCTGTTGTTGTATTTTTACGACTTGAGCTAATAATTCTTGCATATTTATTAATATCTGCATTTTTTTTACTTTTTATTCACAGCAAAGATGGTTCTAATTCCTTACTGTTGCTGCTATTATGTGCACCACAGCAATAAAAAGTATTTTTTCCTACTCAGTATAAGTTTTGATTTATTGTTGCCAGCGTTACAACTCACAAATAACAGTTATAATAATAATGTCTGTACTGATTCCACCTGTACTCTAGGGAATACTCTCTCATAACTCTGTCCTTGAATTCTGGGTATTTGCTAGAAACCTCCACACTGAGGTGGGATATGGCACAAGGATGGTTTTTAACATGGGAATTCTTAGCACTGAAGCTCAGTCATGTCTCTTTCAAGACATGATTGCCCAAGTGTGTATCATGTATGGCACTTAACTGACTTGATTTGAGGCAAGAGCAATTTGCCCTTTTTCTTACTGAGTATTAACCTGTACTCTCATTTTTTTCAATATTTTTTTTACATTCTTAATATGTTGTTCCTTAGATACACTTTTAATCAATATATCGTCCAGATAAGAAACTTCAAAATCACAATCTGCAAGCAACAGAAGCCACTTTCATATCAAAAAGAAGGTGGTTGAACTTATACAATTCCTTGTGCATATTTATTGTTATTAACTCTGAACATTCCTCTTCAATTTGTATTTACAAATACACCTCAGGCTGGTTTTTAACATGGGAATTCTTAGCACTTAAGCTCAGACAACAATTTCCCAAGGATTTTGCTTAAAGTTGGGTCAGGAACTTGTCTGTTTTTTTCCAGATGAGACTCTGCTTTTTGGTTGAGTCTCATCTGGGTTTCTTTCCACCCAGAAGCAGAGAGTCTGACAGAGAGTCGGAATTCTGTCCCTGAACTCTGAGTTCTTTATTTAAGGCATCTTTAGTCACTCAGTTAATTGCCATACATTATATACGCATAGGCGACCATGTCTTGAAAGAGACATGACTGACTGGGCAAAAGATTTTCCCACAGTAGGTTGCCATTACTTTCTGCGGTAGACTGTTTGCCAGCCAAGGCTATAGAACCCAGTCTGTCCTGTTCAGTCAGTTAAGTGCCATATGTGATACACACTTGGGTGATCATGTCTCGAAAGTAACATGACTGACTGGGCAGAAGATTATCCCGCAGTAGGTTACCATTGTTTTCTGCGGTAGATTGGTTGCCAACCAAGGCTATAGAACCCAATCTATCCTGCTATTTAACCCCTAGCTGGAAGGAATAGTAGGATTAATACCTTTCCCAAGGGTATTTGTGCAAAAGTGAATGCAATGTATTCAGCTGGAATTCGAATTGGGCTCCCTAATTTCTCATTCCGAGCCGATATCCAATGCACCACAATGCACCACAATGCACATCCCCCTATAAATCAGGGAAGGGATGGATTAATACCTTTCCCAAGGGTATTTGTGTGTAGGTCAATGCAAGGAATTCAACTAGAATTCAAACTCAGCTCCTCAATTTCTGGTTCTGAGCTGATATCCACTGCACCACAAATGCACATCCTAAAGCATTTTACCTAATTCATTTCTGTTACCTAGGGTATTGTATTGTCATGGATGAGAACAACATTTTTCCAGTTTCTGAGTACAGGGTACTTTTCAAACAAACTTTTATTGAACTCTTGTAGATTCTTGATGTATAAAACTGTATTTAGTATTTCATTGCATTTTAACAATTCTAAATGAATATCTTCATGATCGTGCAACACACACAATATTACTTTTGTACATGGATCTGAGCTTTTGTTGTATTCACATATACTCTAAAATTTTTCTTAACTGCCAATCATGATTAATAGCTGGAATTCTATCAAAAATAAAAATTACTTCTGACTCAACCTAATGTATGCACTACCAGCCATAATTGTTAGGCCACTCCAGTTTTTAAAAGAAATGATGTATTTCATACTATTTTTAAGTGGATAATTCTAAATGAAAACAGAATGGTTCTTTTGTTATTATTACTTTGCAAAATATTACAAGGCAAGTAAGCAAAGATGAACTCATCCGAATCACCCTAAATTTTTTCCATTCTTACATTGATGAAACTGCAATATAGGAAATTATTAAATATTTATTAATTTATTTGATGCACATGTTATTGTGCAGTATTAACAAAAGAAGCATTCTATTTTCATTTACAATTATTCACTTGGCAATAAGTACTAAAAAAAAGTATGAAATACATCATTTTTTTAAAACACTGGGGTGGTCTAATAATTATGATTGGTAGTGTATATTAACATATAACAAATTTTAGTAGATAACACCAAAGATTTATATTCAAAGAAAGATGATCAAATTCTGGAGGCTATTATTAATAAACAAGATGCAGCCAGCATTAAATAAGTTATTTTTCTCTGTAGGGGATCATATATTAAAGTGAATTTTAAAAAATGCAAATAAATTCCAGTCTGACTGTTTAAATTACATTAACTTGAGGAACTTGAAATTGGTTCCATCAAATGTGTGGAAGCCAAAATTAAACAAAAAATTGATGTGTAAATATACACAGACTAATGCTTGAAAACGGCTGTATCAACATTCAGAAGTATTCTAAAAACATAATATAAAATAAAATAAATACAAACTTTGAAAAATTAATCTATAATATAAATTATTATAATATAATATAAATTATTATAATATAATATAAATTATTTATCTATAATATAAAATAACTAATTTTGAAATTTAAGAAATTTAATAAAACATTTGATAGAATTGCTGATATTTTTTAACCAAACATGTTTAAAAGAATTATTGCTATAAACATGCACGTTATTCAAAAGAATTGATGGAGATGCTCAGAAGCCACAACAAATTTGGGAAAGACATTAGGGTAATTAAGAATCTATACTGGTAGCAAACTGCCTGCATACAGACACGTAACAAATTCAGCAGATATACAAAGATAGAAAAGGGCGTAAGACAGGGATGTGTACTTTCACCAAATCTATTTAACTTGTACAGTGAGAATATTTTGAGGACCCTAGATGTCATGCCAGGATTTGTCATCGGAGGCCACAATCTGAACAATGTAAGATACACAGACAACACAGTGCTGATTGGAGACACAGAAAGGAAACTGCAGTACCTCCTGCAGAAGATAACTGAAGAGAGTGACAAGAAGGGACTACAAATAAACTGCAAGAAAACCGAACACATGGTCATCAACAAAAAGAGCCGCCCAAAGTGCCAAATACAGGTGGGGCATGTTAAAAACGAGCAGGTATGAAAATTTAAATACCTGAGAAGTGTTCTAACTGAAGATAGAAAGTGCAACACAGAGATCTGAAGGCAAATTGGCATGGTGAAGGACAGGTTCCAGAAGCTGAGTAAAGTATTAAGACACAGGAAACTTTCACTAGAAACAAAAAAGAGAGTACTAGATTGCTATGTGATGTCAGTTCTTCAATATAGCAGTGGATGTTTGACAATATCAACAAAAATGAAGGGAAAACTTGAAGCAGTTGAAATCTGGTTCTACAGAAGGATGCTGCGAATATCGTGGACCAAGCATGTGAGCAACGATGAGGTGTTGGAAAGGATGAAAACAAAAAGGAAATTAATACTGAGCATCAGGAAGAGACAAATGAAGTTCCTGGGGCATGCAACGAGGAAGGAAGGCATGGAGAACCTGATACTAACAGGCCAGATAGAGAAAAAAAGAGACAGAGGAAAGCAGCAAATAACATATTTGAAGGGCCTGAGCAGATAGATGACAGAACAGGGGCTACGAGACGCTACAGGAGAAAATGTGCTAATATCCACCAGGGATAGGGAGATATGAAAGGCTATAATTGCCTATGTCCTGAAAGGACAAGGCACATAGAAGAAGAAGAGTAAGAACAAATGGAGTAAAAATCAAGTTTGTAGCATATACTTTTTAAAAGTGCTCAATACAAAATTGAACAATATATTATTATCATATTTTCATTATAAGTTACTATCATAAAAACTTTTTACCTCACTACACAATATTTTAGTACTATGAATTGTATTTTGTCAGGAGATGGTTGGTAATGAGTGATACAAATGATTTTAATGAAAATTTAAAAACAATTCATTACCTTTTTTTGCAACAATTAAAGAGGGAAAAGGTAATAAATTGTTTTTATAATTCCATAAAAATAATTTTAAGACTAGTTATCAACCATTGCCTGACAAAATACAGTTCAAAATACTGAAACATAATAGCTTTTGTGTTGTGATGTAAAATGTTTTTATTATAATCACTTATAATAAAAATTTTAATAATTATAATAAATTATAATAAAAATTTTATAATAATATAGGTATAAACATAGATATTGTTCTACATCAGTGGCACAACTCTGAGTTGTTTTTTTTTTTTAATCATATCACCCCAAGCAAGGCGAAAATGCCACTGATGTGCAGGGGGCTATGTAAGAGTGAAAAGATTGGAAAAGAGAAAAACCGGAAACCACAACCTAAACAGGAAACAAGGGATGAGCCTCTTCACCCGTTCAATAGACGTGGGTGGAGTGTGAACCGGGCAATAGTTTAGACAATCTACTCCAATTGAAAAAAAAAAGTGAGAAGACTGGAAAAGAGAAAGCCAGAAACCACATCCTAAACAGGAAACAAGGGATGAGCCTCTTCACCCGTTCAATAGACGTGGGTGGAGTGTGAACCGGGCAATAGTTTAGACTATCTACTCCAAATGAAAAAAAAATAAAAAATAAAAAAAAAAGAGTGAAAAGATTGGAGAAGAGAAAAACTGGAAACCACAACCTGAACAGGAAACAAGGGATGAGCCTCTTCACCTGTTCAATAGACGTGGGTGGAGTGTGAACCGGGCGATATGCATGATGTAATCATCAGGTGTAAATTACAAACTGGCCATCTAATAGATTTGAATTTAAATTCAAACCTATTACATGGCCAGTTTGTAATATGTGCCTAATGATTACATAACACATGAAACTCCAAGTTGTTCCATCAATGTAGGACAATATGTATATTTATTAATACATATATATATATATATATATATATATATATATATAAAAGCTCTGTTCATACTATATTGAGCACAGTTTTATTAACACCTGAATAATAATATTATACATGCATGTACTCAAATATGTAGATTTATTAATTCACATATCTATATAGATAAATGTGTGTGTGTGTATGGCAGGGATGTATTAAAAAAAGAAATAATTGGATTTCCTAATGCCCTATCACACAAGGATCTTCTCTGGCTACAAAAATAACAATAATAATAAAGAGATTAGATGTACATATATATATATATATATATTTTACTTTTCTTGATTTACATTCAGCATCTAGCCATTTCCACCTATCCAAGTCTTTTCTGAAAATGAGTTAAAGGGTGGACTTTACATATCTATTTATAGGAGCATTAGCCTATTGTGACTTTGTTAACTATTCTGTCAGTATCTTTGGAAGAGCTGCCAATCACACTCTGGGCAAATTTACAGGCAAAAGAGGAGAAAATGCAAAGTTTACACCAAATCAAGAACAAAAATCATGTTTAGAAACTAAAAAAAATTTTGTTTATTTACAGAATATTATTTCCATTAAGCACTATTCCGAAAAATAATCATTAACAAATAAATACTGATTTTTCTAACTTGCTTAATATGTACTTGTTAAGAAAAGTAATGTCACATTTTTAAATTTAATTTTATTTTGTATACCATACCCTTTAATGGCAATCACAACTCGCCACAACTTCCTTCATAAATGTTAGCAATGTTTTTTCTTTTACTCTCCTTCTCATTTCATGTTCTACCCTCAATTTACACATGCTTGGACTGTCCTTTTTGCTAACAACCATTAGTCTTTTCTCCTTGCTTTTCTTTACTTCATTATCTAGGAGGTCCTGCAGTTTGTTTTTTCTGTGCATGCTATCAACATTTTTTTTATTTAATCATCTCACCCCAAACAAGGCATTCCAGTGCCACTATTGCGCATGGGGCTACATAGGGGAAGGTAAAGAGAAGGAGTGGTTAGACATAGGGAATGTCAGGAGGAAGGTGACAGATGAGTAAGGATAGCGAGGATGAGGGTTAGGCAGATGGGAAGAGTGCTAGATAGAATGGGAGCAGGTTAGTGTGTTAGGAGGTGTCTATTGACCTTACATTTAAACTCCTGGAGATTGTATCCGTCGGGGAAGCAATCGTTTGGAAGAGAATTCCACAGTCGGGAAGTGCGAGGAAAGAAACTGTTGGAGTAGAAGTTACGGCTGCATTTTATCGGTTTCACTGTAAAAGGGTGGGATCTAGTTGCTAATCTAGTATCTTGTGCAAATTCGAAATGGTGCTAGCTGCATATTTTATGTTTTTTATGATCGTCCTCACTAATAATAAATCCTGGAAGAAATTCTAATTTGCTTTGGATTATATTGTTGTAATGATTAAATAAATCCAGTGAGAAGATACCCCATTGTCTTATGCCACTTTTTGTTTTGGTGTACATACTTAATTCATTTTTTATCCATGTACAGGCAGTTTGCTTCCTGGATATATTCTAGATTATTTTCATATTTTTAACAATTCTATCAATGGAATAACAAAAACACTCAGATACTGGGAAAATCATATTCACTTACCCTCAATATACTTACGTTTAGATTTTATTAAGCTGTCAGTGTTTTCACAATAAGATTATTATTCATTTTGAATGCAAGTCAGTACAGATGCAAATGAGGCTCCAAGTTGTGTGTAGACATGTCTGTCAATGTTAGTCACATCCAGGTTTTCCCTGTTAGCAGCAGAACAGCTTAGCAGGTCTAGATATGAGCCTCTCTGCTATTTCTCCAGCAGGTCCTTTCTAACTGACTCCTGTTAATAAAATCAATGAGAAAACCAGCAGTGGGCAGTTGGTACAACTCAGTGTTGTGTGAAGACATTCCTTTGACAAATTTTGTTCCAGTATTTGTGTGCCAACTGCAGTGTTGTGGATTCTGAACCAGTGGCCTTAAAGTCATTACTCAGCTTTTATTTTGTTTCCTCCCATCTCTTTTTCTGTAAACAGGTTGTTGTAACAGAAGCATCTTCATCCAAAGGAAGTAGTATATTCAAGTGTATTGAAAAAAATATCCATAATATATATATATATATATATATATATATATATATATATATATATATATATATATATATAACTGTTTGACGGTACAAAACCTGTAAATTGTTTTAAAAATCACAAACGGAAACATCTCTCAAGGGATCCCTTTCACCAACAACACATCAGGAGAGAACCGTTGGTAGTGATCAAAGAATGAAAAAATATTCAAGTGAACAAAAGAGGGGGAAACAGAGGTGTGTAAACAATTAGCGAAGGGGATAAAATTGAGAGGAAATGATTAAATATATACAATTAGATAAAATATGTACAAAAATATGTACAAAATAAATAGGTGAAAGAGGGGGGATGAGTGTTAACAAATATATATATTTAAATTATAGTTTAGAACATGTACAAATTAACATCAACTACAAAGTGTACATTTTGTTTTGACATTGAAAGGACAATGTAGTAGATGATACTTTGTATATGTTCTCAACTATAATTTATAATAAATATTTATAGCTCTATTTTGTACTGAGCACTGTTTTAAATTAATGTTTTGAACGTTGTTATTTTTTTCTTTGTTCCTTATTCACTTGGATATATATATATATATATATATATATATATTGTAAGAAAGTTATGGAACATATAGGTTTTAAACCCACTGTTCATGCATTTACTTTTATAAAGAGTGCTTGATACAATGGAGAAGCTTTATATTGTAATGGTTGTTACATGGTTTATAAAAGCATAGTATCACTACACAAAAATCTTCACATTTTGGAGCTACATTTGCTCCTCATCTGGTGATAAGTTGAAAAAAAAGATTTTTCAACTTATCACCAGATGAGGAGTAAACGTAGCTCCAAAACATGAAGATTTTTGTGTAGGGATACTATGCTTTTATAAACCATTGTAACAACCATTACAATATATATATATATATATATATATATAGGAAAAACTACTAAAAAGTTGTAAGTTTAAAAATGTATTTTTTTGACAGTATTTATTTATTTCTATTATTATATATATATATTTGATATTTCAGACCATCGCGAGAGCGTTCGTCAAGAGATGTTTACATTACGTGACGTAGAAAGCGATAGTTTTTTAATATTTGTAAACATAAACCTATCTCTAATCATACTTTTAAATGTTGTTTTAAAGAACATTTTTTAAGTATATCTAAAAATTGTTTAACTATTGAAATATTTATAAAGATTCAAAACACTTAAGTCTCTATTTAACCCTAGCCTATATGCATTTAATTTTAAAATCCAGAAAAAGAAAAAGAAAGAAAAATACTGAGCAGACTTTAATTACAGTTTCTTAGTGAGAGCACATTATCCAGTCTGAACAAAGCCATAACACTCAAACTCATGG
Source organism: Ascarosepion bandense (assembly GCA_037127315.1). Lineage (NCBI taxonomy): Eukaryota > Metazoa > Mollusca > Cephalopoda > Sepiida > Sepiidae > Ascarosepion > Ascarosepion bandense. Next base: position 182,619 of record JBBBDQ010029731.1, on the reverse strand, counting down.
TTACGACAACATCTGACTATGAAGTAGCACAAGCATCGATACAATTTCACTGACAAGGCTCGGGTCAACACATAGTATGATTTTCAGACACTTTGCAATGGTGCTGCATACTGGGATCTCCTCCACCAAAACAATAACATCAAGAAGTCACCTTCCTAACAATTCAACCATGGTGAGATTTGAACCTTGTCTTAATAGTCAGAAACCAAACATTTTTTCCAATTGGCCATGCGACCCACATATATATATATATATATATATATGCTCTCACACCCTGATTGAGCACTCGGGAAGAATGGTAGACTTTGAAAAACAGAGCTGCTACTCTGGCATATACGCATCGCTCATTCCGTAATGAATTTGCGAACTCTGGCTATTGGGTGTGTATAATGATAATGTATACACTAAAAAGTCTGTTTTCTTCTACCGAATGCTCATAGTCCAGAGGTAGAATTGCCAACTGACGCCACTTCGGTCAGGTTTCAATCCTGGGTGAAAAGCAATCGGAGTCTAACCGTACGAATGAGCTGTGATACAGCAAAACAGATCTGTCTCCGGATGACTATATATATATATATATATATATATATATATATATATATTAGTCATCCATATACAAGTCTATTTCAATGTATCCCAGCTTATCACTGTGGCTAGACTTCCACTTGCTTCCAGCTGAGATTGAAACACAACTGATCTGGTGTCATTTAGAGTCCCTACTCCCTAAGCCATGGAAAGAGAGAAGGAAAATTTTAGCGTGTTATATATATAAGGTGTATACACATGCCTGTCACCAAGAGAACTCAATTCATTACTGAGAGTAACACGTAAATTGCAGAAGTGGTAACTGTTTTTAAAATTTTCCTCTCTAGAGAGTTCAATTGTAATGAGAGCATAATATATCAGTCATCCACATTCAAGCCTGTTTTGCTGTATCACAGCTCATCAGTGTGGCTCAACTTCCACTGGCTTCCAGCCAGGATCAAAACTCAATCAATCTGGTGTCAGTCAGAGACTATATATATATATATATATATATATATAGTGTTAAATTGTAATGATGCTTAGTGTCAAAATTGGTGTTTTTTTAGTTTTGGCAAGTAGGGTTTTGTCATAAAGGGCTCAATATTGAGATGTCAATAGAATGAATGTGAAATAGTTTGTCATTTAGCTGAGCAGTGTTATTTTAGTCATGCTGAAGTTTTGTGAAAGCATTATTGTGATGTCTTCACTCTTCAGGGTTTTTGTTTCTTCTGCACAAGATAATGCTTTCACAAAATTTTTAAGCTAGGATGATTTGAAATAACTCTTTCCAGCTAAGTTTATTTTATATAAATATAAAAACAAACTCCGACAGAAATATTTTGTTTTTGTTTTTACAACACAAGATAGATAATTGTGTTGGTAAGATAGAAAAATGGAATATGCTTACTTACGATAGAGTCAGGTATTGATGTTGTTTTATGTGTGTAATTTCCCAGTAGCTAGCAAATGAGGGTGATGTTATTGCTACTACTATATTTTTGTTTTTATAACTTTGTTCATATGCTATGTTTTATATTTTAGAGTAAATTAAGTTACCAACATATAAATGTTGGTAACTTAATTTACTCTAAAATTGCATGCCTGTACATATATATAGGTATGGCAGTGTTGATATACCTGTGCTGGTGTCCAGTTGTACAGTAAATCCAATGGGAATGTTGTTGAACTCTTTATCCTTTATTAAGGTATTCATCTAAGTGAGGAAAACTCAGATGTAGTATCTGTAAATAACTAGTTCTTTTTTATTTCTCTATACTTCTAAGATAAGGTGTTGTAATTATTTACATTATTTACCTTATCCAGACTGTTGTCCTAATCTTTATTGCCATATTCACAATGTTTTGGATATTGTATACTCTGATCTTCTAATTGTAATTTCACACTTTATTTCAATCACTGAGGTACACTGTTCTCAAAAACACATGGCTCAGTGGATAAAAGCAGTGGTAAAACATCTGGAAGTGGCATGGCTCATGGAATGAGAACAATATTTATAATGAAACAGTTAATATTACCATTATCATCCTCATAATTTTAGCTTCCTGCCAACTCCTCATTCATACATATCCCACACTTAATTCATCATTATCATTTTAAAGGTACCACACTACCTTGACTGGCTCTAGAGTCTTGTATTGGGTGAATTTTAGTATAAACATTTACATGCAAACATACACAGATACACTTTTGTAAGCAGAGTTTAAATAGGTAGCATCTTTTATACCCTATGATGATGACGACAGTAACCAGGACACAAGTACCAAGAATTACATACTTGCGATTATGTGATAGTTTCAAATTGCTCTTGTATTGTCGCCAGACAGTCTTTTATATTTCATGTATTCTGCAGTTTTGGTCTTTGTATATTTATTGTACTCTGAGAACTAATTCCAAGTTTGATCATTCTCTTAATAAGAAAAGAGTTACCCTACAAAACCATGAATTTTTTGTTTCTTTCCTTTGAATCTTTAAATGACAAAAGTCAGTGAATAAGGCTAATCTTCTCTGGGAAGTCACATGTATAAAATGTTTGAACAAAATCTGTGACATCTCACTCTCTTTCTCTTGCACTATCTATTCCTTTTCTCTCACTTTCTATTACTCTCTCTCTCTACCTTTCTTTTTCACCCTCTTGTTCCATACCTTTTTCTATACCCCTCTCTCATCTTCCATCCTTCCTTCCATCCTTCTCTTCTTTTTCTGTATATCTCTTCACTCTTCCTTGCTATCTCTCTCCCTCTCTTTCTACATATATATGTAGAGGGAAGGGCATGCAAAAAACAAAGAAAGAAATAATCTTCAAACAATGCTCTACAAGTTTAAATGATTTTAATCACTGAATATTTGTTTTTCTTTAAGTTGAAAAAACAAATCAGAAAAATCCTTACAAAACAAACTCCCAAAACTTCCCGACTGTGGAATTCTCTTCCAAACGATTGTTTCCCTGATGGCTACAATCTCCAGGAGTTTAAATGTAAGGTCAATAGACACCCCTTAACACACTAACCTGCTCCCATTCTATCAAGCACTCTTCCCATCTGCCCAACCCTCATCCTCAGTATCCTAACTCATCTGTCACCTTCCTCCTGACATTCCCTATGTATAACCATTCCTTCTCTTTACCTTCCCCTATGTAGCCCCATGCGCAATAGTGGCAGTGGAATGCCTTGCTTGGGGTGAGATGATTAAAAAAAAAAAAAAAATTTTGTTTTTGTTTTTACATGACAACAGAAATAATTGTGTTGGTATTGTAGAAAAGCAAGAGTGTCAGGTATTTGGATTGTTTTACATGTGTAATTTTCCAGCAGTTAGCAAATGAGAGCTGTGTTCTTACTACTACTATATTTTTGTTTATATAAGTCTGTTCATATGCTTTGTGTGTTAGTAGCTTAATTCACTTCAAAATTGCATGGTTATCACAAGATGTTACAAATATTTATAGAATAGTTTGATCATGGAAGCTGAAAGTTAAATTTACTAAACTCGGAATTATCTTGGTTAATAAATATTTTCTGTAATTTTCAAATATCTATTTTTTTTTAGTTACATATACTATAAACAAGGCCTTTGAAGGATACTGTCAGACCTTTTTCTTTTTCTCACCCATGCTTTTTATGTACCCATATATATATTATTTTTACAATGTCACATGATCCAGCAGCATGATCCCTCTAATTACATCAAAATGAGGTTGACTTTGTTTGTTCTCTTGTAATCCGTGTTCAAACTCAAATGTCAGCAGAAACACTTTATTCATATATAACAATACTAAATTAGACTAATGCAACATATCAATTCTCTTGCCCATTCAGAGACTAACTGTATCATTAATATAAATCATCAGGTACATAAATTGGCTATAAAACTACACCACTTTCAGAGAAACTAACATGCCATCTATCTAAAAAAAAAGGTGTATAAAATTTCTTATTAGCCTTTAGTCCTCTGCACTATTAATATTACTTCCCTTTTCCCTATATTATTTTTCAATGTCTCTTAATTACAGTAAGCTTAGTAATTTCATTCAAATGTATTTTCTGTTGCCATAGGATATAACAACACAACTATAAAATTCAAGCAGATTCAATTTCAGGGATCAGTCACCTTCAATGGCAGGATAGACTTTCTGTACAGCAAATGAAGTCACATCAAATATGATCAAGGTTAGCCAATGTAAAAAATATAGGACACAATACGACCATATACTTATTAATAAGAGAGAGAGAGAGAGAGAGAGAGAGAGAGAGAGAGAGAGACACTTGCAGATAACACAAAAATATTAAACAATGTCAACTGTAAAGAAAAGACAACAAAGACTTGAAGTCACAGCTATAAAAGAGCCATGCTAGATAAAATGACTGTCAACATAGGAAATAATGAATAAAATATCTTCAATAATTAATGAACTTAAGAACTAAATTTACATAATATCATAAATCATCTGAAATTTGTTGTAATTTTCTCAAAGTTGTCACCATCAGAAGCTAAACAATTTAATTCAAAGTTAAATCAATTTATAACCTTTTTATACAAAACACTCTGACAACCAAAGAAAATATAAATGTTTCTAGAATTTTAAAATTATAAGACTGTTCTTGATAATGACTAATGATGGTTGAAAGTATTCAATCTTAGAAGTCAGTCAGTTAAGTGCCATACGTGATACACTCTTTGGCGATCATGTCTCGAAACAGACATGACTGGCTGGGTAGAAGATTATCCCGCAGTAGGTTGCCATTGCTTTCTGCAGTAGACTGGTTGCCGACCAAGGCTATAGAACTCAATCTGTCCTATTATTTAACCCATAATTGGAGGGAAGAGATGGATTAATACCAAGGGTATTTGCACGTAAGTGAATGCAAGGAATTCAACTGGAATTTGAACTCAGTTCCCTGATTTCTCGTTTCGAGCTGATATCCATTGCGCCACAACGCACATCCATCTTAGAAGTACAGTTAATAAAATGGCAAAAAGTACATGTGTAGAAAGTGTTCAATGTATAACAAAGGGCTTTAATTATAATTATGATTATTTTGAAAATGTTGATCTTTATGTCATCCATAGATGTAGTCAAGTAGTGTATGAATAAAGATTTTTAAATTGTTGTAAAGCTGGCTGCTACTCTTGAAAAGAACTTCCAATCAGTGAGTGACTGGGGTAGGAAATAGTTTGTGAAGTTTAATGCTTCCAAAATGAAACTGCTCTCCTTTTACCACCAAAGGGAAACTTTCCTGCTAGCCATCAGAATGAATAATGCTAGTCCTCAGAAAAGCAACACTCTGTGCCTCCTTGGGCTCACTTTTTCAACCGACCTGAGTTGGAATGACTACATCAAAGTTACTGCTAGAAAGGTTGGATCACTGCACTGGGTCAGAATGCTTTCCTTGTCAGAATCCATCTTGCACATTTATAAATCTACCATTCATCCACACAATGAATATTCTTGCCATATCTTGTCAGGTGGTCTTGCTATTAATCTCAAGTTTCTCAAGAAAATCCAAAGATGTGATCTACAATATTTATTGATCCTGACTTGGCAGTTAGCCTTCAGTCACTTTCTCACTGATGGTATGTAGCTTCTCTTTGTCTTTTCTACAAGTATTTTTTATGTTAACTGCTTTGACAAGCTTTTCCCTGGTTCCCCAACCACATGAATATACACATGCTACAGGATTGGCATTAAGATCTTATTCTTTTAAAATAGATGTAACCACCACTTCTACTCTAACAGTTTCTTTTTTGCACTTCTTATTTGTGGAACTCCCTTTCCTTTGCTTTCTTCTCTGAGGGATAAAATCTCCAAAAGTTTAAATGCAACATCAAATGCCATTTTGTATCTTTATGATTTTAATCCTTCTTTTATCCATTCTATGACGTCTCTGTACCTTGTTTTTTTCTCTCACTGTAACTCTTTGCACACTAATGTTAATCCTACTTTAATTGGGGCAAAATGATTATAAAAAAAAAAACATGGTTGCTGCTGCTCTTGAAAAGGACTTCTAACCAGTGATTGACTGGGGTAGAGAAGGGCTTGCGAATTTTAATGGCCCTAAAATGAAACTGATCTGATTTAACCACCATAGAGAAACTTTCCTGCCAGCCATCAGAATTAATGATGCAACACACTGCACATCCTTGGCATCACTTCTTTAACTGACCTGAAGTGGAATGGCTGTATTGATCTATAGTTGCGTCTACTACTAGGAAGATTAGGTTACTCTTTTGGGCCAGAAAATTTTTCTTGTCAGAATACTAATTTTTCTGATAAAAATTGACACAAAATGAAGATTGTGAGAAATACTATAAGATGAATACAGTGAAAAAAATTAAATTTTATTTAAGTATTATTTGTAGTTTGATCACAAAACACATGTCCAGAATGATGCATATCCATATCTTAATAATGAATCATATAATCTTTATGATTTGTCAGAGCCAGTAACCTGTTCTTTTGCTTCATCCAATGTGTCTTATATGAGAAAATTGCAAAAAATAATAATCACAAAAATACTTCAGTGAAATTGAATTTTTTTCTCTCTTTCTTATATACTGATTCCTTTACTCTACTTCAGGTAAGAAATTAAATTTATTTAATGAATCTTTTGTCTTAATTTTTGTTCTTTTATTGTTCTCTTTCCTTTGTAGTATTTTTCTCATATTCTCTAACACTCAGTAATGTCTTGCATCTAAGTGACTTTATTTCTTTTCTTGGGGTGAAAAAAAAAAAGAAAATATTTCTTAGTCACAAATTTTACATGTTTATGAATAATTATGAGCTTGGGTGTATATTCATATATATTTTAAGTAATGGACTTATATTTAAATATACTTTTTGGTTCAGTAATCATTATTAAAATGAATATTATTCAAGTATCATAAATCAAATTAAAAAATGAACATTAATTATTAAAAAGGTTTTTTTTACATTTTGGGTAGAAAAAGAAAATTTAGCAAACAGAGACAAATTTTGTCTGCTCTGCTTACATATTGAGTGCTTTTTTGTTATAGATTACTCATCTCGGGTATTTTACTTTGGGCTACGTACTTTGACTGATGTTCACGTGCTTAGCTCTTTCCTTCTGCGTATATACTCAGAGGGTTTTTCGTAATGAGTATAATGATAAGTTTCCATTTAACTTAACTCTAGGTAGTACTATTGAGCACTGTTACAATCTTATAACATGGAGTGAGTTGATTTAGGAGGTTCTCTTAAAAATATACCCATCCATAACAAACACATATACAAATTATACCTATTATAGAAAATAGAAAAATTTATTACCAACATGTGTTGGAAGGCTTTTTTTTTTTTTAAATAATTTAAAAGAAAATAATAGTCATAAAATTTACAGCTTTAAAACTTACATTATATCCTCCTCATTGTAAAGAATTAGAAAAATTTGAGTTGGAACTTATCGGTTTAATTAAAAATCTATTTTGATCTATTTTATATATATATATATATAGTCATCCATATACAAGCCTGTTTCACTGTTTTGCAGGTTATCAGTGTGGCTTGACATTCACCTACTTCCAGCCGGGATCAAAACTTGACAAATTTGGTATTGGTCAGAGAATCTACCCCTAAGCAATCGGCAGACAGCTGAAAGGGGAGGAAATTTTAACGTATTATATATATGTGGTGCATACACATCCCAGCAGCCAAGAGAATTCAATTCCTAATTGAAGAGTAGCGTGCAAATTGCAGAAGTGGTTACTGTTTACAAAGTTTTTCCTTTTAGAAAGCTCAATCAGATAACAAGAGCATAATTAGTCATCCACATATACGCATGTTTCACTATGTCACAGCTTATCAGTGTGGTGAGATATCCACTTGCTTGCAGCCAGGATTGAAACTTAACCAATACCAAATTGGTAAAAGATCTTAATCCTAAGTTATTGGCAGATATATATATAGTAGTGCTGAAAAGTTTGTGGTTAAAAAGTTTTATTATTTAGCCAGATTTGGGAAAGTGAGTCAGGCTAAAGATTTTTCATTGCTCCTCCTAGGAATAATCCATTATTTATAACTCTAAGGAATACAATGTTGTTCCATGTTAAAATATATTAATTACTTAATGGTCTTCTCTTAGAACAAAAAGCTTTGAAATGATGTTGCATTTGGTGAAACTTGCACTTATTATCAAGAATCTTTCAATATAAAAATTTCTTGTCTAATAAACTTTCTTTATTTTTTTAAGTTTTAAAAAACAAATAATGATGTGTATTGTAAAGTAACATTAGTTTTGTTTTTCATATTTGGTGTTTTGGAATAGCATTTCTTGTATATGGTCATCAGGTTAATGAAAATTTCAGTCACGCAAAGAAACACGGGTATCATACAGATATGGTTCAGCTGAAGTCTTAAGGCAGACAGATGAAGTAAGGCAGCCAGTCAGAAAAAGAAGCCTAAGATCAAAAGACGCTTGGATGATCAATGACCAGATTAACCTTTCCTTTCTTTAGTTTACATGATTCAGTCTAATGCAAACAAATTCTGGTTATAAGCTGATCCAGAAATATGTGAGCTGGTGCATATTCGATAGACACATATGTGTGTAAGGGTGCATATTGGTTGGCTTTCTTTTGCTCTCTTCCATATATATATATATATATACAAACACGTAAACACACAGGCAGTGATGTGTGCAAAGGTGTATATTAGCTGGCTTTCATTCTCTGCATATATATATATATATATATATAATAGCAAGAGAGATGTGTGTGAAGGTGCATATTGGCTGATTTTCTTTCAATCTCTCTCTCTCTATATATAGAAATAGATATATGTGTAAGGGTGCACAATCCATTTCTTTCTCTTTTTCTCCTCCCACCCCTCTCTCTCTTTAATATATACATATATATATATATATATATATATAGAGAGAGAGAGAGAGAGAGAGGAATTGTGAGGGTGTAAGGGTTACTCCAAATATATTACTTCTTAATTAAGGAGATGGATTCATACCTTTCTCAAGAGTATTTGTATGAGTGGCTGTAACAAACCAGACCAGAATTGGGACTTGGTTCTCTGAGTTTTCCCTTTGAAGCCACTATACATTATAGCAGCCACACTTCCAGTCGATACAGAATTCTATCTGCCTGGTTCATATGTGAATATCACATTTGTATTTGTTCTTTATTTTACAAAATGAAATCTGGTTGGAAAGAAAATTTTCATGGTTTCTAAATTTGATTATTTAGAAGCTCCAAGAACTTTGCTTTGAACCAAAGAGATTCAGAATCCCCACTAGCATCTTTCTCAAGGTAAAATAGTAATTGCAATATTAGCCGTTGCCTTATAAGTAAATATCTGGCATTAACCAAGCAGCCAGTGTTACTTTATAGTGAAATTTTAAAAATCTTCCTTATCAAACATTTTTTTAGAAAAATAGGTTTCTAAAGTTTAATAAATGTTGTTGCTTTTTCCAGTATTGACAGGGGTTTCCTTCCTAACCTTTTTATTTTAAGTCATGTAAAGAGTCACCTTCTTGGTTATATCATTATTTACTTTTGGGGCTGTAGGTCCTCCCTATTTTAGATGTTACTGTTGTTGAAATTCCTCAAGTGATGTGGTTTCTGTTATTTGCTACAGATCTTTGTTTGTGATTCTGTAGTGCCAGTTCACAATGTTTGAAGAAGATGAAGGATCCATGCAAAGAGCTTCATTTGCTCAAAGCCATTTTTAATCTAAACTTATTTATAAAAGGAACTTTGTGTGTGTGTGTTTGTGTGTGTCTGTGTGTGTGTGTCTGTGTTTATCCATTACCTATAGACTCCGAAATGGCTGAACTGATTTTCTTGAAAATTTACACAGTTGTACTATAAGCTTCTGCGAGTGTTCTTAGCTAGGTTTTGTGTCGAGGTACACCCAATAAATATCGAAAATCGATATCGAAAACATCGGGTTATAGAAGGAGTGGTCCGATTTAAATCAAATTTGATACACTCATAGACAAAGACATAAGAAACGATATTCAGAAGTTTCAAGGTTTCAGTTTTTACAATAGTGCAGAAAATTGATAATATATATATATATATATATATATATATATATATATATATATATGAATGAATGGATGTAAGTCAAATATATATGAATGAATGGATGTAAGTCAAATTTTGATTTCCTTAGTATCAATTTATATATATATATATATATATATATATATATATATATATATATATAAATTGATACTAAGGAAATCAAAATTTGACTTACATCCATTCATTTTTCTTTCAGTCTACGGGTTCACTTTAACTGGAAACTTTTTAGTCTTTCGTGCCAACGTCCAAAGAGTCTGAGCTCCAGGACCATGGATTAGTTTTAAAGCTTTCATTATACCTGAGCAACACCAGGCTATACTGCTAGTCGTTTATATGTGCAGGCAGTTGGATACAGCTGACGGCTTAAATATTTTTAACAATGTTTCACTGATAAAAATGAAGAAAATCTTTAATCAACTGACAAATAGTCAAATATGATGAAAGATTACAGAAAAGGGCTTAAGCCTAATTCAGTCGGTTAAGCACCATACATGAAACATGCTTTGGGCGATCATGTCTCTTTTGAGACATGACTGACAGGTCAGAAGGTTATCACGCAGTAGGTTGCCATTGCTTTCTGTGGTAGACTGGTTACCAGCCAAGGCTATAGAACCCGATCTGTCTTGTTATTTAACCAATAACTGGCAGGAAGGGATGGATAAATACCTTTCACAAGGGTATTTGTGCATTGACAGAGAAAAGTGATTACATATGATTAAGTTAGTTGTATTAAATTTGGTGTAATATTTAATTAGTTTTATTTTTTCACTGGAAAAATATTACAAAAGCCCTTAACAAATAGAAATGTGAAGTTTGCTCATATGTTTAGAATTTGGGAAGTGGGTCAAGCTGAGAACATTTCAGCACCATCCAATAAAAGCAACTATCTCGTCTGGCACTTAACCTATGAAAACAGTTTCTTTTTTTTCTGTTTTACACAAAGGTAATCATAAAAGTGTGAAATAAAAGATGGGTAAAAAAATTCAAATGAAAAGGAAATGAAATTTAAAACAGATAATCTAAAAGTATCCCATGAGTCCTTTTTACCAATTAGTCTTATGCCAAATGAATTGATTATCAAAACCACAGGCAATTCAATCACTTAATAAAATAGATGTTCCTGTCATAGAAAATGTAATAGAATTTAATTAACTAACAAAGACTTATTATTTTTTCTCTCTGCTGAATATTTCTGAAATCTTTCATTGACAGTTTAAATGGAATGTGAGTCCCTAGATGCTTCAGATCATTAAAAATGAAGTAAATGCTCTCTTCTAAATTAATATTAATGTCATTTCTTTTTTTTTAATTCTAAAATTGTCAGGTTCTTCAAAGTAAATTACTGCTCAGTACTGCATGTTATCTATTTAATGGTGTCATAATATGTTCATTTACCTTCTTTACTTTATGTATCATTTTTTAACTCAAAAATTAGATTTATTCACACAGAGATATAGACATAGAGCTTTTATTTTCTTAATCAATTCACCCCAAGCAAAGTGGTAATACCACAAGGGGCTACTAAGAGCAAAAGCAAATAAGGACACTATAGCAATAATTGGAAACCCTGTAGATAAATGTGTATCATGACTCTCATCAGCGTGGATAGTTGGTAGGCAATTCTTTTATCAGACCTTTAGAAATAAAAAGACAGGATCTAGAAAATCAAAAGGTATAAAATAATATACTTTTATTTATTTGCCTTAGACAGAGTCCTTTAATATTCAGTTTCTCAAAAATGTTTGTTTATAAGGTGGATATTTGTAGCAGTCTGGGGAATCGTATGTTTCAGTACAGATGTGGTAGATTTGAATTCAGCCCATGATAGGCATAGCAGTAATATTAGAAATATATCCGTGTCAATCTACTTTGTTTTTCTCAGTCCTAAGCAGGGCAGAAATATCATTAGCAGATAAACTCTTCACTACTTTACCACACATTACAAATGGCTGGTTTCTCTGCAGTAGCTTCTTTGCATGTCATTCTTGGCATCCTTTCTTTTAGCTCAAGGGAGTCAGCTTATATTGTTTTGTCCAGGTACTAAGACTCTGGTACAGACATTAGTGTTGGCTAACAGTAAAAGTCTCTTTGTGTCAGTTTTTTTGATTGGTCAAAATTATTTTATTTTCTGATATTTCTTTCTTTTGTCATTTTTTTATTATGTAATTTATGTGTCATCAGCAAAAAGGGCAGCCCAAAATGCCAAATACAGGTGGGGGATACTAAAATCAAGCAGGTACAAAAATTTAAATACCTGGGAAGTGTTCTAAAGGAAGACAGAAAGTGCAACACAGAGATGTGAAGGCGAATTGGCATGGTGAAGGAAGCATTTCAGAAGTTGAGTAGAGTATTAAGAAACAAGACAATTTTACTAGAAACAAAGAAGAGAGTACTGGATTGCTATGTGCTGTTTGTTCTTCAATATGGCAGTGAAGATGAAGGAAAAAACTGAAGCAAATGAAATGTGGTTCTACAGAAGGATGCTGTGAATATCATGGATCGAGCATGTGAGAAATTACGAGGTTTTCGAAATGATGGAAATGAAAAGGAAATTAATACTGAGCATCAAGAAGAGACAGCAAAACCAAGCAAAAGGTTTCCTACAGTAGGCTGCCATTACTATTTACTTAATAGACTAGTTGCCAACCAAGGCTACAGAACCCAATCTGTTTTACTATTTAACCCATAGCTGGAGGAAGGGAAAAGCAATAGATTAATACCTTTCCTAAGGGTATTTGCACATAAATGAATGCAACGACTTCAACTGGAATTCAAACACGGATCTCTGATGTTTTGTTCTGAGCCAATATCCACTGCACTACAATGCACTAGAAATAACAATAACCATTGCTTAAGAAGCTTATTTACCTGAAAAGCTGTTTTAATAGAAAGATTTTATAAATTTTTATAAATTTCAACCAAGAGCAATTCTGTTTAGTCAATGAATGCTGAACATTTTTTTATGAAATTGACAATTTCATGGTTTCTGCTCAGACGAACTTAAGTCACTGATGCCTCCTCAACAGGTGTCTACTCGTGCAACCAGACTGGCAACTGGGTCCCACCCATTCACAGTCAGGTTAGCCAAATGCAGACGACAATTCTACTCCTGCAGCTTCTTCTATCGCACTTTCCGCCTGTGGAACTTGCTCCCATATTCTTGCTTTCCTGACGGCTACAACCTCCAGAAATGTAAATGCAAAGTCAATACTCATCTACTAACCACTGGACTCTAGCTCTCTCCCCATCCCTGTACAACCTTCCCTTTCTCTCCACCCATGTATCTGTCATTGCACCTGCTTTCTCAGCTTTCTATTGTTCCTTTCTAACTAGTTTGTACTCCTCACTCTTTTCTAATTAATCTTTTTACATTTATGTAGCCCCCTGCACATCAGTGGCATTTCCGCCTTGCTCGGGGTGAAATGATTAAAAAAAAACCAAAAAAAAACCACAACATGATTTTATCATTATGAAAGTTGCTATATAATACTGTTAATAAAATTTTCAAAATTCATTCATATGAACAACATATTCATGTGAGATTGAACTTCCAGTAACTATCTATATTTAAAGTATATTTAACTTCTTGGATTTGTGAAGTTTTATTCTGCATAATTTTTTTTTAATGTTGCATGAATTTTTATGAATGATTTCAAAAGATAAGACCACAGAAACATGTATTTGATTAACACAAAAACCTATATATCTCAACAAATTATTATTTTAGTTGCCAACATGGCCTCTTTGTCATTCTATAACTTTAATCATTTCTTTTATTTTTTTACTCATTTGTTTTCTCAGATTTTCTATTATTTTTACTTGAAGAAATTTTTATAGCATACCATCTTTTTTTCTTTGCATTATTATACTTCTTCTTTCTCTTGTATATATTTTATGATGAACATTGTTTTTATCAAATAAAAACAATGTTCATCATAAAATAAGCCCACATTATTAGAATGGCTCCTAATCTCTCCAGGTTTATTGAAATGTTTTTGAAGAAAATGGGTAATAATTTTGCTGAATTTGAATAAATATTGACCTAAGCCACTCAAAAGATCACTTTGGCCAAGAACTTGAAATGATTCTCTGTATTTAACTTAATACACTCATCAATGTTGAAGATACATACTATTTTAATACCTGCGATAGTAGCCCTAATTATTACTCCATTTCTATATTGAACAACATAATTTGTCATTCTGTGACAACATGTATGAGATAAATATGAAATTTATAATATTTCTCCTGACAAGCAAATTCCATTTTTAGAAAACCATTCATTTTGAAAACAAATTTGAACATTTATTATCTATATATATATATATAGATATATATTTAATATATATATTAAAATTTGTGTATTTAGGCAGCAAATTTTCTTTTAAACATGTAAGATTAAATAAATTGCAAACAATATGTTTGCTTATTTTTAATAAAATCTGTTCATACTCACGGATAATCTTTCACATATTACAATCAAAAGATGTCAGAAATGAGCTGTAAGATTGACAGTTGTTATTTTCATTCATTTCTTAAGGTACCCAAATACTTTTAACCTCTTTCCGAGATCATCTTCATTAAAACACTTTAGCCATCAATTAAGAGAATCAGCTATGAATACTGTAGTAATGCTTTAAAATGTTTGTAAAAAGAACAGTTTTTTCATGCTTTAACAAGTGCCTGACCATGACATTACAACATATAAAAAAATTTCATTTTGGATAATTTTCACATTCTAATAAACACTAGCAATTTGTCAACCATTATATCTGAAACAAGAAAAAAATGTACAGTAATTTTTAGCAACACAGTTTTCCGGTTACATTTGTTACCATAACTCACACCCCTGAAAATAAATTTGTCAATGTTACAGCTCATTTCTGACATCTTTTTATTGTAATAAGCAAAAGATGAACATTTGTTACCATAACTCACACCCCTGAAAATAAATTTGTCCAATGTTACAGCTCATTTCTGACATCTTTTTATTGTAATAAGCAAAAGATGAACATTTGTTACCATAACTCACACCCCTGAAAATAAATTTGTCAATGTTACAGCTCATTTCTGACATCTTTTTATTGTAATAAGCAAAAGATGAACATTTGTTACCATAACTCACACCCCCTGAAAATAAATTTGTCAATGTTACAGCTCATTTCTGACATCTTTTTTATTGTAATAAGCAAAAAATGAACATTTGTTACCATAACTCACACCCCTGAAAATAAATTTGTCAATGTTACAGCTCATTTCTGACATCTTTTTATTGTAATAAGCAAAAGATGAACATTTGTTACCATAACTCACACCCCTGAAAATAAATTTGTCAATGTTACAGCTCATTTCTGACATCTTTTTATTGTAATAAGCAAAAGATGAACATTTGTTACCATAACTCACACCCCTGAAAATAAATTTGTCAATGTTACAGCTCATTTCTGACATCTTTTTATTGTAATAAGCAAAAGATAGACATTTGTTACCATAACTCACACCCCTGAAAATAAATTTGTCAATGTTACAGCTCATTTCTGACATCTTTTTATTGTAATAAGCAAAAGATGAACATTTGTTACCATAACTCACACCCCTGAAAATAAATTTGTCAATGTTACAGCTCATTTCTGACATCTTTTTATTGTAATAAGCAAAAGATGAACATTTGTTACCATAACTCACACCCCTGAAAATAAATTTGTCAATGTTACAGCTCATTTCTGACATCTTTTTATTGTAATAAGCAAAAGATGAACATTTGTTACCATAACTCACACCCCTGAAAATAAATTTGTCAATGTTACAGCTCATTTCTGACATCTTTTTATTGTAATAAGCAAAAGATGAACATTTGTTACCATAACTCACACCCCTGAAAATAAATTTGTCAATGTTACAGCTCATTTCTGACATCTTTTTATTGTAATAAGCAAAGATGAACATTTGTTACCATAACTCACACCCCTGAAAATAAATTTGTCAATGTTACAGCTCATTTCTGACATCTTATTATTGTAATAAGCAAAAGATGAACATTTGTTACCATAACTCACACCCCTGAAAATAAATTTGTCAATGTTACAGCTCATTTCTGACATCTTTTTATTGTAATAAGCAAAAGATGAACATTTGTTACCATAACTCACACCCCTGAAAATAAATTTGTCAATGTTACAGCTCATTTCTGACATCTTTTTATTGTAATAAGCAAAAAAGATGAACATTTGTTACCATAACTCACACCCCTGAAAAATAAATTTGTCAATGTTACAGCTCATTTCTGACATCTTTTTATTGTAATAAGCAAAAGATGAACATTTGTTACCATAACTCACACCTGAAAATAAATTTGTCAATGTTACAGCTCATTTCTGACATCTTTTTATTGTAATAAGCAAAAGATGAACATTTGTTGCCATAACTCACACCCCTGAAAATAAATTTGTCAAAGTTACAGCTCATTTCTGACATCTTTTTATTGTAATAAGCAAAAGATGAACATTTGTTACCATAACTCACACCCCTGAAAAATAAATTTGTCAATGTTACAGCTCATTTCTGACATCTTTTGTGTAATAAGCAAAAGATGAACATTTGTTACCATAACTCACACCCCTGAAAATAAATTTGTCAATGTTACAGCTCATTTCTGACATCTTTTTATTGTAATAAGCAAAAGATGAACATTTGTTACCATAACTCACACCCCCTGAAAATAAATTTGTCAATGTTACAGCTCATTTCTGACATCTTTTTATTGTAATAAGCAAAAGATGAACATTTGTTACCATAACTCAAACCCCTGAAAATAAATTTGTCAATGTTACAACTCATTTCTGACATCTTTTTATTGTAATAAGCAAAAGATTATCCTTGAATATGAATGGATTGTATTAAAATAAGCAAACATGTTTGCAATTTATTATATATATATATATATATATATATATATATATATATATATACACATTAAAAGTGGTACTGGTTAGATCAGTAGATAGTTATTTTAAAAAAGTGCTCAAAGCACAATCAAAAGAACTGAATATGCAGATCCAAGAATATATTAAAGAATGAAATGTTCTCCACTTACTTGCTACCTAGGTTTTAACCATATCAGTCTCATTGGTTTTTATATACACACACTATTTACATTGTTCAAACTGTTGTGTTCATCTTTATTGACATATTCATGACATTTCAGCTCTTGTACTCTCCAACCTTCATCATGTAATATATGTTGGGATTTCAAACTGAACCCATAATTTAGTCCACTGCGGTAGATTTTTCTAGTTCGGTGTGCCATGCCTTTTTCCTAGATATCTCAGTTACTTCCCAACTTTTCTTCACCTCTTCTGTGACTAGGTATTAAACTCACAACTTGTCTCACGTAGAAAGCACATTTTTTAAAAAAGTTAGTAAACCCAGAATATGTCTACTATGAAAACAATATTTTTATTTTAGTCTAAAATAAACAAAAATTAATCTCAAAACCTCTTTTGAAAAAAAAAAACTCTGTACATGACTTTACCTCTGAACTTAGTCAAAAAAAGAAAAACAAACTCTCATTTTTAGATGTTCTTGCAGAATTTAGTAATAAATATTCACCACTTTATCATTCCAAAAACTTACTAGTTGTGACCTTAATTTCAAGACTGAATGCCCACTTAGATATAAAATAGTAGATATAAAAATCTTCCTAAAGAGACCACACAAGAATTCATCATCTCATCCCCTTTTCCTTAAAGAACTCAATGTAAAACAGATGTTAACAATGGTTTTCCTTACTACATTATTGACTGTTAGTCTATTCCTTAGTAATTAATAGCACTACTGAACACAGATAAAAACAATAACTTTAACATCTTCTATAAAAGACAAGTCGATGTTGACTATGAACAAGAAAATTTTCTCTTAGAAATATTGTAAAGAAATGCATAACCCTAGTCAACCAGAACAAGAAAATTACATTAATTTTCTATTACAAAAAATTTAAAACAGCTAACCTTATTAAAAAATAACAACAGACATATGATCAAAACAACTGACATTATTTATGAATTTCGAATGTTCCTTAAGGACAGCAAGCATGGTTCTTTTTCTCCTTTCTTTGAAGGAAAGCATGTTCTTTTACATTGATTATTTCTTTTCAAAAGCTTCATATCTGCTCAGTTTCATATTCAAAATGTAAATGAAGCAATTTCTAAAGAATTAATGGATTTAATTTCTAAAACATTTTTATTAATGTTAATGTAGTGGATATTTTGTGTATGAAGTAGACTCTCCATTTTTATCTATTAACAGTGTGTTTTACATCTATTGGCATATGAATTCAAGAAACTAACAAATTTTTATTAAACAGAATAGAAAAAAATTGTATGTCTTATAATTTTAAATATTTTTTTCTAATTGATACATTTTGGAAAGTGCATTGGGGTGTGCTTTGTGATGCAATGGATATTGGCTTGGAATGACACATTGGAGAGCCAAGTTTAAATTCCTGTCAAATTTTGTTACATTCACTGACATACAACTACCCTTGGATTAGGTATGAATCCATCTCTTCTCCCTCTAGCTGTGGGTTGAATAGCAGTACAGATTGAGATCTACAGCCTTGGTTGACAATCAGTTTATCACAGAAAGAAATGGCAAGCTACTGTAGGAAAAACTTCTGCCTAGTCAGTCATGGATCAAAAGAGACATGATCATCCAAGTGTGTATCATGTATGGCACTTTAATGGCTGACTGGTTGGGATGAGAAATTTATATATATATAATAAATTTCAAATAACTTTACATGAGGTATAGTCTATTTCAACAGACAAAGATGGTAGTTGTCTGCCTTGTCAACCCATGTGGCAATATTATGTGTATGTGTATAAGTTGAATATATGGATAAGTCTAATAAGATGAATAGAATAAGTAAAGAACAGGTAGAAAAAGTCTTTTAATCTAACAGGCTTTACTTCATTAAGCTTATTTTGAGAACTTTTAATAAAACACTGATTTTTTTTTTTTAATTTTAACAAAGAGAAAGTATATTGACTGAGGTTTGATTTCATTAGTCGGTACATGTTATGTGTAATGAAGTAATAGATGATCGTTTTTAAATGCAAGAAACAAATGCTTGTTTATATGTATGTGTGCCACGTGTAATAAAAGCAATAGATGTTTATTTTAAATGTAAGTGTGTATAAATGTCTGTTTAAATGTATGTATGCAAAAATAATGCATGTGTTAAGTGTATTTAAATGATGGAGAATTTTTTAAAATTATGTGTGTGCATTTGTATGTAAGAGGACAATATGTATAAAGGCAAAAAAGAAAATTATCTTGATTTAAATATTAATTGCATCAAAAATTAGCCTCATTTACTTACTTTGGTTTAATAGACATTAAATTGCATCACTTATCTTTGTTCATAACACATAGCTTTTAATTATCCTGATGAATATCTATGAGTGCCTCTTAAATTTAAAAGTTTTTACTTTTATTTTTAAATACTTGTTGCAAAATAAAATCTTCACATTTGCTTGATAATGTCCATCAGAGGATGAAACATGTCAGATAAGTTTTTCTTTTGTCTTTAGTCATAGAGGAAGAGAGTGAGAGTGGAAATTGATTAATATGAACAAACTTAAATTTTGAAGTTTTAAAATGGCGATATTTTAAACTTATGAAGATTCCACTAAACTTTGCAACTTCATTTTCAACTGGAAGTTTTCCTATAACCAAATACAAAATAATTTTTTGTAACCTTTTCCACCAAATCATAAAGTTTCCCTTAAAGAATAAAAAAAGTATAAAGAAATGAGCAGACTGGGTGGAGACAAGATTAGAAGCTGCATTTAAGGGTAGCAAACAGATTGAAATTGAGTTGTTTGTTTTAGAGTAGGAAACCCTCCTTTATAATTGTTGATATTGGAGCCACATAATCCAGACCAGCGTCTCACCAGAGTCAATCAAATTTTGCTCCTTTTTTGATGTAGGTTCTTCATATTGATCTTGCTGTCTGTTATGGCTTAACTTTAAGAAAACTTTCAAAATCTTTAATATATATATATGCAAATAATTTTGTAAATATATATATATATTAACAAAATTATTTGCACTCATACATATTTGATGTATGCATTTTTAATAAATTTGTGAATATGAATATAGCTGTGTATATGTTATTATGCACATACATACATACATACATACATACATATATATATATATATATATATATATATATATATATATATATATATATGGTCTATGAACAGTTATATTCACATATATTTACAAATTTATTCAAGTTAGAAATAACCGAATATGTGTAAGTGCATCTAATTTTGTAACTAATATATATAAATATATATAAGTACATTTTAACTGTATAACTTGTAAAGGAATTATATTGACTTGTATAAATAAAGCCATTTATGTCTGTAAATATGATACAGAAATGTTCTTTGTATCATTGTCTTTATATACATCTCTTTAACCATATCTTTAGGTTTCATTTAAATACTCATGGACACCTTCCAAACTCAGTCTGTAATATACTCTTCAATAACAGAAATGTAATAGCACTATTATTTATTAGCCTGTTTTACATGTGGATACATGTAAAAAAAATAGAAAATAAGCATAATGGAAACATTAAAAACAAAAAAAGAAAAAAAAACAACGCTCAATAGCATCAACTATGAACATGACCAGAATCGGCTGACTGTATTTGGAAAATAAAACATTTCTATAACTCTAGATACGTATTTAAAACAATCCATGGATTTTGTTAAAAGTAAAATATAATTCATCCTTGATAATAGTTAAAAGTATAGCTGAAAATGATTGGATACATAAAATATTCAGACTATTTTATGTAATTTATGTATGAAAAAGAAAAAAAATATAGATCACATGAAAAATGATAAAAATAACATTGTCTCTCATTTTTAACAAAACTTCCATAAAAGATGGATTGATGCCATATTGGTCAGTCAGTTAATTGCTATATGTCATACATGCTTGGGCGATCATGCCTGTTTCAAGACATGACTGACTAGGCAGAAGATTTTCCCACAGTAGGTTGCCATTTCTTTCTGCGGTAAACTGGTTGCCAACCAAGGCTATAAAGCCCAATCTGTCCTGATAATCAACCCATACCTGGAGAGAGAAGAGATGAATTAATGTTTTCGGAGGCTATTTGTGCATAAGTGAATGAAACATATGATAAATACCCTTGGGAATATATATCATGATAATAATATTAATTCAGTCAGTCAGTCATGTGCCGTACATGATACATGCTTTATGCAATCATGTCTCGTTTGAGACATGACTGACTGAGCAGAAGATTGTCCTGCAGTAGATTGCCATTGCTTTCTGCGGTAGACTGGTTGCCAGCCAAGGCTAAAGAACCCAATCCATCCTATTATTTAACCCATAACTGGAGGGAAGAGACAGATTAATACCTTTTCCAAGGTTATTTGTGTGTAAGTGAATGCAAGGAATTTGACTGAAATTCAAACTCAGCACCCCGATTTGTCATTCCGATTCAATATCCACTGTACCACAACACACTTATTAATTCAGTAATACCAAAATTTGTTACTAAAAGTTTTATGTGATAACAATGATCAGGGGAACATAGTATATATTATATATAAAATCAGAGAGAAACAATAATCTTATCTACAATGGGAAACCATGCATATGTGTGTCTGTATAAATGGAATGGTAGAACAATGTTATTCAAATGTTTGCAGCACAAAATTCTACCAAAAATCTGACCAAATAACCAAATAATTCTTTTTCAAATTATCTCTTGTTCAGGCTGAAAAACTTGTACCACTACATCAGATAGATAATCTCATATTAGATTTGTAATTCATCTTTGTCAATGTATATGAAGGGCACCTCGGTGTGGTGCAATCGTTAACAAGCTCATCCCGCTAGAATCATTATAACTGAATAGTGAGTTCGATCCTCACTGGGTACCCCCTACTTTCAGCCATGTGTCACATCTAAGCTACATTTAAAAAATCACCTTCCTCCAGGTTTGGGGGTTGGGCGCAGGGCTAACAACCCTGTCCCATAAAAAAAAAATAGTTTGTTATAGAAACAGCAAAAACACTGCCCTACACACCATTGGGTGTAATGGAAAAGTTAATGTATGTGAAAATGTTTGCATGTATGTACAGATCTACCCTGTGCATTGAAACTTTGGAAAGCACATTTATTTGGCTGTGTGTAAAAACAGCTAAAGTTTCTGGGACATGTACTGAGGAAGAAGAACTTGGAGAATTAGATACTCACATGTCAAATAGAGGGACGGAGAGACAGAGTAAAACAGTATGTAAAGTACTTGACAGGCCTGAGCAAGTAGATAGCAGAGCAGGGTTTGGGAGAGGTAACAAGAGAAAGCGTGCTAAGAGCCACCAGTGATAGGAAAACATGGAAGGCCATGATTGCCAACACCGTGAAAGAACATGGCACATAGAAGAAGAAATGTGTTTTTACACATATACATCCTGCCTGTGGAACTGCATTCCATATACTTGCTTTTTTGATGGCTACAACTTCCAGGAATTTAAATGCAATGTCAATACCCATCTCTTATCCACTTGACTCCAGTCATTTCTACACCACCCCATATATCTTGTTCTTTTTCTTTCTCTCTACTTTCGCAAAGGTCTTCATGCCTGTGTTCCCATCCTTCTCTTGCCCTTTTTCTGACACCCTCTGTAACTGGTTTGTCTTTCTCTTCACTCTTTTCCTGTTTAAACATTTACGCTTATGTAGCCCCTGCACTTAGGGGTGAAATGATTAAAAAAAAAATATATATATATATACATGTATGTATATATATATATGTATATGTATGTATATTTCACTAAAAATGATAGAAATGACTCTTTTCTTAACTTTTTTTTTTTTTGTATATGAACAAGAGATTTTGATATGTCCTGGAAAGAGATATACATATTATTTGAAATAGCTAAATAGTTTTGGCAAATGTAACCAGGTAGTGGATGTGCGATGTGATGCAGTGGATATTGACTCAGAACGAGGACTCGGAAAACCGAGTTCAAATTCCAGTTAAAATACTTGCATTACACTTATGTGCAAAGACTGTTGGCAAAGGTGTTAATCCATCTCTTCCCTCCAGTTATGGGTTAAATAACAGGACAGATTGGGTTCTATATCCTTGGCTGGCAACCAGTCTACTGCAGAAATTAATGGCAACTTACTGTGGGATAATTATCTGCCTGGTCAGTCATGTCTTTTTCAAGACATGATCGCCTAAGTGTGTATCACGTATGGCATTTAACTGACTGACTGACTGAACCGGGTAGGACAATCTAGCAAGGAGCCGTAATGGACTACAGTATATTTAGGCATAGCCTTATACAATAGGCGTAGTAAATAGGCATTCCAGTAGGCATAGTCCTAGGTGTCCCCACCTTCATCTGTATTTTTGGCTGACACCAGCCAATCATATTACTGTGAGGGGGAACTAAGATGTATACATATTCATTACATCAGATTTATTATTGAGATTTAGTGTATGTAGGAATTGTCCAAATGATGGTTTGTTCTTAGTGCTTTCAGCATTTTTAAAGATTTTGGTATTGCTGTTGTAAAACTTAACAGAAGCACTTTATCAGTCATTTTTAATAAAATATATACTTGAGTGAAATTGCTACCCAAATACACAACTATATATATATATATATATATATGAGAAAAATTAAGACAGACATGTTATTTCATGGGGAATCGGAAGTTTAGGCCTATTTCAGGCAAACCATCATCAGCTTCAGTCTTTATGTTACAAAAAATTTTACACATGTAAAATTCGTGTAAAATCTTCTGTAAAATAAAGACGGAAGCTGATGATGGTTCGCCTGAAATAGGCCATACTTCTGATTCACCATGAAATAACATGTCTGCATGCTGATATATATATATATATATATATATATATATATATATATATACAAGAACACAGGTTAGAATGCAAACACAAAAAGTGTATTCAGAATGAACCAACTGAAAATGGACAATAATAACGATTAAAGTTTCTACATTTGTTTGTCCAGTCCATTTTTGAAATGGAAATCTCATGTCCTTTGCATAATACGTGATGCACAGGTCAGGCAAAGGGTTAATTTCAATAAAAAAAAAAACAACAAAAATTACAAAACGTTCTTTGTATTGCAACATGCATAAAAGGAGCATTGCTGCTGAACGGTGCAATGATAAATTGTCACCTAATCTATGCAAAAATGAAAATAATACTAATGCCATATTTTAACTAATATATTAACCAAGATAACCCAAAAACATCTTGAAATACTAAAGTTTGTTGGTCACTCAGTTGTGGCCCACACATAAGAATCAAGGAGTTTTTAATCTGGGAAGTTAGGTGGCCACATGTAAGGCTTGATGTGGATGCAGACATCCATAGCTGGGTTTTTCTGCTTGTGTGGCATGGTGCAGAGTCCTGTTGCCAGATACATGGTCTTCCAGCAGCCAACCTCTTGATGCAGGGTAGCATCCCCTCCGCAAGGCACTTTCCATGGAATCTGAGGCCCTGCAAGAAAATAAATGAAGGCATAATATAGCCATCACTAGTAATTGCTACAAACACCTTTGCAATCTCTATTAGACTCATACATCTCTTTCCAGCTTCACTGCACAGTCCTCAAAGTGATGCCCAAACACTTGAAATGCTTCTGGAATTAATGGTAAACAGTAGAGTATGCCATTTCAAAATTTGTGGCAGAGTGAATTTCATCATGGTGTTTTTTTTTCTCTTACATATGGTTCCTAACTAACACTACTATACAGTGCAGTTTACAAAAATCAAAGACCAATCACATACATGTGAAAAAGTAAAAATATAAATTGGCGACAATTTACCGATCGCACCCTCTGTATGTATGTATGTGTGTGTATACACACACACACATATATATAGATATATATATGTGTGTGTGTATATGTGTGTGTATATATGTGTATGTGTGTGTATATATGTATGTGTGTGTATATATATATATGTGTGTGTATATATATACACACACATATATATATATATACATCTAAAGTACATAGATATGCTATGTAATTCTTTGTCTTTCATGCGTATCATTTATGTTTCCTATTTGTTTTCATTGTCTCTATCCTTTTATGCAAATATCTTCACACACAAAAACTACTTTTCTATAGATTAATTTTTAAAGAATGTCTTTTAAGTAGTTAAATAAGCATCAGAAGTTCTGAACAAAGCTGCATGTCTGCATCTGTTTTGCCATTTGCAACCAGTTTCTCTTAGAACACTATCAGCACCAACTTCTTTAAAGATACTGAAGGAAAATGAAGCAGAAAATGCTTTTATCTCATCTTCATAGATGCCATTACAGATCAGTTGAACTCTTCAATAAGGGAGATAATATATTCATATATTTATTTGTTTTACTGCTTATTGTGTGTAAGTATTCATCAAAGCATTTTAGTCATAGAGATGATAATAACACAAAAACTCAAGGCGGAAGAAATAATAAAAAATAAAACAAATATGAATAAAAATATTTCAAAAATATGGATTGAGCAATATCACATAAAAGAATGTATTATCTATAAGAATTACAGTAAATTTCTATGTCTTTTTCTTTATTGTATATATACATTATACTACTACAGGATACAAATTATTAACATAGATCATCATCATCATCATCTATTCCATAGGACTTGTGGTATGTAAATATGTAAATCATCTATTCTGACCAGTTGTAAGGTCACTGTGCAACTGAATACCTAATCAGTTCCCTACATCAGTTGAAATATCAGACAGATATTCATTCATGTCTAGTGTGTCTTTGGCAAGTAGATCTGGTGGAACCATCCCTCTCAAGGTCAAATCACAGCCAATGTCTTGTCTTGTCCATGGACATATTGCCATTGATTTCATCAGGAAAACCCTTCCAGTCTGTTGACTTTAGCTTAAGATCCCTGTCTAACTACTTCACTAGAATATTCTGGTGGGGAAACCAATTTAGTTTGAAAATTTCTGAAAATGTTAATATATTCTTTAAGAAATTCTCTTCAAGACAGTACTGGTAAAAGATTGTGCTCATGAAGAAAGTCAATAAAGTTAGACATTGTCAGAGAAAGATAAAAAAAAGAAGAAAACAGATTTTAGATCGTATTTTATTTTTGAGAGAAGTAATTACCAATATGCTTTAATTATTATGAATATCTGATGATGGCCAGAGTGTACTTTGCCGAAACATTGTGCCTGTAATAACATTTGTCTCTACGTTTAGGTTTTAGATGTGGCTATATTGATTCTATATCTTCTATTATGCACCATGAATCAATAGTTTTGACCTGCTTGGTGGCTGAAGTAGTTGCTTAGTCACCATTAATCAATACTAGTAGAAGTCAGGATTTTAAAATGGTGGTATCCTATGCAAATTAGCTGAGTTGTATTTAAGTGCTAAGCCAATAACTGTCGGTACTCTTTTATGTCACAAGTAATGGATGTGCGTTGTGGTACAGTGGATATCAGCTCGGAACGAGAAACCGGCGAGCCAAGTTCGAATTCCTGTTGAATCCATCATATTCACTCACGCACAGATACCCTTGGGAAAGGTATTAACCCTCTAGGGCCATTCGTATCATATTTGATACAGTATGAAAACAAGCCTTGAAAGAAATATTTTCCTGAAAAATTTTTTAAGAGAAATATTTTATAAATTTCAAATGAAAGCAGTACTGACTGCTCAGTCAATGAATACCAAATGTTTCCTTATAGGGAAATACCAAATGTTTCCTTATAGGGAAATACTGTATCAAATATGATACGAATGGCCCTAGAGGGTTAATCCATCTCTTCCTTCCAGTTATGGGTTAAATAGCAGGACAGATTGGGTTCTATAGCCTTGGTCGGCAACCAGTCTACTGCAGAAAGCAATGGCAACCTACTGCGGGATAATTTTCTGCCCAGTCAGTCATGTCTCTTTCAAGACATGATCGCCCAAGCGTGTATCACGTATGGCACTTAACTGACTGACTGAACGGTGGTCCACGTATTGAGTACTGAAACAGTGAGATATACAAGAAATAACATAAATTTAGAATAGAAAATCCGACACTTTCAGTTTGGATCCAATGCAGTCTTCCTAATGTCATTGTTCCAGAATTAAATTATCGGCCATAATTATTAGGCCAGCCCAGTTTTTTAAAAGAAATGATGTATTTCATACAATTTTTAGTGGCTAATTCTAAATGAAAATAGAATGGTTCTTTTGTTATTATTTACAAGGCAAAGGAAGCAAAGTTGAACTCATCCAAATCATCCTAAATTTTTTTATTCTTTCATTGACAAAACTGTAATATAGGTAATTATTAAATATTTATAATTTCACTTGGTGCATATGATATTGTGCAGTATTAACAAAGAACCATTCTATTTTCATTTACAATTATTCACTTGGCAATAAATACGAAAAAATAGTATGAAATACATCATTTTTTTAAAACACTGGGGTGGTCTTATAATTATGGCCAGTAGTGTAGTATAGTGGGTTGCTTATCTATTCTTTTCTGTTAGTAGTGGAGAGTACGTTCTAGTGAAGGGTAGCTGTATACTGTTGCAGGTTTATGGAATTTAGCCTTGTTGTAGATAGCCCACTATAAGTCATAAAATGATTATAAATCAAGAAAGGCAATTTGAGTAGAAAAATAACATTTTATATATACACATATGAATTAATGTTTTTACAATTGAAGTAGTACATGAAGTATAGGTCCAACGGAGGTTAAAATGTTCATGGCAATAAAATGCTGAAAGAAAATTAATGCTTAGGAATTTAGGAGCATGTAAGTAAGGAATGTCTTTGATGTATTCGCTCCTTAGGTCAGTAAGTAGTTTTTGAGGCAGGGAAGAAGGAAAGAGGTAATGGAAGCGAGCGTAGTAAGCCACTTGACTTTGGTCAAGGGAGATACTAATGACTCTCTTCTCCTCGAGTCGGTCTGCCTCTCGATGCTTTCTGTATCGGCTTTTTATATCTTCTTTTTGGATCACAGCAGTTCATTTGGGATTTCACACTTGTATTTGGTTCTGGGCTTCCCATTGGCTGATAAATAAAATTCACGTAGGCTCGCGAACTGGAAATTAATGAATTTAATTAATTTTTAGTTTTCAACCAGAACATCTGCGTGGAGCTGACAGCGCAGCGACAACTTTTGGTCATTTGCTTTTTGGTCGTGAAAGTGCAAACATCCGGTCCATCACTTTTGCTCGGTATCACCACAGTAGTAAAACCTGGTAAAAACATTTTTTTTAAATTTGCCATAATAGATGGCTGCTTGTTTCAAAGTATATCTGTCAGCTAGGGCAATTAGTCCATCCCTGCTGTAAATGCCAGCTCAGACAAATTTGTGTTTAACACCCACATAGCCAACACATAGTTCATGCAGACATTAGCTATAGTTTCTGAGAGAGAGAGAGAACATGATCTGGAATGAGTAACAGTTTGAACAAGTTTAATATTAAATATTTCTTCTTATTTAAACACTTATAGATTTCCACAGGGTGAGTAAGCTAAATTTTGTTAATATTGTTGAATATATAACAAGTTATATTAAATAAAACTAAATCTATCACCATCATAGCTCATAAATGTATATCAACCATGTAAGATATTTTTCTCTGGCTAATTACTCAAGGTTTCTCTGAAATATTTCCACTCATGAGACGGCAATTCTATAGCATTCACAGAACACTCTCATCTAACCAACCCTCATTCTCGGTATCCTAACCCGCCTATCACCCACCCTCTGACATGTCCTATATTTAGCCATTCCCGGTATCCTTACCCACCTATCAACCACATTTCCTATATTTAAACATCCTTCCTCCACTCTATGTAGACCCCTGCACAGTAGTGGCAGTGAAATGCTTTGCTCGGGGTGAAACGCTTATAAAAAAAAAAAAAATGTGCAGGAACAGTTTAGGTGAAAATGTAGATGCCGATGATCTGCTATCCTTCATAAAGAAAGTGGGTCTCTACTCTAAAATAAAAAGGTCTGACAAGACATTTATTACTCAAAAATTGTTATAAAAAAAAAAATGTGCAGGAACAGTTTAGGTGAAAATGTAGATGCCGATGATCTGCTATCCTTCATAAAGAAAGTGGGTCTCTACTCTAAAATAAAAAGGTCTGACAAGACATTTATTACTCAAAAATTGTTAGCGATATATATATATATGTTATATATTGATATACACCCTTGTACAAATTAATTTAATTACTTTCCTTTATTTCACCATATAGTCAGTTTTAGACCCACTGCAATGACATGGCATAATTGATTTGTAGTTTTTTCACAGATTAGGTCATTTGCAGTGGTTTGCAGTAATATAAATGTATTTTGTGGTGTTACGATAAAATTTGTTTGGCCTTGAAGAGTATTGCATCATCCATGATTGCAACAGATTTGTTTCACACCTAGACACTATTGTCTCGACACTTTGATTAGTTGTCCTACAATCATTGTCTGTGGTGGATGTTACTCTTAGGAAGCATATGAAAAAAAATGTAATGCTTTATGGACATCCTGGAAAGCATTACAGAGAGATTGAGGATATGTCGGCTTTTCAACTGTCAGTTATGTCATCAAGGCAAAGAAAAAAAATAGATCTATCATTCCAAAATATGAAGGAAATATAGTCAAAAAAAGAAAATGCCTAGAGACAATTATCAGGAAAAGTGTGAAAGATCCTAGGAAGACATTATTCATTTTGTTTCTATTTACACAAAGGTGTATATGGATGTAAGGATGTATTGATGATCTGCTATTATTCATGAAGAAAGTGAGTCTCTACTTCAAAATAAGAATGTCTAACTTAGTGATATATATATATATATATATATATATATATATATATATATATATATAACTATAAATTTATCTTTAAACAGGTCTTGAAAAACCAACCGAGTATAAACGGGGAAGGGAAAAAAATGGAAACAAAAAAGAAACGAACATTAGTCAAAATACTAGTTGAAAGAAAAAAACCTCAAGACGAGAAATCTAACACATAAAGCACTCAATACAATAGCAGAGCAAACAAATAAGTAAGTAGCTAACCTAGAGCCAACGGATCTACCTAGGTTTCACCTAATGGATTGTCAGAGCAAGTTGGCTTGACGATCTATTAGGTGAAATTTGCCCTGAAAATCCATTAGGTGAAACCTAGGTAGGTCCATTGGCTCTAGGTTAGCTACTTATATATATATAAAAGGATGTATTATAGTGTCCTAAACAAAAGTGAAGATGATGAGACAAAACTATAAATGATGTATTTCATTTTGCCAAATGTCTGTTGCTTTCAGGTTATTGAATCTGATGAGGTAGTTTAATTCATAGTGCGTCTTGTCCTCAAAAATTTCAGTGCATTTTCTTGATCTGTAGAAACTCAAGCAGCAAAATTTCAGAGAAACATGTCATTTGTTGCTTTTCCCCTGTGTCTCATAATCTCCATTTGTATGCATGTCTATATCTTGAATCTTGCTATAGTTATAAGGAAAGAGTGCACAATAGTGACAATCAAGGACATTTACAGATACAGGCTGTGTGAACATGAGAATCAACATTGCATGATCAATCTCAGTTTAACACCTTCAGATGTCCACACAATTTACATTTAAGTCTATCTCTAAATATAAATTTAAGATATAAGGTCAATAGACACCTCCTAACAAACTAACTCGCTTCCATTCTTTCAAACACTCTTCCCACCCACCCATCTATCTATCACCCCCCTTCTGACATTTCCTATATCTAACCACTCTTTCTGTTTACCTTCCCCTATGTAGCCCCAAGCGCAATAGTGGCAATGGAATGCCTTGCTTGGGGTGAAATGATTAAAAAAAAAAAATATATATATATAGCATAATGATAATCCACGTATACTGTCTTAATATGTATAGGAAAAACTACTAAAAGTTGTAAGTTAAAAATGTATTTTTTTGACAGTATTTATTTATTTCTATTATTATATATATATATTTGATATTTCAGACCAGCCTCAACCTTTCATCAGAAACAAATGATTTTAAAACTTAAACTAGAAGCGTCCGTCGTGAGAAGCATCCATCACATGATGCAGAAAGCAACATAATATTTTTAAAAATAAATCCACATACTCAGGTTTAAATTTTAAACATTTAAATCCATACACTCATGTTTCATTTTTAAATGTTCCACATACTCACGCAGAAAGAAAGAAAAATACTGGATTTTAAAATTAAATACATATATGCTAGGGTTAAATAGGGACTTAGGTATTTTGAATCTTTATAAATATTTCAAGAGTTAAACATTTTTTACATACACTTAAAAACTTTTTCTTTAAAACAACATTTAAAAGTATTATTACAGTTAGATTTACTTTTAAAAATATTCAGACATTGTTGCTTTCTGCATCATGTGACAGACGCTTCTCACAACAGACGCTTCTAGTTTAAATTTTAAAATCATTTGTTTCTGATGAAAGGCCGAGGCTGGTCTGAAATATCAAATATATATATAATAATAATAATAAAAAATAAATAAATACTGTAAAAAAAATACATTTTTAACTTACAACTTTTTAGTAGTTTTTCCTATATATATATATATATATATATATATATATATTTAAATACAAACAGAAAGTAGTATTTTGATAAAATCCCAAGAAAGATCCTATTAATATTAATCTTATTAATATTAAAACTGATCCAGCTAGATTTCTTTTTAAATTTTCTATAATGGTCACTGACAAAACTGGTTTACTTTGCAGAAATAATCATATAACACATGTGATTTTCAAAGTTTTATTTGAAAAAAAAAAAAAATATATATATATATATATATATATATATATATATATACACACACAACATTAGAATATTAGTGAATTGCTCTTAATGGTAATTAATGTCAAAAGGCTAAAATTGAAAACTATTTATATAAATTTTATATTTGATTCAGTATCAGAAATATATATATATATATATATAAATATAAATTAAGAAATCAAAAAGATCAACTGATTTCAGCATTGAATGACCCAGTAAAGACTGAAATCTCCTTAAGTCTACAGACTTAACCTAACTCAATAAAGAGAAGCAAATATGAAGACAGTTATTTTGATGATTTCTTTGACTAAGTCAACCATAGCCATATAATTGAATGGCTGTTAAATTTAGGGGTTATCATCTACACAACAACAAATTAATTTACAGATTTCAAACCAGTTTTAATAGGAGAAAGTTACGGAGGAAAGATCTATTCTTGTATTTTATTTCCCCTATTATAGGCATTATTATATATGTGATATAATAAAATTGTAGTTCATGGATGGAATAGAATGACTGAAAGGAAAAGCAATGGCAAACATGTTTTGTTATCAGAGAGGCTTTTAGACCAAGACATACACAAATCTATATATACACATGTCTCACACAGACAATACCATATATCATATATGAACACAGGGAGCAGAGTGTATCAAAGAGTGTAAGAAGTAACAAAAGGAAATATTTTACATATAATAGGGAAATCTTTCTGTTTCTGGAGAAGCCATATTTAGGACTTCAGATTCAAATGGGCCACATTCCTTTACTATGTGTTCTAGGTGAGAAAATATTCCATAAAGCTGAAATGAGGAGTCTTGGGTTTTACTAAATTGAGGACTGTGCACCGGGGTTTCTGGGAAAGATATATTCCCTAAAAAGAAAATGGCATCATGGATGTCTAAGTTGTGGAATTTGCTGGAGGAGTCAGATTTAGCCTCAACCCAGATCATTTGGCCTAGGCTAAAAACAGAAACTACTTGGTTTAGCCACTGTAAACAAAGTAAATAACTAGTCACTCTTGTTACTGTATGAAGTGACGTCATTAAGCGGTATCACGTGACTCATATGACTTATCTTCACCAAAGGAGTAGAATCACCTTCTGTATCTTTACACAGTAAAGTTAATTTCTGAATCACAGAAAAACAAATAACCAAAAACAAATTAGTCATTTAAGGCCACGTTGTAAATCAGTGTTTATGTTATTTTCATTATTATAGATAACCACTAGAAAAGAAACTTTAAGATTTCCTGTAGAAGGTAGTTAAGTAAAGAGAAAAAAACTACATATAGACTACAAGAAAACTGAATGCATGGTCACCAGTAAAAAGAGCCCAAAATGCCAACTGCACACTGGGGATACTAAAATCAAGCTGGTACAGAAATTTAAATAACTGGAAGTGGACAGAAAGTGCAACACTGGGATCTGAAAGTCTATTGGCATGGCCAAAGATGCATTCCTGAAGCTGAGTAGAGTATTGAGCGACAGGAAAATTCACTGGAAATGAATAAGATAATACTGGATTGTTATGTGATGTCTATCCTTCAGTATGGTAGCAAATGCTGGACGATCTCATCAAAGATAAAGAAAAGACCTGAAGAAACTGAAATGTGGTTCTACAGAAAGATGCTGAAGAGACTATGAACCAGACATTTGCGCAACTGCAAGGTTTTGTAGAGGATGGAAATGAATAGGAAACTGATACTTAACATCAGGAAAAGACTGCTTAAATTTCTGGGACATATAATGAGAAGGAGGGCTTGGAAAATCTAATACTTCATGGGATGGATAAAGGGAAGGAGAGACAGGGAAGCAATACTTGATACAGCAAATGGATGTCAGAGTAGGGTTTGGGAGAGGTAACAAGAGAAGGTGATAGGGATAAGAAGACATGACCGCCCAAATTTTGAAAGGACACAGCACATAGAAGATTTCCACTAAGCATAAGTAAGTTCAGCCCAAGATCAAATCAGGTAAGAAAATTTTTGCAGCAGCAACATTTTGTTAGGAACAAATTGGCCAGTCTTGAAAAGCAGGATTCAAAATGATGTATTTCCATTTAGTGTGAGCGCCAACCAGGAGAACTAGCAGAAAATAGACAATTTTTCAAGTAAAAAGATTCTTGATTATAGCTGGAGATGACACTGCTTAAAATTATTATGAAAATAATTCAAGTAAGAATGTTAGTCTAAAAGAATAATTTTTTTTTTTTTAATTGTATCACTCTGAGCAAGGCTGAAACACCACTGATGTGCAGGGGGCTAAGTAATAGTGAAAAGATTGGAAAAGAGAAAGCCGGAAACCACATCCTAAACAGGGAACAAGGTATGAGCCTCTTAACCTGTTCAATAGACATGGGTGGAGTGTGAACCGGGCAATAGATAGATCTATCTACTCCAATTGAAAAAAAAACAACAAAAAACAAAAAAACAAAGTGAGAAGATTGGAAAAGAGAAAGCCGGAAACCACATCCTAAACAGGGAACAAGGGATGAGCCTCTTAACCTATTCAATAGACATGGGTGGAGTGTGAACTGGGCAATAGATAGATTTATCTACTCCAATTGAAAAAACAAAAAAAGCAAAGTGAGAAGATTGGAAAAGAGAAAGCCAGAAACCACATCCTAAACAAGGGATGAGCCTCTTAACCTGTTCAATAGACATGGGTGGAGTGTGAACCGGGCGATAGATGATGATAATGCTGTATCACAAAAATAGAGAATTTTTCTGCAGTATTGTTTGGGTGGATACTAATTGAAGTCAGTCAGTTAAGGGCCATACGTGAAACACGCTTGGGCGATCATGTCTCGAAAGAGACATGACTGACTGGGCAGAAATTATCTCGCAGTAGGTTGCCATTGCTTTCTGCAGTAGACTAGTTGCCAGCCAAGGTTATAGAACCCAATCAGTCCTGTTATTTAACCCATAACTGGAGGGAAGAGATGGATTAGTACCTTTCTGAAGGGTATTTGCATGTAAGTGAATGCAATGAATTCAACAGGAATTCGAACTCGCATCCCCGGTTTCTCATTCCGAGCCGATATCCACTGCACCACGACACACGCAACTGATTTTTTAAAAATGCGGTAATGCAATATATTTGAAGTAAAGTTGTTAGCCATAGATTTATTGCTTTTGAAAGAAATATCAACTAAAAAGTAAATTGCATAAGTATTATTCTGATTTAGCTTTTAATACCAAATCAATTAATCCATTGCTACTTCTCAGAATTTCAGAAAAAGAGACCAATGATGCTAAAGATACCACTTCTATTAATATATGAATTAATAAAAATACTTCTCCTAGAACTTCAGACAAAAAAAATCAATGACGACAGAGATATCACTTGGGTTAATATAAGATTAATAAATATACTTCATCTTTGAATTTGAGCATTCAAAAGAGAAATTTCAGTTTCAGAATATATTGAGCAAAATGCTATTTAACAAACAGCCACAATGAAAACATTGTTGAAGGAATTAATGTGGAATAACTTGAATACTTTGTCTGGAAATCACTTGCAATGTTCTGATTGTATCACAAGAAAAATAGTTCAAAAGCAGCAATTAGAATGTCAATGAACAACATTTAATCAGGTGAATTAAATATATGCTCTGATCACTTGTATCTTTCTCATTAAGAGATCTGATGAAATTTCTTATGGTTTTTGTTTATATTTTATTTTTAGAATGTTGATCAGATTAAATGAGTATGAACTTCAAAATGTCTTCTCAAAATATAGTCATGTCAGAAACAAAACGTATTTAATGAAACCTTTGATATCCGAAAAACATTTTTAGGATTCATCTTCATTCTATATGTTATATCAAAACGCATAAATGTTGTACAATTATAAAATGATGTATTTTATTTTATTATGATGACTTTTCCCCCCACTTCAAATACACCATATCTGAATTATTATGCAAATCAAATAAAATTATTATTAATGTGGGCGTTGAATAGACAGATGTGTTGTGTCGCAATGGATATTGGCTTGGAATGAGAAATTGGAAGGCTGAGTTCCAATTCCAGTTGAATTTGTTTCATTCACTTACACACAAATACCTTTATGAAAGGTATTAATCCATCTCTTCTCTCTCCAGCAATAGGTTAAATAGCAGGAAAGATTTTGTAGCCTTCATTTGTATGGAGGATAAAGGGGTTTGCATAGGGTCAACACCACTACTTATAAAAAGAAAAGTTACAGAAGCATTGACAACACCTTTGTTGATGATGAGGGGTTGTCAGCGTCTTATGCTTCACTGAGAGCAATGGTCTCATTGAACAAATACAAATTTGCTTGAGCAGGCGTTTGCAACAGGGATTAGCAAGCCACCATAGTATATAGGCATCCTCAGATACAAGTGGCCACCCATCCATTCACTACTGAGTTGTGTTAATTTTCTCATGAAACACTCACAAACGATGAGCATAACTGTATTTAAAGATTTTTTTTTCAGATAGCCAAGTAAATATTTGAACATTATTCTGAATATATTTTCACTCCCTCAATAAAATGTCGCACAGCAAGAATTATTATTAATCCAACATGATGCATAGAATCTAAAAACTGGAAACTGATTTTAGAAAAAAAACAACTTCAGAGACAGAACAAATGCATCAGAGAATTCTTTCACAAAGAAAGTGAACAACTGGCAATATAAAGAAATACCAAAGGACCAGAAATACTAAAATCTGAAGTAAAATTAGCACTGGCTAAATTGAATATAAACAATGTAGCAACACCAGTCAAAATTATTAAAGTGATACTAACAGCCTTAGATAGTTTTGGCATTGACAAGATTTAGTCAGTTAAGTGCCATATGCGATACATGCTTGGGCAATCATGTCTCTTTCGAGGTATGATAGACTAGGCAGAAGATTTCCCCACAGTAGGTTTTCATTTCTTTCTGTAGTAGTCTGATTTCCAACCATGGATGTAGAACCCAATCTGTTCTGCTATTTAACCCATAGCTGGAAGGAGAAAAGGTAGATGAATACCTTTCCTCAGGCTATTTGTGCATAAATGATGTCATGAATTCAACTGGAATTTGTACTCAGTTCTCCAATTTCTCATTCTGAACCAATATTCACTGCATCACAATGCATATCCACAAAATGAGTGCTTACAGTACCTGGTATTCTTAAGCAGTCACCCATCCAAGTACTGATCAGGCTCTATGTTACTTAACTTCAGTGATCAGGTGAGAACTGGTGTGTTTAGCTTGACATGGCCGTAATACAACAGTGATAATTTTCTGGAAGACCTAAGTAGATCCATTTTCATAACATTGCCTAGGGAGCCAGGTACAAACAAACATGAGTTCAATTGGACAATCAACAAAATCTTATCATCTGAATTCTGATGAATAGAGCATATGCACCTTGAATTAGACAAGAACAAATGTGGGTTCCTTAAAGAGACTCTAACAAGGAATGCAATATTTATGCTCAGGATGCAAGAGAGTAATACAAATGTAAAAGTATGTTTATCAATGTTTTACAGATTTTACAAAAGCATTTGATAACGTATCTCATAAAAAACTGTTAGAACAGCTAGATAACCTTGACATACTCAGGAAGTGTTATATATTACTAGCAGTATAACATGGCATTGCTCGGGTATAATGAAAGTTTTAAAACTAATCCATGGTCCTGGAGCTCAGACTCAGCCTAAAGAATATTTGTGTGAAGTTTGGTGAGAATTGGATAAAAATTGTGGATTTGTATAAAGGACATACAGACAAACAGACACACATATAAACATCTTGCCTTTTATATATATATATATTATCAATTTTCTGCACTATTGTAAGAACTGCAACCTTGAAACTTCTGAATACCGTTTCTTATGTCTTTGTCTATGAATGTATTAAATTTGATTAAAATTGGACCACTCCTTCTATAACCTGATTTTTTCGATTATCGACTTTTGATATTTATCGGGCGTACCTCGACACAAACCCTAGATAAGAACACTTGCAGATGCTTATAGTACAACTGTGTAAATTTTCAAGAAAATTGGTCCAGCCGTTTTGGAGTTTATAGGTAACGGACACACACACACACAGTTCCATTTATAAATAAGTTTAGATCTAAACTTGTGTGTAATTTTGCACAGACATGTGTTTGCATTGGGCAGATGTTATGAAACAGCAAAAATATGCAAGCTGAATAACAAGAGAAAATAAATATTGTTTCGAAAAGTTAAAGAATGCGGACACCAGGTGACAAGTGAAATTTGTGTTAAGGCAGCTGTTTTCAAATCAGGAGATATGGAGACTGAAATATATTTACAGCAAAATTGTTTTGATAAAACAGCGTAGCCAAGGTCAGATGGTATAAACCTCAAAATTATTATTATAAACAATGTGTCTGAAACATGACGAGTGCAAAACAAGAATCGTCTGATATATAGATCAGAAGACATTTGAGTTAGAGTCAGTCAGCAATTGAGATCAGAAGACAGACTGAGAGAAACACTGGAAGGATAGCAGATGAGCACGGCCTCTGGCTGCTTCCTTGTATGCGTGTATGCTGACCCCTTCAACCACCTCCTATTCAGGTCAACATGACCGAGTAGCGAATAAAGAATATGCTGTATATCTTTATTTATCTATATGTATTACAGTCATCACTCTATTAGTAAGAATATTGTCATTTTGTCCGTGTAGAAGGGATCAATTTGTTATTATCTTCATATTGGTATGCAACAGAATGATAAGTGCAAAAATTTCAATATCTGGGAATGGCTTTTATAGAGGTTGGAAAGCATGACATAGAAATCCAATGGTGTATTTGGATAGTGAAAGTTGCCTTCCAAAAACTAAGCAAAGTATTAAGAAATATAAGAATTGAATTTAAAACAAACTAGAAAGTACTGAACTGTTATATAATATCAGTTCTCCTACATAGTAGCGAATGTTGGACAATCTGATTCTACAGAAGGATGCTGAAAATACCATGGACTAAACATACAAGCAACAACAAATTTTTAAAGAAAATCTAAACCAGAAATACATCTATACTCAGCATCAAACAAATGGAGTTGACATTTCTAGTGCACATTATGAAAACAGAGGGTTTGGAAAATTTGTCACTCACAGAAAATGACAGGTGAGATAGAGGAAACAACAAATAAGCTTCCTAAGAAGCTTTAGTAAATGGATGGCTGAACAGGGTTTAGAAAAGATAAAAAGAAAAAAAAAGATTTTAAAAATTTAAATACCTAGGAAGCATTATAACAGAAGATGGAAAGTGCGACACAGAGATCTGAAGGCAAATTTGCATGGTGAACGAAGCATTCCAGAAGTTGAGTAGGGTATTAAGAAACAGGACAATTTTGCTAGAAACTAGGAAGAGTGTACTGGATTGCTACATGCTGTCCGTCCTTCAATATGGCAGTGAATACTGGACAATACCATCAAAGATGAAGGAAAAACTTGAAGCAACTGAAATGTGGTTCTACAGAAGGATGCTGCGAATATCATGGATTGAGCATGTGAGCAATGATGAGGTCTTACAAATGATGGAAACAAAAAGGAAATTAATAATGAGCATCAGGAAGAGACAGCTGAAGTTCCTGGGACATGCAATGAGGAAGGAGGGCTTGGAGAAACTGATACTAACAGGCCAGATATAGTGAAAAAGAGACAGGGGAATGCAATGGATAACATATTTGAAGGACTTAATCAGGTGGATGACGGAACGAGGATTGCATGGTGTAACAGGAGAAGGCGTGCTCAGAGCCACCAGGGATAGGGAAACGTGGAAAGCCATGATCGCCTACGTCCTGAAGGGACAGGGAACACAGAAGAAGAAAGGATAGAAAATTGTAGAGAGCTAATCATCACCAACATTCTGAAGTGACATTGCACAGAAAGAAAATTACATAATGACTTTTCCCTAATAAACTTTTTAAGAGATATTATAAAGCTCTTTTGTGTATATCAGTCAGTCAGTTAAGTTCTATATGTGACACACACATGGACAATCATATCTTGTTCAATATATCACTGACTAGGCAGAATATTTTCCTGCAGTAGATGGTCCTGGGTCTGATGATAAACTACACCCAGCAGCAAGGCCTCAGATTTTGAGGTTGTGAGGGGCATAGAACCACCTTTTAATTGCTGTTGTTCCCAGGTCCACCTTGATCCGAGGTGGTAGCACTTGTTAGGGTCCCAACTGTGGGCAAATGGTTAACCCTCCAAACAGGGGTCAAAACACTATGAACGTATAAAAACAGACTTTTATGAAATATATACATAAAAATGTTTGAAGGAAAAATATTACCAACAAAACATTTTGAATGAAAAATATTACCAAGAAAACATTTTTGAATGAAAAATATTATCAACAAAACTTTTTTGAAGGAAAAATGTTACCAACAAAAAATATGTTTTTGATGGAACTAATGCTTTGGCATTAAATGACCCCAAGGGGGTTGATATGCCACAAAACACACCAAACCAAACCTGCAGTAGGTTGCCATTTCTTTCTGCAGTAGACTGGTTGCTAAACAAGGCTGTAGAACCCAAACTGTCCTGCTATTTAACACATAGCTGGAGGAAGAAGAGATGGAATAATAACTTTGCCAAGAGTATTTGCA
The DNA here is from genome assembly GCA_037127315.1 of Ascarosepion bandense. Classification (NCBI taxonomy): domain Eukaryota; kingdom Metazoa; phylum Mollusca; class Cephalopoda; order Sepiida; family Sepiidae; genus Ascarosepion; species Ascarosepion bandense. Next base: position 142,001 of record JBBBDQ010029731.1, on the reverse strand, counting down.
TGTAAGTGAATTCAACAAATTCAACTGGAATTCAAACTCAACTCTCCAATTTCTCATTCCGAGTCGATATCCTGAGCACAACAATGCACATCCTCATTGCTTTTAAGACATTGCTTCCTAAAATTTTCTGTCTCTAGTCACTCTAAATAACTGCCACCTCTTTACTGTTCCTTTTTGTCTTTGATCTTGTGTGGTGCTTGTAAGTTAAGAAGGGAACAAAAATGCTGATTTGTATTTTCATCTGTGATTAACTACTTAAATAGAATAAAAATGATCTGTTTTTGAAACAAATTGGGGTTGATGAAAAGTAGACACTGAAGAGATAATGGTCCAGTGAAATGAAGAAGGTTATGCTGCATATATGTTAGCATTGAGAAGGAGTTCTTTACAAGAAGCACCGTCTAGAGGACAAAAATATTGATTTGAACAAATACACCAGCTGAAGATAGCAATTGATGAAAATATACATAATTAGTTAAGAGAAAAGGCGTAATTACACTCTCCCTTATCTATGTTCCTGCTTTGGTAATTACACCCATTATCTTGATAGAAGTGTATGCATTATATATATATATATTTTCTGGATAGTTGTACATGCATGCATTGTAACATTTATTGGTACAAAAAGTAGGATTGATTGGCATGATATTTTAAAATTTTAGTCAAGGCTATTGTTCTTGCAATTGCACAAATAACCTTGAAAAGGATTCGAAACTTATGTCTAAAAAGATGGATATAAAAATATATATATTTAAAAAATAAAATTTTAAATTCTCTGTATTTCCTTCTTTGTGAATACACATATGTATTCACATTGAAGTAAGCATTACTTTAGTACAATGACAACCTAAAGGACAAAATATTTCACAGGAAAACTTTTTTCATTTTGTGATAATTTTTTTCCTACCTAAAAAAGATATGAAAATATCTCATCTTCCAGCTAGTGGTTAATAGCAGGGTAGAGTGGGCTCTTTAGCTTTGGTTGGAATCCAGTCTTTGGAGTAGAACAACATTGAATCCAAAACCTGTTAGAAATAAGGCTAGCAACATTAATAAATAGATGGAACCCACAGCAGTAGCATCACAAGTGGTGAGACTGTGGCCCTTTCCTTTAGAGTTTACAGGTTTAACACTTACTGGATAGTAAATATATCATACTTATGTGAGAAGATGCTGATAAATTCTTGGCCTAACCAAGTCTAAATGCAAATATAATTCCTGATATGTGGTTATTTGGTCAGATTTTAGACATGTGTTTCATTGTTTTTTTTTAAATTTTTTTTTGTTTTTTTTGTCGTTTATCAAACTTTTGCAGTTATTTAAAACCATAAAATTAGATTGTAAGCATGTTTAGAAGACAATAATGGTTTGCTGATACAAATCCTAATACTTAATCCATAGGTGGGTGCAGAGCAGATGTGGATTCCTACTTTTTCTTATGGTATTTGTTCATAAGTGAATAGAATGAACCTGACTGGAATCAGAACTCAGCTCTCCGATTTCCAATTCCAAAACATTACCCCTTACACTACTTGCATAACAGGGGTCAAAACACTATGAACATATAAAAACAGACTTTTATGAAATATATACATAAAAATGTGGCTGGTATTGCTAAGCAGTCATCGTCTAGATACTGACCAGGTTCAATGTTGCTTAACATTAGTGATCAGACAAAAACCAGTATTTCAGTGTGACATGACCTTAGAAGGCTATACAAGTGTGTAAGACCCAGAATTCTCAGCACACCTTAATAGTAGCCCCTTTTCCTGAAGAGTTTCTATGAATTGCTTACACATGACATTGATGTGCTTACTTATTTTTGCAACAGTGTATATTGAAAACCAAACTTGCTAAAATATTTAAGATTAAACATTGCAAATGTTATCAATATTATCCATATAACACATTTATATTATATAGTTGAGAATAAAGGGAGATAAGTGTATTATATGCCCTACTTACTGTTATATCAAGAGGTGTATAAAAATTTCCTTTGAGATTAATTTTCTGTTTTGAACACACACTTTTATTTTCTCAAAAAAAGAATGAATTTGTTATCTCCAAAATATCCTCTTTAAAAAAATATTTTTATCAGAAAGTCAGGTAAGAAATACTAATGATAGAAATAATTTCTGCCAAAATAAAAACTTTTTTCTTTTTCTTTACACATTTACATTCATGTGTATCTTGTTTTTTATGATCTTGTGTGTCCATTACACATTTTATTTCTGTTTACTATCAGCTTCTCTGAAATTAGATATTATATCTGCCAAAGTAGGGACAATTTAGTGACCATATAATTTCATGTGAAACTGTTTCATTTCTCTTTATAAGTATAAAAATCTCAGTGATTTAATTTTTGCCTTGATTTGGAGAAATGAATTTGGCAAAGAAATTATTATGATGTATAAAATCTTTGCCATTCTCTTAACATGTTCAGTCTATAGAAGTCTCAGCACCTTTCTGTAGAACTATATTTCTGTTGCTTCAAGTGTTTTCTTAAAGAATCTGATTTTGTTTAACACCAAAATGAAACATATATTATTTTATATTCTTTTTATGCTTTGTCCCTTCAAAATGTGCATGATCCTAGCTCTTTACAATTTCCTGTTCTTTTTTGATTTTTGTAAAGTTTGTCTTTTTTTTAATCTCTCTTAATCCCTGTCATGGCAACCATTTACACAAGCTTATGTGGTAGATTATACACTGCTTTCTTCTGTCTCTCTTGTAATCAGTATGTTCTTTGATCATCCAGCAGCCACCCTCTTAATCCAGGGCAGCACTAACTCCTTAAGGCATTTGATATATGTTGAGTTTGAGGCCTTGTGGAAAAGTTGAATGAAGGCATAATGTCATCATCACTAGGGATCACTTAAAGCACCATAGTTTTGACTGGATATATCATCCAGCTCTTTCTGAATTGCGTGCACTGTCCTCAGATTGATGCCCAAATGCTCTGAAATGTTCATATTGGACCTTCCGGTAAGTAAAGTGAGCTGTTTCCAAATTTCTGAATTGCATCGTACTGCACTTTTGTCACAGACAGTGTCCAAGTGATGCTACATAAATCAAAAACAAACAACGCATATGCGCGAAATTGAAAACATAACATGGCGACAATTTATCTATCGCACACTGTAAATCGTGCTTAATTCTAATGCAAGGTGGCTTTGCATGCGGCAAACTACTTTGGATGTCACACAGTTTTAATTTAGTTTTAATTACCTGAAACTTTTTGACAACCAAATTACTTGCATTGCACTTTGCAAGTTGGTTCATTTAACGCACTCTCTGCTTGGTTGCATCTTTTTTTCCTTCGTTCTTCCCAAATAGAATTTTTATTTTCTTGCCATAAATTTGTTTGAAAATTCTCTACCCACATATTGTCAAAATCTGCTCTAATTTTACAAGAGACAGATCAGACTAAATATTGAGTATGCTGCAATAACACACACATACATACACATGTATCCATATGCATACAAACATATGTTTGCATATACACATTCATTCATACTTACATATAAATACACACACACAGAAATCTTACATACATGTACACACACAATTTTACATATCTATCTATATATATATATATATATATATATATATATACATGTACATATACACATATACATATGTATACATGTATACACACATAATGGATAATGGATTCTCCCGTCGCGTTCAACGTACGAGGGTCCAACCTTTTTCCAGCAAGACAACCACACAGAGATTTGTTTATAGTGGTGAAGGCATTGTGTAGTACCATCCACACTTCTTGGAACTGCTGATAACAAACAATTGGTGCAGATGACTGCCACAAATCGCACGAACACACATATATATATATATATATGTACCACACATATATATATATATATATATATGTACCCACACACACACACAAATATACATATGTATACATACGTATGCATATATACACACACACATATTATCATACATATGTACACATACACACATATGCATATAGAAACCTATAACACATACTCATTCAGCTTTTAATTTTTTTCAAAGTAGTACCTTTCTGAAGCCACACATTTTATCCAGTATGACTCTTAAAGTATTGTTTCTCTTTAACACAACTTAGTGATTTGTTCACCACTGCTATAGCCAGATATTGAACTCACAACTCTTTAGGTCAAGTCACTAGACCTAACCAATGCTTTTATCCACTGAGTCATGTGCCCTTGAGGATATCTGAAAGTGGCATGGTTCATGGATTGAGAAAACTTTACCCCAGTGATCAAAATAAAGGTTTCGGTTTGAAATTCCAATTATCTGAAGAAAGACGAAGCATACAGTTGAAATATTGTAAATATGAATATATCAATAAAGATAGAGACAACAGTCCAAACAATGTAAATAATGTAAATGTGTTTGAAGTTGAAAAAAATATCAGCAGTGTTTTCACAAAGCTTTGACTCATTGGCGTTTTCTTCCATCTCAGTGAATTTGGGGTCTTCCAGTGAGAATACTGAGCATTGGTTTTAAGACCCACAATTCATCACACGTTATCACCATTTTCAAAAAGTTTTTTTTTTGCTGATACAATCGAGATGATCCTGCACAGCTGAAATCGATTTTCTTTTTGGACAACTGAAAGTAGTTTTAGCACACACTTGGCAGACATATATCTCATAACCAAATCTTCTTTGAGAATGAACTGAACTGTAACTAATGTTCACATCCTCTGATAACTCACGCACAGCAATTCAATAGCTATCCTGAATAGTTGCACCCGCATTTACAATGCTTTCTTCATTTCTGCTGGTTGTGGGTTTCCCAGGAAGTTTATCGTTGTCAACATTTTTGGCTATATTGAAAACATTTGAAACATTTGTAAATGTGTTATGTAAATATTGTAAACATTTGACGCACTTGTACACGAGTGGCTAGATCATAGACTTATCTCCATACACTTTCCATCACTTTGCATGAGTCATTGTATAGGAATCAAGTTTTCTCTGCCATGGGCACTGACAGAATTTTTAAGGTGTGGTGAGATGAGCACACACTGAACACTATCCTTCCAAGCACTGCTATAATGATGGAAATCACCAGTAAGGTTATGAATGAGTGTGTATCTGCATCAGAGTTCAAGATCAATTTGTGCCAAGTGGCTCTACTCTATACTGTTACTATAGCAACAGTCCTGATACATTTGATCAGACTTTATATATATATATATATAGTGTATCAAGGCAGCAGATAATTTTCTAAACATATACTGTTAAATATAACAGACAATGAATATCTATTATGTTTAATCATGAGCCGTTCTAAACCGTATTTTGGCTTTAATTTCAGGTGAAAATAAAAACAAAAATTCTCCAACATTTGGATAATTTTTTATTATGTTGGTTCTAAGTTTGTGGCTCACATGAGCCATCTTCAGAGAGGTTATGGGGATGTTAACATAAAAACATATCACCATCAAAGATGATTTTTTTATCTTGTGTTGACATAAAACTTTGCTAAGCAACGATAACAGTTATCAAATAGCAGATGCAGTTTTTAAATTTGTAATTGGGTTCTATGACATCACACCGCGTGAGAGATCGAAATGTTAACAGAACCATATATTTAAATGGAATGTAATGTGTTATGACCAGATTTAAATGTGATTTTATTAAGTGTGGGTTGTTTTGATTTAATGTAGATGGCCTCCAATATCTGAAGGTTCTTTTTCTGTGTGTATGAATGTGTATTATTGTTTTGTCGACTAAAATCATTTAAATCTGGTATCCACAATATATCCACATCTGTTGAATCGTATGTAATATCAGTCTTCCAATATGACAGAGAATGCTGGTAAATTTCCTCACAGATCAAGAGGAAGTGACAGAGATGGAGTTTTATTGAAGGATGCTGGGAATACCATGGATGGAACATGTGAACAACATGGAAGTATTAAAGAAAATGAAAATAAAAAGGAAGAGGCAGTTGAGATTTCTGGGATGCATAATGGGGGGAAGAGTATTTTGGGAATTAAACATTCACCAGATATATTGAAAGTAAGACTTATAGGGAGAGGGACAATTTTCTCAGTGCCGCTTAGATGTAGCACAAGAACGAAAGTATGGTGTACCCAATGATGATCAACATTGGAGCCATTGGGAACTGGTTAATCTTGCTTTGATTCGGCCTTGTGTCAGACTTAACCAAACTCCCTACAGCTTACAAGTTTTATGCAAAATTATCATCATCAGAATTATCAAAAGGTTTTCATCGTTATCAGAAGGCTGGAGGTTGGAATGTATGCAATAGTGTGGAATAGTGTAAAAATAAAATATACATTTTGAATGTTAAAATAGAAATTTATTAAAAGGAAATGAATAACACAAGTTGTAGAAGTTAATGTGCAATTAGAAACATTATAAGGAAGTTAAAGGTAGAGTTTGTGTTCAATGATAAAGTTATGGGTAACAAGATTTGTAGAAAATGTTCGTAGTAGTAATTGCTGAAAGAGTACATGCATATGTGCATATGTATGCATGTATTCAGTAGGAATGTCTTTAGATGGAGAAGAAGAAGTAAAAGGAATCAGCAGAAGGAAAGAGAAAGAGGACAAATATCTGGGTCAGCTTGAAGCTTCTCTCCTTACATTTTAGCAACATCTTTTGAATATGTGAAGAGGCTCATCCCTTGTTTCCTGTTTAGGATGCAGTTTCCGGTTTTCTCTTTTCTAATCTTCTCACTTTGTTTTTTTTTCAATTGGAGTAGATAGACTAAACTATCGCCTGGTTCTCATTCCACACACATCTATTGAACAGGTGAAGAGGCTCATCCATTGTTTCCTGTTTACGATGTGGTTTCCGGTTTTCTCTTTTCCAATCTCTTCACTCTTATGTAGCCCCCTGCGCATCAATGGCATTACCACCTTGCTCGGGGTGATATGATTAAAAAAAAAAAATGTTGTCTTTGGTGTTTCCATTCCCTGACTGACTTGATTGATGCAAAGGTCATTTATCTAGTCCTTTTTTAATTTCGCACTGACTCATGAACTCCTCAAGTCTTTGGGGAAAAACCAGGACTTCACACATCATTGTGAATTTTTGTAAAAGTGAAGAAGGTTGATTTTAAATCTTAATTTCTTATCCGCTACAAACTCACTACTCAGTTTTAATAGTTTCTAGCAAGACAAACTTGCTAACCATTACACCACGTAAGAGAGAGAAGGAGACATCATGCAGTCATAATAGCTTCTGTTAATGGATGGGAGAAAAGAGACTGGAAGGTATGTTAAGGGGAAAAAATATTACGTAAATCTACAAAGAATGGGATGCTGTGGTGAGCTATGATTGGCCTGATCATGTTTTCACATGAAAGGAATATGATTTTTCCTTATATTTTTTAGTTGGTTGAACTTGCTTCAAACATTCAATATTAAGTGTAGAACCACATATCTGGAAGCTATGAAATCTTCATTCAAACCAAAAACAGAACAAATGATTCTGAAATATAACTGGCGCTTCTGCTATTCTTCAGATCTTTAAAAAAATTGTCCTCTTACTCTCTCTCTAAGTTCCTGTTCCACCATTCATTGATACAGGGTTGTGAAATAAAGCAGAGAAGAGAAAATTGTAAAATATCCATCATTACACTTGATGATTAGATTTCACAGTTGGCTTTATTTTGTAAATAATTTGAACAACACAGAAATGACAAGAATCAGATGTTTCTTATTTTTCATTAAATAACTGAAATTAATTTAATAATACAAAGCATATACATCAAATTACAACATTTTGCTCGTGTTTTATTTTTATTAAAATACAGAAAACAATATTTTTTTTTTTTATAAGCGTTTCACCCCGAGCAAGGCATATCACTGCCACTACTGCACAGGGGGCTACATAGAGTGGAGAAAGGTTGATTAAATATAGGAAATGTCAGAGGGTGGGTGATAGGCGAGTAGGGATACCGAGAAGAATGGTTAATTATAGGAAATGTCAGAGGGTGGGTGATAGGCGGGTAAGGATACCGAGAATGAGGGTTGGGTAGATGAGTGTTTTGAGAATAATTGAGAGTTAGTGTGATAGGAAGTGTCTATTGACATTTAAACATCTGGAGATTGTAGCTGTCGGGAAAGCAGACTTGTGGAAGGGAGTTCCACAGGTGGGAAGCGCGAGAAAGGAAGCTGTTGGAGTAGAATTTACGGTTACATCTTATTTGTTTAACTGTAAAAGGGTGGGACCTAGTTGCTAATCTAGTATCTCATGTAAATTCCTGCTAAGTTCATCAGAGCAGAAGCCATGAAAGTACTTATAGAAGAGGCACAGGGAAGCCACATCACGCCAGTGAGAGAGTGGTTGCAGCCAGTCTGCCAAGTCAGTATCAACCACGTTACAGATCCTCCTTTGTATTTTGTCAAGAAGCCCAAGGAGTGCAGCAGGGGCATCCAACCAGATATGGCAGCAATATTCAATACACGGGTGGATGGTAGATTTGTATATGTGCAGAATAGATTCAGGTGGGAAAAACTTCCGGTCCCTGCACAGAGAGCTGACTTTCATAGCGGCAGATTTGGCAATGGATTTGATACAGGCATTCCATTTGAGGTCCGCCGAAAGTGTAAGGCCAAGGAGGCGTAGTATTTTACACTCTGGGAGGCAAGCCTGTCCCATGCTAATGGGAGGTAGATGTGATTGTCTATGGTGGTTAGTTGATAACAGCTTTGTTTTAGAAGCATTGAAATTTACTAGCCATTTCCTACCCCAGGCCACTACGGATTGGAGGTCCATATGCAGCAAATCATTATTATTATTTAAGTTGTAAGTCAAGTTTACATTAATTTTAAATGTGAAATCTGCATTTAACTCAGCTATCAAAAAGATCCTTTCCATTTGTATAGATAAGTCTGGCACAAAACCAAAAGGGGAACTGAAATTGAAAATTATACAACAACCACATCTATTGAACAGGTGAAGAGGTTCATCCCTTGTTTCCTATTTAGGATGCAGTTTCCGGTTTTCTCTTTTCCAATCTTTTCACTCTTTTCTTTCTTTCTTTTATTTTTTTCAATTGGAGTAGATAGACTAAACTATCGCCCGGTTCACACTCCACCCACGTCTATTGAACAGCTGAAGAGGCTCATTCCTTGTTCCCTGTTTAGGATGTGGTTTCCGGCTTTCTCTTTTCCATTCTTTTTACCCTTACGTAGCCCCCTGGCAATCAGTGGCGTTATTGCCTTGCTTGGGGTGATATGATTAAAAAAAACAAACAATAATTCATGAAGAATGAATCTTTTTGCCTTAAAATTCCACTTTCAAAATCCACTGACAGTAAATACCAATCAACAAAACTACTATCTATTAACCATCACAGACAATCGCCCCTACCCACCATTAGATCAGGCCAGTTTTCCTAAAACACTGCACCTCCTTGGGTTAACTCTCACATCAGACCTCAAATGGAATGACTACATAGAGTCCATAGCTAAATCCACTGCTAAGAAGGTCGGTTCTTCATGCAGGGCCAGGAAGTTTTTCCCATCTGAAACACTCCTGCACATATACAAATCTACCATCCACCCGTGCATTGAATACTGCTGCCATATCTGGTCGGGTGCTCCTGCTATCCACCTTGGGTTTCCTTGACTAAATCAAAAGAAGAATCTGTAATGTGATCGATCCCGACTTGGCAGCTAGGATACAGTCGCTTTCTCACCGACGCAATGTGGCTTCCCTGTGTCTCTTCTACAGAATACTTTCATGGCTTCTGTTCTGATGAACATAGCTCACTGATACCCACTAGATATGAATTTACTCAAGCAACAAGATTAGCAACTAGGTCCCATCCTTTTACTTTGAAACCAATAAATTGTAAATGCAAATTCTACTCCATCAGCTTCTTTTCTCGCAGTTCCTGTCTGTGGAATTCCCTTCCATTTACTTGCTTTCCCGTCAGCTACAATCTTCAAGAATTCAAATGTAAAATCAATCAATAGTCATCTCCCGTCTCGCTAACTTGCATCCTCTTTCTCATGCTTCTTTCTCTGTTCACCCCACTCTTATCAGTATTCTCATCCTTCTCTTACCCTCTTCCTGACACCCCCTATAACCTGTTACTCTTTCTCATAACTTTCCTCCTATGTAAACCCCTGCACAACACGATTGTAAAATAGAGATATTAGTTGAATTAGTATAAAATGAATTTTGGTAAGAATGTTAGTCTAAAAGAATCATTGGATAATAAAAATGCTGCATCTCAGAAACTGAGAATTTCTCAGCAGTTATGTAGTGATGGATACAAATTGAAGTTGACCGATTTTAAAAACATTGAAATGTAATATATTTAAAATGAAGCCCCAAGGCATGAATTTCTACTTTTGAAATAAATATCAATTAAAAGGTAAATTATGTAAGTAGCCTTCTGATTTTGCTTTTAGCATTAAATCTTTTTTAATCCATTATTAACTTCTTTATCTTTTGTTCATACGCAAACGCTGAAAGACATAGACACTGAAAAGAGGCTGAAACTTCTGTAAAATTGATTCGTATTCTCAACTTTTCACTCAGGCAATTGGCTTAATTTAAACTCATATATTTTCATCTGTCTAGGTATATGTGGTATAGTAATGTTAGTTCATACATTTGTATATGGGTGTGTGAAGAATGTCTGTAGATGTCACTTCTGTCTCAGCCAAATTAACATTATCGTCTAGTATACACCTTGTGGTGTAATGGATATCAGCTAGGAATGAGAAATTGGTGAGCCGAGTTCAAATTCCAGTCGAATTCCTTGCATTCACTTACGCACAAATACCTTTGGGAACGGTATTAATCTGTCTCTTCCCTCCAGTTATGGGTTAAATAATAGGACAGATTGGGTTCTGTAGCCTTGGTTGGCAACCAGTCTACCGCAGAAAGCAATGGCAACCTACTGCGGGATAATCTTCTGCCCAGTCAGTCATGTCTCTTTCGAGACATGATCGCTCAAGTGTCTCTCACGTATGGCACTTAACTGACTGATACACCTAGACAGACAAGCATTTCTTCACAAATGTATACTTACACTATTACACACTTTACTGTCCAAAATATTACGTCCAGATATTTAAAAATATTATTTATTACTTTAATACATATGACATGATCTGACCAATACAAATTAGCCCCAAATCAAAAAATACCAGTATTCTGTAGCTTTTGCTTTTGTCATTTCTCTCTCAATCTCTTACAAAGCTGTAATGAAAGAGAAACATGCTATATTGAGATTTTTCCTCTTCTATGTGCCTTGTCCTTTCAGGATGTAGGCGATCATGGCTTTCCACATCTCTCTTTCCTTGGTGGCTTTTAGCACACTTTCTCCTGTTACACCATGCAACCCCCGTCCTGTCAACCACCTGATCAGGCCCTTCAAATATGTTATCCGCTGCTTTCCCTGTCTCTTTTTCCCCTCTACCTGGCCTGTTAGTATCAGGTTCTCTAAGCATCAGGAAGAGACAGCTAAAGTTCCTGGGACATACAATGAGGAAGGAGTCCTCATTGCATGTCCCAGGAACTTTAGCTTTCTCTTTCTGATGCTCAGTATTAATTTCCTTTTCATCTCCATCATTTCCCAAACCTCATCATTGCTTATATGCTTTGTCCATGATATCTGCAGCATCTTTATGTAGAACCACATTTCAGTTGCTTCAAGATTTTCCCTCCATCTTTGGTGATATTATCTAACTTTCACTAACATACTGAAGAACTGACATAACATAACAATCCAGTACTCGTTTCTTTGTTTCTAGCGAAATTTTCCTGTCTCTTAATACTTTACTCAGCTTCTGGAATGCATCTTTTGCCATGCCAGTTTGCCTTTGGATCTCTGTGTTGCATTTTCTGTCTTCTGTTAGAACAATTTCCAGATATTTAAACTTCTGTACCTGCATGATTTTAGTATCCCCCACCTGTATTTGGCATTTTGGGCGGATCTTTTTGCTGATGACCCTGCCTTCAGTTTTCTTGCAGTTTATTTGTAGTCCTTCCTTGTCACATTCTTCAGCTACCTTCTGTAGGAGGTCATGTAGTTTCGTTTCCATGACTGCTATTAGCACTGTATCATCTGCATACCTTATGTTATTCAAATTGTGGCCTCTAATGCCGAATCCTGGCATAACATCTAGGGTCCTCAGGATAGTCTCCCTGTGCAAGTTGAACAGATTCAGTGAAAAGACACATCTTTGTCTCATGCTCCTTTCTGTTTTTGTATATTTGCTGAATTCATTACCTGTCTGCATGTAGACAGTTTGCTGCCAGTAGAGATTCTTGATTACTCTTATCTCTTTCCCAAGTATGTGAGGCTACTGAGCATCTCGATCAATTCCATGTGGCTTATTTTGTTGAACGCCTTTGCATAATTGGTAAAACATAGGTACAAGTCCTTCTTCATTTGTATTGCCCTTTCAAAGAGCAGCCTCATCATAAATATGACGTTCCTTGTTCCAGTGTCTTTGATGAACCTGCACTGTTCTTGTCCTATCTCTGGTCTGATTCTGCTTCTTGCTTTATTCATCAGGACTTGGATGATTAAGTTTCTTATTTGTTCTTTATTTTATCTCATACACGCACAAACACGAACATGTAGATTAGCCCATCATACGTATCACATGATGAGTTTAAAGAACTCTCCTTCTCAAAAACAAAAAATAAACATTAAAAACAGAAAAATTACATTACAGTCAAGCATGAGGCCACAACAACACTGGAAAAATAACATTTTTGAAAATGGCCTGTGAAGAGGCAGAAATCTCTTGTAAAGTTGAAAATTATCAAACATTTTTACATTCCTTATCTCCAGCAAAAAGGAAAAGTGTAAAAATATTGGAAAAATTAAATAAAAAATGAATCAAATCATCCTTGTCAGTTGTTTGTAACAAAACATTTTATGTATATATGCATACATATCTGCATATGTTTATATATATATATATACACACACACACACAAACACATAGTTATATGCATACACATAAATATGTATATATCTATACTCATATTTGAGTATTGAAGCTTTTCATGGAGTTTTCAGAAGGCAGCTCAATTAAAGCCTTTAAGTCATCAAAAACCCTGAGCCCTAAAAAGTTAATGGTTATTATTTGACGGTCTTTCAAAAAGTTTATTTATTATTCATTTTCAGTTATATTGTTTTAAGGCAAATCAAATTGTATAAAATATTTAATATGTGTACAAAATAATAACTATATGTATGCGTATTTGATAGAAGTTGTTTTTATGTTGTCGTATGTCATTTACCATGACATAACATAACATAACTTGAGATGAATTTAGATTCCCCAGATAACACCATGTTCTTGATAATGACTGAAACTATAAAAGTACTTTGAACAAATCTAACAAAATACAAACTTTGGACAGTTTGCCCACAATTTTGATCAAGATATAAAAAAAAAACTTATTCAGAAAGTGGAAAAGAAAATTAAAAATTAGACAGAAATTGTGGGTTGAATTTAACAAAACTTGTTTAGATTAGTTTTTGTTCTCTGTGTGTGTGTGTGTGTGTGTATATATATATATATATATATATATATATATATACGCACACAATGATTTCTAAATTTCTCAAGTTGTATAACTTTTGGAAAAGTTGAAATATTTTGGATTTGTTTCTTCATCACAGAATATATTTTAAACTTAACTAAAAATAATTTAAGATTTAAACAATTTGGAAAACTATGGAAAACAATTTTCTCTTTTGAATAAAACAAACAGCTTCAAAATATCTATTTTTGTAAATGTTATTCACTTTTAAAAATGGCTGTACAAATTTCTGTTATTCTGGGTCATACAGTACATTATGAGTTATATATATTAAACTTCACCCCACATACACATACACACATGCACACGCACACACATTTGCTGGTCACTTGTATTCAAGTATGCCTTCCTGTTAGGGTCAATAGCCAGTCCCTATTACAGGTACCTGCTCAGACATCTTTGTGTTTACTCAACAGCCATTGAGACTAAGTGTGGTTTATTCTGCAACTATATTGATAAAACCTTAGTTACAGTTTCTGGGAAGAGATTGCATCATCTTAGATTGTTGTTATCTAGAGTTAGAAGAAGACCAGTATGCTCAAACCTTTGATCATGATAACATGACTTTATGCTAGAACAACCATTGACGAACAGTTTCTTCTGCCCAATTTCACTTGTAAGGCTTGGATAAAACTGAGGTTAGGTTTTCAAGCACTTTCTAAAGTTAGCATACTCTGGGCAACATTAGAGAGAACTTCCCAGGTTGATAATAATTCTGACAAATTGATCCTGGTCTGTTTTAAATATGGGTCTTATGGTCAGAAAGTGAAGCTCTTGGTCACATAAACATTCACACACATGCATATATATATTTTACAGCATTTGTCAGTCTTGAGAAACCATGAATCTGCACCCAAAGAGTTATGTCTTCTCCAGGGCACAGGCCTGGTCAGGGTTTTTTATGTGAGATTAAAAGTTGCTCCTACAATACATCTCCACTTTCCACATCACTGATGTTATCCAAGGGAAAAGTAAGTGCCAATACAGCTTGACACCAACGTGTTTGCAAGTGTTGTCCTTCTCCTCCTCTGGTTGCCACATCCTTACTATTTCCCTAAAGTTCAAGGTTTTGAATTCTGTGTTTTTTTCAAGACTGGTTACTATCCAAAAACAATAGAACCTTGCATATATTTATTCTCTCACAATTTTTATTTGTGGAACTCTCTTCTGGTTTCTAGATTTCCTATCAACTTTGATTTTTAAAAATTTAAATCCAACATTAATCATTACCCCTTATGTCTACTTAAATAATGCTTTTGCTCAAATTATTCTACACTTGCTAACTTCTTGCATCTTCTGTTTTATAAGAGTTCATCAATAAGTCTGACAAAGTCTGGCAGTAAAGTTGGGCTGAGAATGGCTTCTGGGGTATCACTTACAGTGGATATTCTTTTAACACTTCACAGTATGTGTACTCTTAAACAGTTTAAATTTACAGTTTTTTTTTTCCTGGACTGTCTACCAAAGAACTCAGTCAGTCCTGTATATAATTATGCTAATTCTTTATAAATAAGTAGATATTGATTTATTTTGTGAGATAATGGTAGCAGCCTGTTTGGTTAAAATTCAGTCTTTTGGTAGGGTGATTGTTTGAATCTCTCCAGGGTGTTGGCATGGTCAGTGATATATGCAAATCTTGAATTACCCAGACCACATGTGGCTTGGTCTCATCTGACTCTTGTAAAAGGGACAAGGAATCAACTATTTTTTAAAACATCTTTAATAATGAATCATGTATAGAGGTCTGGAATAAAGTCATGTTTACAATTCTCGTGATAGGCATTTTCCCATCTTTAAGTTTGAATCGATGCTGGCAGTATCAAGACAGTTTCCCAGTTCTCTCTTAATGACATGACTAATACTACTTAGAGGGCATTTATCTGTCATTCAGTGCAGTTATTTACGATATTTCTTTTCTTTTTCTTTTCTCTATCCATGTGTTGCGTGTATTGTGCAGTGGGACAGAAGTTTATGTTAGTCAGTTGCCTTCAGCAATCAGAGAAGTTTTTCTTTTATTCGTTCAAGTGATGCAGAATGCTTGTTTAACATGTGTAAAAAAAGACTTGACTATTGACAGCCAAAAATGCTTGTTAAAGCCCTTGACCTCTGACATTCAGTTGAGATGCTGCCAGCATCTCTACTTTTTGGTAAAGAAGAAGTTAAAAGAAAATGTTTAAGAGCAAAAAAAATTTTAAAACTAAAAAAAAGAAAAAAGACAACAAAAAAATCAATGTTTCTTTCACACAGTGACAATAAAACTAACCTTTGCATCTAAGTTTAAAATATCAAGAAACTGTTCAAGCTTTTCTGAGTTTTTATATCAGGAATATTTTTTTGTTATTATTTAAATTATTTAGATTCAGACTATTGTCTTTATCTTTGTTGTTTTCATCACAACATTTTTTTTCCTCTGATGTATACATATCTGGATAACCTTTATTTAATCTTCTCATGTCTAGGAATATTGTCTTATTTTATTTAGCATTTCACTTCTTATTGCTTACTCAACCCCAGGATTGAACTCACAACTCATTGCTATTTACTACGTTCTTACCTCAAGCAAAAGCTGGAGACCACAACAGCTGCACTATTGTAATGAAGACAGCAAAGTTGTGGACATTAGTCCAAATATAAATAGAGTAAACAATAACTCCTCATCACTAACCAGGCAATAGATAGATCTATCTACTCCAATTGAAAAAAAAAAAACAAAGTGAGAAGATTGGAAAAGAGAAAACCGGAAACCATATCCTAAACAGGGAACAAGGGATGAGCCTCATTGCCCGATTCACACTCCACCCATGTCTATTGAACAGGTTAATAGGCTCATCCCTTGTTCCCTGTTTAGGATATGGTTTCCGGCTTTATCTTTTCCAATCTTTTTACTATTACATAGCCCCCTGCACATCAGTGGCATCACCGCCTTGCTCGGGGTGATACGATTAAAAAAAAAAAAAAATTTAAACAAAAATATTTTGTTGTTGTTGTTTCCAAATTTAGAGTTTGAGTTTTGTTTAATGGCATATCAACACCTTTGTGGGTTATTTAATGCCAAAAAGGTGGGGTTTTAAGGTATTTTTGTTTAATGTTCGGTTATAGAGAGAAGGTCGATTTAGTCAGATTTTAATTAAAATTTTTAGTTTTTATCTTTTTTTTTATTTTAGGAAACTAAAAATTTCTTCTAGTCTTATATTCAAAAATGTTTTGCTGAGAATTTTTTCCCTTCAAAAATGTGTTATGGTAATAATTTTTCCTTAAAAATGTATTGTTAGTAATATTTTTTCTTCAAAAATGTATATTTTTCTATAAAAGTCTATTTTTATGTATATATTTCTATTAAAGTGTATTTTTATACTTAATAGTGTTTTGACCCCACTTTGGGGTTTAACTAGTTGCCCATAGCTGGGATCCTAACTGGTGCTACCACTTTGTGTCAGGGTGATCCAGAGAATAACAGCAATTAGGAGGTGGTTCCATGCTCCTCATTATCTCTCAATCAGAGGCTTTGTTGGATAAAGTTTTTCTTTTGAATGTGTGTTTAAGAGTTCAGTTTTCTTAAAATCAGACATAGTGGATTTGTGAAGAAAAGACAAGTCTGGTGTTGCTGATGTGTACAATTATAATAGGAGAAAGTTTATCCAAAGCATGACTGAAAATGGAAATGATGTCTTTGTTCCTGTTTCTTTTTGTTGCCAACAAGTAAATGAAGAAAGCAGTAAATCAATTAGTGTGGTAGGAAAGAGAAAGTGAGAGAGTGTGAAAAAGGCATGTCATCGAGATGGGACATCTGCATATTTATATGTTTGTAGAAAATAAAAATGAATTAACTTTTAGATGTTTTTTTCTTGCTCCTGATTGGCCAATAAATAAGAGGTTGTATTTACTTTGTTTTTGCTGACATCAGCGCAGGGTAAAATTTAGTGAGCCAATTGTCTTATAAAAAGAGCATTTCTACTGATGAATTTATAAATGTATATGTTTTTTATTGGTTCATGAAAAAGTATAGGTGTGTGTAAGCTCAGATTTTCTTGACATTCAAATCTTACAAAATGTGACAATATAATACAAAATATTCTAACCAATTACAAAAAAATTATTATATCTGAAAATTTAAAATCTTTGTCTTCCTGTCTTCTATGCATCTAGTACTTTCAGGACATTGGTGATTATGGTTCTCCACTACTTCTTGCATTTTGTAACTGCTAGCAATATCTTTCTTTTTACTATCCTTGTATTGTCATCCATTGACGCAAGCTTGTTATATATATTACTCACTGCTTTCTTTTTACCTCTGTCCAGTTTGTATTAAATTTTCCAAGCCTTCTTTCCTCATTATGTATGTTGAAATTTCCACTATTTCTGATTTTAGGTATAATTGTTTTTTTTTGTTTGCATTTTTCTTAAAACTTGTATGCTTTGTCTCTCATATTCGTAGTATTGGTCTGCAAAACTACATTTCCGTTGCTTCAAGTCGTTTGTTCATATATGAGAAAAATGTCCAACATTCACAGCTGCACATTGATAGTGTACATCATCTTCTTCTTCGTGTACCATGTCCCTTCAGGATGTAGTTGATCATGGACCTTTACTTACCCCTATTCCTTGTTGCTCTCAATTCTTGTCCTCTTGTCATTCCTGCTTCGCCATCCATTTGCTCTAAATAGAGTACAAATTGTAATAGAAAATAAAGATGAAATAATTTTTTTTTTTTTAATCATTTCACCCCGAACAAGGCATAAATGCCACTGATGTGCAGGGGGCTACATAACTGTAAAAAGATTAATTAGAAAAGAGTGAGGAGTACAAACTAGTTAGAAAGGAGCAATAGAAAGCTGAAAAAGCAGGTGCAATGACAGATACATAGGTGGAGAGAAAGGGAAGGTTATACGGGGGTGGGGAGAGAGCTAGAGTCCAGTGGTTAGTAGATGAGTATTGACTTTGCATTTAAATTTCTGGAGGTTGTAGCCGTCAGGAAAGCAAGAATATGGGAGCGAGTTCCACAGGCGGGAAGTGCGAGAGAAGAAGCTGCAGGAGTAGAATTGTTGTCTGCATTTGGCTAACCTGACTGTGAATGGGTGGGACCCAGTTGCCAGTCTGGTTGCACGAGTAAACACCTGTTGAGGTGGCACCAGTGACTTAAGTTCGTTGGAGCAGAAGCCATGAAAGTATTTATAGAACAGACAAAGGGAGGCCACATTTCAATGGTGAGGGAGTGGCTGCAGTTGAGTCGCCAGATCAGTACCTATCACATTACAGACTCTCCTTTGGAGCCTGTCAAGAACACTGAGGAGAACGGCAGGGGTGCCTGACCATAAATGGCAGCAGTACTCCATGAAGAAGAAAGTTTATATAGTTAGAGGAATTAAGCAAGATAGTAAGGTTAGTGCTATTAAATGTTTACAATTGCTGTAGTTTCATACTTTACCTTAGACTTAGTAATATTATTATATATATAATATTTCAACAATTTAAAAAAATTTTAACATAAGCATGTTATAACATCACTACAAAGTAGCTACTTTGTCTCAACATGTCTTATGTCTTATCAAATGATGGTGCTGATAAAAATGTTGAAACAAAATAACTGCTTTGTAGTGATGATTTAACATACTTATGCTATAAATTTTAAATAAATATTATTTGCTCTACTTTGTCTTGAGCACTCTTTTAAGAACAGTGTTGTTTTTTTATATCAGAATGTTATTCCATCCAACCCTGTACTTTGATATATATATATATATATATATATATATAATTTATAGCTCAGCTATCTTTGTTGCTGTTATCACAATATTTTGGCCATTTAGCTTGTTGTTGGAAAAATGGCTGAGTGGATTGAAATGTTGGTTCATGAATTTGATGTTTTGTATTTCTGAGTTTAATCTCTAGGCTGTGTAGTGTACTAAAACTAAGTAGAAATGGGTTAAGCAATAACTAAACTGTACTAAAATAAGAACTAGACAAAATATCTCCTCACATGTACATATTATAGACACACACACACACACAGACATATATATACATATATAAATATATATATATATATATATAGTCATTCACAGACAGATCTGTTTCACTGTTTCACTGTATCACAGCTCATCAATACGCTTAGACATCCGATTGCTTTTTAACTCAGGATTGAAACCTGACTGAATTCGCATCAGTTGGCAATTCTACCTCTGAGATATGGGCGCTTGGTAGAAGGAGGCAGACTTTTAGCATATGTATCATACGCCAGTGGCCAGATATATATATATATATATATATATATATAGGAAAGAATATTAAAACGTTTTGAGTTTGAAAATGTGTTTTTTTGACAGTACTTGTTTATTTCTACAATTATATTTTATATTTCAGACCGCCCTCGGTCCTTCATCAGAAACAAAAAAGGGTGGTCTGAAATATAAAATATAATTGTAGAAATAAACAAGTACTGTCAAAAAAACACATTTTCAAACTCAAAACGTTTTAATATTCTTTCCTATATATATTAAGACAGTATACATGGATCATCACTATGCTATATATATATATATATATATATATATATATATATAATAATAATACTAATCACAGTGAAACTAACACCAATTATAAGAAACTAAATTGCTAGAACTGGCACTAACTTAACTTAAATTTAATCGTCTTGAACACCCAGAAGAGAACCTTTTCTAAGGGCAAAGATGGGGGATAAAAATGAAACAAACGGCGTACATGCACAAAACGTCAAGTACCCGTTAGAAAGAAAAAACCCCTGAGACGAAACCTTAACAATAAAATGCTCGATACGAAATATATATATATATATATATATATTGTGTGTGTATTTAGGCAGCATTTTTTCATTAATATGTTTCATTTAATAATATAGACAAGTTTTGTCTATTTTATGTAAATTTTTTTCATATTCTCTGATAAGCTTAATAGCATTATCATTAGATGAAGAAAGAAAATTACAATATTGATACAATTTTTTAATAATCCAAACTAAGATTTTGGCTTATTTCTTATAATTATGTCAATAGTTTCACTAAGTTTTAAGGATTTGATTTACTTCTAATGTTGATTTAACATTATATTTACTAGGAAGGTAGGAACTCATGATTTGGTTAATGTATTTTGTTAGCTGATATACACAAGTTGAAATTTACAATATGATAGGACAGAGAGAATAGTTAGTTTTATGTGTTAAATTTATATAAAATAAATAGACAAAACTTGTCTATATTTTTTAATGAGACATGCATTAATATATATATATATATATATATATATATATATATAAACATTTTGTTATACTCATTTCGAAAAACCCTCTGAGTACATACACAGAAGGAAAAAATGGTAATAAAAAAGAACGAGCTAAGCACTTGAACATTAGTCAAAGTACGTAGCCCAAAGAAAAAAACCTGAGACGAGTAACCTAAAATAAAAGTCGCTCAATACGCAAGTAGAGTAAACTAAGCAAATAACTAACCTAGAGAGCCAACAAACCTACCAAGGTTTTACCAAATTGGATCTTCAGGGAAAGTTTGTATATATATATATATATATATATATATACAAATCTACAAGAGTGAAGAATAAAATTGCAGCATTCAAACCATTTATTTAAAAGAGTGCTCAATATAAATATAGAGAAATAAATAATGTAAAAGTTGATTCCTGTTTCTGTTTATGTGGCATGTTTGTCTATTTCCTGAATGAAAAATGTCAGAATATATAAGAATGGTAACTGAGGTCATTAGGATTTTCAGAATCTTTTGAATTGGCAAGTGTTAACCAACCTTCAGAAATATTAACCAAAAATTGCGTGTATTTGTTAGCAAAGTTTCTGGAGAAAAATATATGAAAATATATATTTATATGCGTGTGTTTCTAACATAACAAATTGCAGTGTTTCAAGTGGTGTTTCATTAAAATTAAAGAAAACCTGCTAATTTACTAGCAAGAATTGATTTATTTCTTTGAATACAAAATCTTTATATGTGTAAAAATATTTAACCAACCTTCAGAAATATTAGCCATAAATTGCATGTATCTGTTAACAAAGTTTCTGGAGAAAAATATATGAAAATATATATTTATATGCGTGTGTTTCTAACATAACAAATCACAATGTTTCAAGTGGTGTTTCGTTAAAATTAAAGAAAGCCTGCTAATTTACAAGCAAGTATTGATTTATTTCTTCGACTACAAAATCTTTATATGTGTAAAAATATTTAACTTTCATGAGAAATGACTTCTTTGACCTTATCTTTGACTCTTTCATTACCTTCAGAGTTGATGTAGGTCAACTTTCCAAAGTCTATGACACTTCATGGGTTAGAATTTATCTGCGTGTCAAGTTGAGTTAAAATCCATTCAGTAGTTTCTGAGTTTTAATGGACAAAGACATCATTTTATTTGTGTAGAAGTTTGCCAGAAATCATAGAAGTTTACAGAATTTATGATCTATATTGAATCTAAACCATTCTTTTATTGGAGGTAAATTGACTATAAATTTGGTGAGATGATGGTACTGATATCCAAGATCAATAGAGATAACTAGAGATTGCATTTGAATTGAAATAATAAATGTATTTTTTGATAAAGTTCAAGCAAGATATACATTTTTTTTCATAGAAAAGCTTTTTCATTTCTCTTGGTTGATATAAACAATTATTATAAAACTAGCAGTATAACCCGGCATTGCTCGGGTGTAATAAAAGCTTTAAAACTAATCTATGGTCCTGGAGCTCAGACTCAGCCTAAAGAATATTTGTGTGAAGTTTGGTGGGAATTGGATAAAAATTGTAGATTTGTATAAAGAACATACAGACAGATAAACAGACACACACACAAACATCTTGCATTTTATATATATATATATATATATAATCGATTTTCTGCACTATTGTAAGAAATGCAACCTTGAAACTTCTGAATATCGTTTCTTATGTCTTTGTCTATGAGTGTATCAAATTTGACTAAAATCTAACCAATCCTTATATAACGTGATTTTTTCGATTGTCGATTTTCGATATTTATCAGGGGTACCTGGACACAAAACCTAGCTAAGAACACTCACAGATGCTTATAGTACAATTGTGTAAATTTTCAAGAAAATTGGTTCAGCCGTTTCGGAGTCTATAGGTAACGGACACACGCAGACACAATACACACACACAAACATCTTGTCTTTTATATATATATATATTATCGATTTTCTGC
Organism: Ascarosepion bandense; assembly: GCA_037127315.1. Lineage (NCBI taxonomy): Eukaryota > Metazoa > Mollusca > Cephalopoda > Sepiida > Sepiidae > Ascarosepion > Ascarosepion bandense. Next base: position 119,208 of record JBBBDQ010029731.1, on the reverse strand, counting down.
ACTATTGTAAGAACTGCAACCTTGAAACTTCTGAATATCGTTTCTTATGTCTTTGTCTATGAGTGTATCAAATTTGATTAAAATCTGACCACTGCTTCTATAATGTGATTTTTTCGATTATCAATTTTCAATATTTATCAGGGGTACCTGGACACAAAACCTAGCTAAGAACACTCACAGATGCTTATAACACAATTGTGTAAATTTTCAAGAAAATCGGTTCAGCCATTTCGGAGTCTATAGGTAACGGACACACACACACACACACACAGACAAATTTCCATTTATAAATAAGTTTAGATTTAGATGTGTGTGATTCTTAACTGATCACTTCTCTCAGCAATAAAGCTTGTTTAATTGTTTCTTTTAAACAATTTTTTATATCTTAAAAACTTCTGATGTTTTGCCACTCAGTCTGAAGAACTTACATTGCTACTGTTCATTATGTATATAAGACAGGTTAAAGAAAATTGTAAGATACCATCTTGGAATTTCTAACTATAATAATGCAAACAGTTAAATTCATATATATGGAAGGCGCAGCTTTGTCAATGTATCATGAGCCTGTAGTTTATGCTATTGATACTTTGCTTATTTGGAAACCTGTGTATGTATTGATTTTTATATGTGGTAATTTCCTGTAAGTCACCTCTATTAAATGTATGTTTCATTTTGGTTTAATTGAAAAATATATTCAAGGTGCTGCAATTTTCTTATCTCTCAGTGTATTAAGTAGAATAAAAGTTTATGTTCAAAGTTCTTCCAAAGTTAGCACATGCAAGGTACACCTGAAGAAAGCCAGAAAATGGTTGAAACAGCAGAGATAAGGATATTAGTCTGTACAAGTTTTCCTTCTTATCACTCAATAGGAAGTAACAAATGACAAAAGAGATTGAACCTCAGATCAATGATCCAATATCCTTAAGCTCTAACCTCTGAGGTAAATTCAGAAAACTCTGTGTCAGGAAAGATAAGGCCAATGCTTTAATGGCAAGAATTATTTTATTCAGGAGAAGACAGAAACTGCCACTAGTTTTAAGCATGATGCCAACTTGTATTTTATTTGTCAATTGGGGAAAATATACTAATTCTTTCACTTATCTTAAAAGCAAAGGACAAGGTATTTTTTCAAGATACCACATGGCAATGATAAAAGTTGTCAGCGGTATTTTGTAGGTTTATCTTCACACAACTCAAGCCAAATATTCAAAGGTAGCTTATCTTATGCCAGTTTTCCAAGTCAAGAAGACTTCCTTCTTGAAAATCAGTGATCAAAATCCTTCTTTTATTTGTGTTGGGATAACCATTACTGATGCCCAAGGAAAACATACAACTGTCTTGTCTGTAAAACTGGTTGAAATCCTACATATAGAATCTTCAAAAATTAGATAGAAAGTAAATGGTAACATTATTTTGAAATTATATATACAATTATATTTCAGTCATTTAAGTACCGTACATGATACATGCTTGGGTGATCATGTCTTGAAAAAGACATGATTGACTAGGCAGAAGATTTTCACACAGTAGATTGCCATTACTTTCTGCAGTAGACTGGTTGCCAACCAAGCCTATAGAACAATGTCTTGCTATTTAACCCATAAATGGAAGGAGGAGAGATGAATTAATACTGTTCCCAACTTGAATTTGAACCTGGCTCTCTGGTTTCTTATTTCAATCCAATATCACACCTGTATTCCCAGCCTTCTCTTGCTTCTTTCTAACTGGTTCATCTTTCTCTTCACTCTCTTCTAACTAATATTTAAATTAAATTTAATCGCCTGAAGAGAGTCAATCTTAGACTCAAAACATGTGTAGCATCACAAATATTATGGATACTTAAAAAATCATAACATGTATAATATTTTTAAATATAAACTTTCAATAAAATGTTCACGGCCTCTCACACTTTCTATTCTATATATATACACATATTATCCTACATTTTAGGCATGACTCGGAGTTACATGGGTTATGCAATCATCAGATATATATATATATATATATACATAAAAATGGGCCTGTTGAAAATTCTCAGCCAGGATAATATATATATATATATATATATTATCCTACATTTTAGGCATGACTCAAAGTTTCATGGCTTATGCAATCATTGGATATATATATATATATATATATATATATATATAGATGGGGTCATTGAAAAGTTCTCAGCCAATCCAAGAAACCCTTCCCATAAAAATATCTTTACTCAAATTTTGGGAAGAGGGTTATGTCAAAAATTTTTGGGCACTTTTATTTCTTTTTTTCTTTTTTATCATATTACCTCAAGCAAGGTGATAATGCCACTGATGTGCAGGAGGCTACATAAGAGTAAAAAGATTATTATTATTATTTTATTTACCTAGGTGTCTCTTCCTTTCTTTACCTCTGTATCTTCTCATTTCTTTACCTCTATATCTCCTTCTTTCTTTACCTCTGTTATTTACCTCTGTATTTCCTCTTTTCTTTACCTCTGTATCTCATCCTTTCTCTACCACTGTATCTCTTCATTTCTTTGACTTTTATATCCTCCTTTCTTTAGCTTTATATCACCTACTTTCTTTACCTCTGTATCTTCATTGTTCTTTACCACTGTTTTTCCTCACTTCTTTAACTCTGTATCTCTTCCTTTCTTTACTACTGTCTCCCCTCTTTTCTTTACCTCTGTATCTCCCCATTTCTTTATCTCAATATCTTCTTATTTCTTTACCTCCATATCTCCTGATTTTTTACCTCTATATCTCCTCCTTTCTTACCCTTATAACTCCTCCTTTCTTAACATCTGTATCTCCTCAGGTCTTTACCTGTGCATCTCTACCTTTCCTTACCTCTGTATCTCTTTCTTTCTTTACCTCAATATCTCCTTCTTTCTTTACCTCTATATCTCCTCCTTTCTTGACTTCTGTATCTCCTCCTTTCCTTACCTCTGTATCTCTTCCTTTCCTTACCTCTGTATCTCTTCCTTTCTTTACCTCTGTTTTTACTCTTTTTTTCTCTCTTTACCTACTTTCCATTTATTTCTCGTTTACCTCTGCATCTCTACCTTTCCTTACCTCTGTATCTCTTTCTTTCTTTACCTCTATATCTCTTCCTTTCCTTACCTCTGTATCTCTTCCTTTCCTTACCTCTGTATCTCTTCCTTTCCTTACCTCTGTATCTCCTCCTTTCTTTACCACTATATCTCCTTTCTTTACCTCTGGTTTTACTCTTTTTTTTCTCTCTTTACCTACTTTCCATTTATTTCTCGTTTACCTCTGCATCTCTACCTTTCCTTACCTCTGTATCTCTTTCTTTCTTTACCTCTATATCTCTTCCTTTCCTTACCTCTGTATCTCTTCCTTTCCTTACCTCTGTATCTCTTCCTTTCCTTACCTCTGTATCTCTTCCTTTCCTTACCTCTGTATCTCTTCCTTTCCTTACCTCTGTATCTCCTCCTTTCTTTACCACTATATCTCCTTTCTTTACCTCTGGTTTTACTCTTTTTTTCTCTCTTTACCTACTTTCCATTTATTTCTCGTTTACCTCTGCATCTCTACCTTTCCTTACCTCTGTATCTCTTTCTTTCTTTACCTCTGTATCTCTTCCTTTCCTTACCTCTGTATCTCTTCCTTTCCTTACCTCTGTATCTCTTCCTTTCCTTACCTCTGTATCTCCTCCTTTCTTTACCACTATATCTCCTTTCTTTACCTCTGTTTTTACTCTTTTTTTTTCTCTCTTTACCTACTTTCCATTTATTTCTCGTTTGCTGTTCTCTTTTTGTTTCTTTTAGATCAGTGTAGGTTTCAACCAATTTGCTTCTTAAAAAGACCAAAACAAGAAAGACTTAAAAAACACTTCAGCTCTGCTTGTTTTTTAAATTTCTCCTGGTTTTTTGTCTTTTTCCGCTGGTGAATTAAACAGAAAAAAAAGAGAAAAAATATTTCATTATATTTCTTTTCATCATTGTGTTTTCTGAAGAAAATCATGGAAAATTGCAAACAAAAAAAAGATAGATGAACATTTAAGGCTTCATTAAAAAACAAAAACTAATTTTACCATTTTAAAAATTTAAGCATTTTCATTTCTTTATTCTGAAATCATTTCCATTTTTTTATCAAGAAAGTGGGTTGTGATGGTAAAGTGGATTATATCCATTGTATTCACTTTTGCAATGCAAAATGTTAATTCTTTGACAATGAAAAAAGAAACCAAAAACATTTTTAAATAAACTGAAGTGTAAATTATATTAAAGAAGCCCAAAATACTTTTTGAAAACTTCCTTTAATTTAAGTGACCTTATTTTGTTTTATCATTATATAAATTTTCGTCGTCTTTGTTTGCATTTGAATGCGTCCTCTGAACTCCTCCAAATGCAGTCACTTGCACAAAATATCTTTTGTTTTCTCTGTAAACTAAGATTATTAAATCAATTTTTCAAACATTCTCTCTGTTTTACTTTATCAGTCTATCAATTTTTACCCATTTGTGGCCTCAAATTACATTGCTTTGCTTCCTACCATTTTTCCATTATCCCTTCTTTAGTTTCTTTGTTAACATTATAAACAAAATAAGATTTATAAATTTATTACTTATTCAAAAATAATCAAACTGAGTTACTTCATTTCTTTTATTAAGAGAGAGGATTGAATTTTCTCATTTCAATCATTTCACACCCACTGTTGATCTCTTGAGATGTGTATATTCAAATTATAAAAATGTGTTATTTTACAATAAAAAAAACATCTTATTTCTAATGATTAAACATTTACATTCAAAATATTTTATAGTCTTAAAGTAGCTTGTCTTAACACTTAAACTAAATTTCCCCAAAGGTACTATACTTTATTATTTGGAATGAAATAAAGAACAAATACTTATTATTCATTTGTAAAGAATATCCTGAAAAAATTTTCATAGGAAGACAATTGTTTTTAATCAATTCCCCCAAGCAAGGCAATAATAGTACTAAGAGACAAGTGGCTACTGGGAATTATAAAAAATGATAAGACTTTAGAATAAACTTGAAACCAGATCCTAAACAGGAAACAAATGACAAAACTATTTCAATATTCTAGAGAAGAGTGTGAACCAGATAAGAGGCAAACCTATCTACCCCTATTTAGGAAAAATAGTTGCATAATACAATATTTAGGATAAATAACAGTCATCACTCACCTTGAAGAAGTCAAGATTATAGTAATTGGGGAAGCATTTTTGAAACATTCCACAGATGGGGGAAGCATCCCCTTGGGAGTTTGTTCTATTAAGCAATAGTTCTGGAGAAGAAGATGTCCAAAGAGTACTTCCTTCTCACTAATGGACAATGAACGGAATAGGATAAGTCAAGGTGTAAACTACTGGAAAAAAAGTTTGTAGTTGAACCGAACATCTGTCAAGGAAACAGTGATAGAATAGCAAGAAGCTAGTAATGTTTTGTGAGAAAGTGATCATCAACTAGTACACTAAATCATCACTCACAAGGCTGTGCAAACTTTTTTAACTTTATTGAGGGTGAAAAGGAAAGAATGTACAGCTCCATACCAGCATGACCATTGTGGCTTCTAGCAGAAACAAAGATGTATTTTTCTAGAAACTTTACCAATAGCTGGATGCTGAGACCATATTTTTTTTAGGCTCACATTTAACTATTCAGGGGGCAACTGTGCTGATGCAAGAAAGTGCTCCCACTTACACAAGCAATATGTTGCAGAAATTCTGCAAAATTAATTTTACTGGTTTAGCTGCTAGCAGACTTCTGGCCCAGCTCCAAACTTGACTTGAATCTGCTTGACTATGCCATTTTGTGGGGCCATTTGGAGCTGATCATTAACAAGATTACCCACCCTCTACTAAAGATTTTCAAAGTTGCTATTCAGAATGAGTAAGCCAAGATGTCCAAGGATCTTGTAATCATTTTGAGGATGTAAATGAAACCAAGAGAAACAACAGTAAATAAATTATTTGCTTTGTTGTTACCTACACTACCATCCATAATTATTAGGCCATCCCAGTTTTTTTTAAAAGAAATGATGTATTTCATACTATTTTTAGTATTTATTGCCAAGTGGATAATTCTGAATGAAAACAGAATGGTTCTTTTGTTAATATTACTTTGCAAAATCTTACAGATGAGTTCATCTTTGCTTAGAAAGCAAAGATGAACTCATCTGAATCACCCTAAATTTTCTTCATTCTTTCATTAATGAAACTGTAATAAAGGTAATTATTAAATATTTATAATTTCATTTGATGCACATGTTATTATGCAGTATCAACAAAAGAAGCATTCTATTTTCATTTACAATTATTCACTTAGCAATAAATACTAAAAAATAGTATGAAATACATTGTTTTTTTTTAAACACTGAGGTGACCTAATAATTATGGCCGGTAGTGTATAAGGATTTTGTATTAATGCTTATGTTTAAGTGAATTTTGACAAAAAATATGTAGCATTGCTGCCATATATGAAATCCTTAATCCACACTTTCCATCTCTACTAGAATTAAAAAATGTAGTTGTATAACTTCTACATATGTAGTTAGAGACAAATTGTTCAATTCTAATTGTTTCAATATATTATATTTATGAGATATATCGGCCATACCTTCAGTCATCTGTAATTTGATCAATTTGTCCTCAATAGATAAATCTTGGGTTCCCAATTTCTAAAACTTATAGAATCTGCTAGCTTCTCTCAATCTTTGAAAGAACATCTTGTTTCTGTCTAATGGACAGAATACTAGTTCTTTTTGATATGACAAGTTTGCTTTTTATGTCATAAATGTTTTGTTATAACCTTTGAAATTTTAACAAAAGCCAAATCCTTCATTTTTGGGGGGATGATATAACAGAAATTTTTATTATAGCTTCACAAACTGCTGAAGCTAGGAAGACATCAGTTATTAAATTTTCTCCCCTCTTGCTTTATGGTTTTATCATTTTTTTCCTCATATTTCACATATAAAGAGACAGTGTCATGCTTATAGCATTTTTTCAAGAACTGCTACTATGTAGAACAGACTCTTATGTGAATGCTTCTTTGAGCAGTACAATTAACAAGTCAATCTTCATCTTCTTAATCTTCACACTTTGTTACCTCCTCTTATATCACACTCCATTCATTGTAACCATTTTAACAATAATTCTCTACTCTTTGTAACTCTCGAGTTTTATATTGGGTTAGTTTCATAAAGAAAAAAATGCAGGGAAGGAATTAGAAATTATCCATATGTATTTATAAATAAAAAAAATCAGCTATATTACAAAAGTTACTAAGAATTATATGGTCTTTTTGCTCGGAATGAATCAGGTCAGCCATAATATTTTTCTGTTCAATATCTATGTCTGAAAAAAAAATCTATCTCTATTCTTATGAATTAGACACTGGAAAAAGGTTGTGGAATCGGTCACAAAAGTATTGTGACAAGAACAAAAGCAAAACAAAGTATTATTTCTGTGGCCCAAACAACTTTTGTGATTATTATGAGTGCTTTACAAGTTGTTTTACAATATATTACAATATGTTTCTCAGCTTGCATTTATTCAGACTGTTGTTCACATCTTTGGTTTTTGTAGATATTATTACAGAAGCAATGTTTGAGCTAATAAAAGATATCCCCTTTCAACAGAAATGGACACCAGAGTATGGCCTGAGTAACCAGTCTTAGAAAACTAACCAATTTGCCTTCACTTTCAAATACCTGCCATAACAAATCCTTGAAAGTATTCTTTTATGTGCAATGTAACTTCAGAATGTTGATAATCATGGTTCTCTACAGCTTCCTCATTTGTCATTTCACTATTCCTTTTATTCTCTGTTCTGAAATTTCAGAACAGAGAATAAAAGGAATAGTGTTTCTGTTTTCCTGTTTTCTGTTCAGGATACGGTTTCCGGTTTTCTCTTTTCTAATTTTCTCACTTTTTTTTTTCAATTGGAGTAGATAGACTAAACTATCGCCCGGTTCACACTCCACCCTCATCTATTGAACAGGTGAAGAGGCTCATTCCTTGTTTCCTGTTTAGGATGCGGTTTCCGGTTTTCTCTTTTCCAATCTCTTCGCCCTTATGTAGCCCCCTGCACATCAGTGGCATTACTGCCTTGCTCGGGGTGATATGATTAAAAAAAAAAAAATGAAACAAGGTTGTTAGGTTGATTATTCCCTCTCTTGATTTCGCTATGTTCTGTGAATGTTGAATTTTCAAAGCTTTCTTTCCTGATTCATTATGTGCCCTAGAAATTGAAACTCTTTTTGATTACAGTGTCCTTTTTTTCTGTTTCTGTTTTCCTTAAAATCATGTATTTTATATGCTCCATCTATGATATTCCCAGTATTCCTCTGTCAAACCATATCTCTTTTGTCTCAAGTCTTTTCTTTCTGTCTCTGTGAGGAATTTATCTAACATTCACTGCTATAAAGGATGCTTGATATTACATAGCAGTTCAGCACCCTTGAAAAATAATTTGAGGTAAAAACAATCATGATAAAGATACCAGTATTTATTAAATAATGAAACTGTTTCATCTTAGAATTTTGGACACAATGCATCCGAATATACAAGGAACTTTATTTGTGATTATTACAATGAGTTTCTTTCTCTTATAATTGTCTAATTTGTGTTTACTCTAATCCTTGTCTAAGCCTTTTACATAAAATTACAGGTAAAGAGAGGTTTTTCTTCTTTTGTAATCAACTTTTCTTAATATGTTGTTCAATGTTTGGAAGGTATTTTTTTGATATTTCAATGAAATTTCAGATTTTAGCATCTCATTTTTCATCTTCTTTTTTTTTTTTTTAATCATATCACCCCAAGCAAGGCGGTAACGCCACTGATGCGCAGGGTAAAAAGATTGGAAAAGAGAAAACCGGAAACCGCATCCTAAACAGGAAACAAGGGATGAGCCTCTTCACCTGTTCAATAGATGTGGGTGGAGTGTGAACCGGGCGATAGTTTAGTCTATCTACTCCAATTGAAAAAAAAAAAAAAAAAAAAAAGGAAAAGAGTGAAAAGATTGGAAAAGAGAAAACCGGAAACTGCATCCTAAACAGGAAACAAGGGATGAGCCTCTTCACCTGTTCAATAGATGTGGGTGGAGTGTGAACCGGGCGATAGTTTAGTCTATCTACTCCAATTGAAAAAAAAACAAAAAAACAAAAAGGAAAAGAGTGAAAAGATTGGAAAAGAGAAAACCGGAAACCGCATCCTAAACAGGAAACAAGGGATGAGCCTCTTCACCCGTTCAATAGATGTGGATGGAGTGTGAAACGGGCGATAGTTTAGTCTATCTACTCCAATTGAGAAAAAAAAAAATAATAAAGGAAAAGAGTGAAAAGATTGGAAAAGAGAAAACCGGAAACCGCATCCTAAACAGGAAACAAGGGATGAGCCTCTTCACCTGTTCAATAGATGTGGGTGGAGTGTGAACCGGGCGATAGTTTAGTCTATCTACTTCTGAAAATTGTATCAACTAAGGATGAAAAATTTAATTTGTATAAATAAAAGCATATTGACAAAAATATGCATTGTAAACATGGAAATCAAAAGTATCAGTTAAGAAAATGCTAGTATTATTGGTGAAATATCACATCAAGCCAATAGTCATTGATTAACATTTACTTAAGGATGTAATATAAGGAACTAAACTTGTTCAAAAACATCTAAACTGTCAGCTGTATACAACTGCTTTCTCAGATCAACGATCAGAATGGCTTTGAGTGAATGAAGTCTGTAGATCTTAGTGAAGACCATCTTTCTTCAAACCCCATTGACTTGTGTTACAGAATCGCAAACCAAGAATTACCAAATAACAAAAATTACATCACTTGAAGTTCAACAGCAGCAACAACTAAAATGAATATTATGTGTAAATTGAAGAGAAAATAATGGCATAATCAAGGTATTGACATTCCACATGGCTTTAAACAAAAGATTAGAAAAGAAGCCTTCCATCAGTACTGAAAAAAAAGCAATAACAGCTATGAAACTTAAAAACATATTTTCTTGAAGAATTATTTTTAAAAAAGTGATTTTTATAAATTTCAACTAATGGTAATCACTGGCTGTTTGGTCAATGGATTCTGAATGTGTCCACAGAATGATATGGCTAATATTACCATTATTGTAAACTCCATCACCAGAGGTCAGAAAAATATTTTTCGTAAAAAGATTTTGTGTCTTTGACAAATTTTGAAATCTTTGAGTTATTGTTAAATTAAGAAATATCACATCATGGACAAATGTAAAATGATATTGACAGTGTTTATACACAGTGGCTTGCCAGCTCTAACAAATGAAAGTGAGTTATTGACCCATTTTGTCACATTGAAATCGATAGAAACTCTGAACTGGACAGAAGAAAGAGGATTACAGTTTGACTTGGAGTGACCAATGGAACATTTGCATAAATTTTCATGTTCTTTCATCTCCTATATACAGACCTTGATTTGAATGAATGATGGTCATTGTTTGTCTTTGATGTACTTGTTTTGTACTTGTAGAAAAGGGTTTGTTTAGTATTGATCACATCACAAAAAGTCCTCAAAAGATTTTGACTACATTTCTTGCTTTTCTTTTTTCTGATATGTTATGACTTGTACTGAGTGAAACTCATGTCAGATTATTGATTATTTGATGATGATTCCGTTTGTGTGACATAGTGTACCAAATAGAGACTAACTTGTAAAGTTTTCCCTATTTTAAAGAAACAGGTTTCAAAGGAAATTATTTAGATAAATAGTTCTTCTCTAGTTTGAGGATTTCATTTTGCATTTTATGAAGGTTACATTGATAGAGCAGCACAAAATAATACAGTTATTAATCTATGAAAATTTGCATATTTTACATGTTTTATTGCATTTTTTCATTTTATACGTATATATATATATATATATATATATACTTATATATATATAATATAAAAAATTCAAATTTTCCAATATTGTATGTTTATATGTATATATGCAATATATATTGACTCTGCAAATGAATGATTTTAATTACATTGAGCCCTCTGACTGGATCAGTTTTAATATTTAATTTTTAATAATTAATATTTATAGGATCTTCTTTGGGATTTTCCCATCAAGCCACTTCCTTTTTGATTTTTATATATATATATATATATATATATATATATATATATATATATATGGCTATATATATATATAGCCATTCACAGACAGATCTGTTTTGCTGTATCACAGCTCATCAGTATGGTTAGACATCTGATTGTTCTAGCAAGGATTGAAACCTGAAACAAATTGACATCAGTTGGCGATTCTACCACTGAGCTATGGGCGCTTGGTAGAGGAAGGCGGACTTTAGTGTGTTATATACAATGTAAACACACGCCAGTAGCCGAGAGTGTTCAAATTTATTACTGAATGAAATATATATACACACACACACACACACACTAGGTCTGACCAAAACATATCAGAATTGTTATGATGATCACAGACACAAAGTAGGTACTTTGAAGGTGCTTAGCACAAATAGAGACCTGAAGGAAAGAGTAGAGTGTAGTCATCTCACCGTATAACACAGCTTCTGTCAGGGACTATGTGTTGTGTAGTGGATTTTGACTAAGCACAACGTTTCTTATGCCAAAATTCACCATATTCACCAGATCTTGTTCCTTACGACTTTTTCTTCTTTCCAAAAATCAAATCTCACTTAAAAGCACAATATTTCAAGAAAAGCAATTCCATGAGAATTTGAAGAGACAGTCAGTCAGTTAGTTAAGTGCCATACGTGATACACGCCTTGGGTGATCGTGTCTCAAAAGAGACATGACTGACTAGGCAAAAGATTATCCCGCACTAGGTTGCCATTGATTTCTTCAGTAGACTGGTTGCCAACGAAGGCTATAGAACCCAATCTGTTTTGTTATTTAACCCATAACTGGAGCAAAGAAATGGATTAATACCTTTCCCAAGGGTATTTGTGCATAAGTGAATGTGAGAATTTAAACTGGAATTCAAACCCACCACCTCAATTTCTTGTTCCGAGTTGAATTCCACATCACCACAATGCACATCGGCTTTGAAGAAACAGCTGCTCATTATCTCCAAAAAGGAGTTCAAGGAATGCCTCCATCAACTGAAATGATGCTGGATAAAGTGTGTGGCTTCAGGAGAGGAATATTTCAAAGGTGATCAAATGCTAAATTGATATGTATTGTATCTGGTTGTTTGGATAGTTCATGTCACTTTTTACTGGAAATTAAAGCACAAAAAATTATGCCATTAAATATTTATTCAACTAAATCATTTTTTGTACAACCTGACTTCATACTTCCTTCAACTTAAAGATTCCTTCTTTCATAATTTTGCTAGTTTCTTAGCAAAGGTAGTTTTCTATGTCATTCCACAGAATTAACATTTTTATCGCTGAGACTATTTTGCAAGGACCCCAAAAAAATCCAAAGTAGCAATGTCTGGTGAATATGGTTTCCGAACCAAACTGAAACAATTTTTGTCTAGTTGCCAAAGAAATGTGGGGTCTGGCATTGTCCTGATAGAAAACAACACCCTTCCTGTTCCTCTATTCTGGACATTTTTCTTGAAATGCTGCCTTTAATTCATTCAATTCTGAGCAGTATTTCTTAGAATCAATTGACTGGCTACTTGGCATAGGCTCAGAGTACATGATTCCTTTCCAATCCAACCAGACGCACAGCATGACTTTCTTAGGATGAAAACCTGTTTTGGGGTGGCTAACGTTGGCTCAGGGTGTATTTTCATTTTGTTTATACAGCTAATAACTGATAGAAATATGATTCAAAAGATTCTTGTGGAACTCAAACATTGTAACAATTTGAATACCCAAGTTTCACTAAGTGTTTATGAATTGTGGATTTTGTTAATTTTTTTGCCAATTCTTGTATTATGTAATGTGAACAACCAAAGATCAGCAGCATTACAAAAAAATCTCAGACACAGTATATTAAGTATATTTCACTAATAAAAAAATATAGAAAAGATTAGAAGAATGCTCATGTGACTATGCAAATGCAATAAGGGCTGACCTACAAATTGATGATTTAGAAAATATCAAATGTCTTTTAGTCCAAAGTACTCAAGTATAGAAAATTTCCTAACTAAAAATCAGAAAATGTATTAGAAATGTGTAAAACTTTTGTTGGCTTTAAATGAAATTTGCACAAATAAAAAATTGCAGCCTAAACAGAGCCAATATATATATATATATATATATATATATATATATATATAGTCATCCGCAGACAGATCTGTTTCGCTGTATCACAGCTCATCAGTACAGTTAGACAGCCAATTGCTTTTTATCCAGGATTGAAACCCGACTGAACTGGTGTCAGTCGGTGATTCTAACTCTGAGCTATGGGCGCTTGGTAGAAGGAGGTAGACTTTTTAGCATATATATTAACATTATACATGCCCAATAGCTGAGAGTGTTATAAGGAATAAAATCTATAAGACTTGATGAAAAACATATGTGAATAATAACAACAATAATTTATGAAACCCAGTAACCCAAATGAGTAGTTAATTTATACAGTAATACAAATATGAAATTTTTCACTTAGCTGATTGATGTTATATTCAGCACCCTAACTCCAGAGTTTTGTAGACAAACCTTTTTGTAATTGATTGGTGTACTCATCAGGAAGTATCAGCAATATATATATATGTTACGGAAATGAATGAAGATTAACAAAACTTGGTTATAAACAACCGACAATTTGAAATAATTTTCAAACAAATCATTTATTATATATATATCACAATTTCTATCTGGCTCTCTCTATCTTTGTGTGTGTGTGTGTATATATATATATATATATATATATGTGTGTGTGTGTTCACACAGTACTGTATATATATATATATATATATAGCCATACAGTACTGTACAAAAGTATTAGGACAAGAACTATTTTACTTTTTTATGAGGCATATTGACAGAAAATAAACAATTTAATTAAAGTAAGTTTATTTGATTTAGTCAACAAATGCTTTAACAAGAAAAATATTTGTTACAAAATAAATTTAATATTTAGGATAATAGCCTTTTACTTCGATCACAGCCTTCATTCTGTCAGGGAATTGACATCACGATCTTCTTCGATGTATCTAATGGTATCGCCTGCAAAGCAGCTTATATTTGTACCCAAAGTGTGTTTTGCAAAGTAACGTTAGATTTATCAATTCAATAGGGGGAATAAGAAAAATGTCAGTCATATTCAAGGAAAATAGAATAATGAGGAGTTTCAAAATAACTTGTTTAATAGAAAATAGGAAAAATTAAATATAACTTCTTTTTAATACATTTCTTTTACAATTTGTTTTAAATAATCAATATTTATTAGCAATTTACTTGGTTTTTCACCCTGTATTTGAATTTCAGTGAGGGTTTTTAGGAAAATTACTACCAGTAGTGTGCAAAAGTGTTAGGACAGGGGTGATTTTAAACTTTATTTTGATGCCTCATAAAAGATAAAATAGTTCTTGTCCTAATACTTTTGCACAGTACTATATATATATATATATATATATATATATTTTTTTTTTTTTTAATCATATCACCCCAAGCAAGGCAAAATTGCCACTGATGCGCAGGGGGCTACGTGAGAAGGAAAAGATTGGAAAAGAGAAAAACCGGAAACCACATCCTAACCAGGAAACAAGGGATGAGCCTCTTCACCTGTTCAATAGACGTGGGTGGAGTGTGAACCGGGCGATAGTTTAGTCTATCTACTCCAATTGAAAAAAATAAGAAAAAACGAGTGAAAAGATTGGAAAAGAGAAAAACCGGAAACCACATCCTAACCAGGAAACAAGGGATGAGCCTCTTCACCTGTTCAATAGACGTGGATATATATATATTTATATATATATATATATATATATATATATATATATATATATATACATGGCTTTGTCAGGCCACTGATGATAATTGATACAACAGAGGCTGAGTGATTCTTATCTGTGTCTAGTAGAGTGTGCAGAGAGCTCATCATATAGCACAATCTTGAGCAAGGATTACTTATTTATCTTGGAGACATGCTTGGCTAAGTGTAGCTGTGTCTTTGATATCATAACCTCAATGCCATTTCTTTGTTCAGAGAAGACACTCTAATGAATGTTGTGGAGTCAGTGTTAGCAGAAACACTCAAGAAGTCACATTGATAACAATAGGTGACCTATGACTTATCTGTACAGGAGCATGGTCAGTATAAAATTCTGTATACACTGATATTAGTATCTGTTTTCTAGTGTATGTACTTCCAGACTCATTATGCTAACTTCTCTGTTTTTCTATTTTCCAGTCTGTCAGCCTTTTTCTAAAGCTTAGCATCTGATGAGGTGATGCATCACAGATAGGGAAATTAATGCATTGCCTTCAGCTCAATCTTGATGATGGTAATTTTTCTTGAGGTGTAGATTGATTAAGAAATTCTTCATCTTGACTTTGAGAAAGAAATTTCAGCGATCAAAATCAAGTATTACTGATTAAATAAATGAATATTATGTCCCATTTGAACTGATGATCGAAATGCTGTCTGGTAATTTTTTTTCTGTTAAATTCTTTCAAATTCCACCAGTCGTAATGATTCACACATCCAGGTGTTTTCAGCTGTCTTAGAACTCTCATATGAGATAAGTGAACTATCTCTGCACTGTTTTATTTTTAATCAGTCCATGAATATGGTTGTCTTCATTGACTGCAGACCTGCCAGATCATTCTCAGACTTCTAGATCAAAATTTCTATTTCTGGACAACACTTTCTGCTATGGTCAGTCAGTTAAGTGCCATATGTGATACACGTTTGGGCGATCATGTCTCGAAAGATACATGATTGACTGGGCAGAAGATTATCCCGCAGTAGGTTGCCATTGCTTTCTGCGGTAGACTGGTTGCCAACCAAGGCAATAGAACCCAATCTGTCTTGTTATTTAACCCATAACTGGAGGGAATAGATGGATTAATACTTTTCCCAAGGGTATTTGCACATAAGTGGATGCAATGAATTCAACTGGAATTCGAACTCGGCTCTCCGATTTCTCGTTCCGAGTCGATATCCACTGTGCCACAACGCACATCCACTATGGTACTATCTTCATAAATGAAAAATATTGTTTTTGCTGTTTGTACAGTGCATAAAAGAACATCAAATAATGAACATGCATCTTATTTTTCTTTATTTTCATTTTGAATGTTATTGCATTTATAATTCAAAATCTAAATACAAATCATCTCTCTCTCTCTCAATCTAATATATGTCCTCAATACCGTTTCTTTGTTCAAAGAAGTCATTCTAATGGATGTTGAGGAGTCAGGGTTAGTAGAAGCACTCAAGGAGTCACATTGATGACAATAGGTGACCTATGACTAATCTGTGCAGGAGCATGGTCAGTATAAAAACCCTGTATACACTGATATTAATATCAGTTTTCTGGTGTATGTTCTTCCAAACTCATTAATATAATATACAAAATTCTCTGTGTTCTTTTTTACCAATCTACGGTCAATCTTTTTTTTTTTTTGAGCTTGAGCTTGAGCTGATACACCTGCACGTGTTGAAATGTCACTTTTCAAAAGATGCAATATGTCATAAAATTCCATCAGGAATTAATTATGAATTGAATAGTGTTATGTATAACTTCCATTTTTATTTTGTTTTGAAGCATAATTATGTGAAAACTGGCATAGCTAATACAAAATTATCCAATACAGAATAGTGACCAATTCAATTTCTTTGGAGTCTTAACAAAGCAAACAAGATTAAACCAGCTTTTAATCCTTCCCACAAACGCAGACCAGACAAAGATTCCAGCAAGAGATTAACTGTTTATTTCAAAAACAAAAACAAAAACATTTGGTTTCTTGAAAACATATTCATTTTAAAGTCAAAATTAGATTACACTTGAAGTATATTGATTTTTACCAGAACTAAAAGGTATACAATAATCTCAGTATGATATGTGCCAAATATTTGAAGGGAAAAGTGAATGGATTTAAAAACCTATATTTGTAAAATTCAAGGATTAGACCATAAGTGTCTAATTTTTTTTTTTTAATCATATCACCCCAAGCAAAGCATTCCACTGCCACTATAGCGCAGGAGGTTACATAGAGCGATTGGATATAGGAAATGTCAGAAGGAGGGTGATAGACGAGTAAGGAGGTACATAGGAAGAGTGTTTGAGAGAA
Source organism: Ascarosepion bandense (assembly GCA_037127315.1). Taxonomy (NCBI): domain Eukaryota; kingdom Metazoa; phylum Mollusca; class Cephalopoda; order Sepiida; family Sepiidae; genus Ascarosepion; species Ascarosepion bandense. The sequence goes on along the minus strand of JBBBDQ010029731.1, from coordinate 102,024 downwards.
TGGGTGTGAGTTAGTGTGTTAGGAGGTGTCTATTGACCTTACATTTAAACTCCTGGAGGTTGTAGCCGTCGGGTAAGCAAGTATGCGGAAAGGAATTCCACAGGAGGGAAGTGCGAGAAAAGAAGCTGTTGGAGTAGAAATTGTGAGTACATTTCATCAGTTTCACTGTAAAAGGGTGGGATCTAGTTGCTAATCTAGTATCTCATGCAAATTCATACCTAGTGGGTACCAGTGATCTAGGGTTCATCAGAGCAGAAGCAGTGAAAGTATTTATAGAAGAGGCACAGGGAAGTTACGTCATGCCAGTGAGAGAGAGAGACTGCAGGCAGTAGCCAAGTTGGTATCAATCACATTACAGATTCTCCATTGTATTTTGTCAAGAACCCCGAGGAGAATAGCAGGGGCACCCGACCAGATGTGGCAGCAGTATTCAATACACAGGCAGATGGTAGATTTATATATGTGCAGGATAGATTCAGATGGAAAGAACTTCTGGGCCCTGCACAGAGAGCCGTCTTTCATAGCAGCAGATTTAGTAATGGATTCGATGTAGTCATTCCACTTGAGGTCCGCTGAGAGTGTGAGGCCAAGCAGGCGTAGTGTTTTACTCTCTGGGAGGCAAGCCTGTTCCATGCTAATGGGAGGGAGGTGCGGACTGTGGATTTGAATTTACAGATAAGTTATACAAAAAAACTGTCTTAAACAAGATTACTAAAAAGAGAACTTTTTTTAATTTTTAAGTGCAGTAAAAATTGATACTACACCAGCATTAATGGTTGATGGAAATTTTAGCATAATAAGCAACATTTTATACAGTTAATTTTAATCAGATTAAAGTGTTACAAAATGAATCTATGATTCCTATTTATTTTTGTTTGAAATATAATTATGTTAAAAGTGGCATAGCTAATTCAGTATTATCAGTTACTAATCAGTGATCAATTCAGAAATTTCTTCAACTGCAAGAAACCTTATTAAAATCAAATGAGAATAGACAGCATCAATTTTGTATTCATAACTCTACAGTTATAATTAAGCATTTCATTTCTTATGGGCTAAGAAAATTCATGTGTAAATGGCTTGTATTAAAAATCAATCCATTTATATAAAATTATCTCCTAAAAAAAGATTAATGAGAAATTCAGGTAATTCATGTCATAATCTTGGTAATTGCAAATAAGAATAATTTATATATGGCAGTAAATGCATGACTGTTTCCTTCTAGATGAAGAAGAGACTTTAAGCAACAGAGCTATAGATCTACAGAAGGATGCTGAGAATGCTATGTATAGAACATGTGAGCAATGAGTTAATTTTAAGGAAAAAGTGAATGAAAAGGATACCTATATACATGCAAATACCCTTGGGAAAGCTATGAATCCCTCTTTTCTCCCTCCAGCTATGGGTTGAATAGCAAAACAGATTGGTTTCTATAGCTTTGGTTGGCAACCAGTCTATTGCAGAAGGAAATGGCATCCTACTTTGGGAAAATTTTCTGCCTAGTCAGTCATGGATCAAAAAAGACATTATTGCTCGAGTGTGTATCATATATGGAATGGCACTTAGCTGACTGACTGATACGTCAATCATTGAACTTTTTAGCTAACTCTTGTACTTTAACTTAGAATCAGAAAGTGACAGTTGAAGTTTGTGGAGTAATTAATGAGGAAAGGGGTTTTGGAAAATCTGACACTCACATGACAAAGCAATGAATACAGTGGGGGAGCAGTGAGTAACATACCAAAATCTGTGTGAAAGGTATGACTGAATTTGAACATAGAAGGATAGTGAAAGGTCAAACATTAATTAGTGCTAAAAAGGATAGAAAGTTGTAGAGAGCTCTGATCACCAACGTCCTTAAAAGGAAGGTTGCATAGAACAATAATAGATTAATTCTTATTTGTTAACGGAATCTACATTAAAAACTAATTGTTGTTTAAATGACAAGAATGTTAACTGTAAAAGTGTACACTGAAATGTTCTTAGCCTAACTAAAAATGTTAATGGTAATATTAGCCGTTTCCCTACAAGGAAATATTTGGCACTCATTGTTGGAGTGGGCAGTACAGTTTTGTACCTAAATTTGTAAAATCTTTCTTTCAAAACAATTTTTCAGATAAGTAGGTTTCTCAAGTCTAGTAGCTGTTATCACTCTTTCCAGTATTGAAGGGGGTTTCCCTTCTAATCTTTTATTTGAAAGTGCAGAAGGTCGATATGTTGATTATGTCGTCATTTTTTCTTTGAGTTACATGTGCTATCCATTTTAACTGTTGCTGGTGTTGGCATTCCTCAGGGAACGTGGTGTCTATTATTAGGTACAGTTCCTTGTGATTCTGCAGTGCCAGTTCATAATGTTCAAAGAAGGCGGATCTTTTCCAAAATCATGAGTCTTTATTTGCTTAAACCATAAGAAATTTAAAAGATTGTATGATCATTTGGTCAGATTTTGGAAAATTGTTGCTGACTGTTCAATTTCACTTCATAGATGGTGCAATATGAAATTATCAAATAAATAATAATGATGATGAATTATGAATCTATCTTAATCCATCCAGTAATTATCTGACTCCCCACACTAGTCTCTCCTTTTACAAGAGACAGATCAAGCTTAAAATGGGATACAATTTGGGCAGGAGCTGCTCAGCCCTCACTTACTAGTCTCAATATAATCCAAAAGCCTCTCTGCATTCTTGTGGGTGACAAATTATTTTCCACACTGCAACCTCTCACAGATGAAATTTTGAAAGTTTCTCACTGCTCTATCACTACTTACATGGGATATGTTCAGACAAACTACATTCACACTATTTACATTGTTTGGGCCATTGGCCTCTTCTTAAATAGTTACAACAATGTAAATAGTGTAAATACTGCCTCATCTCAAAAGTATAGACAAATAGCAAACTACATTTATTTGTTCCACCAGTTCTAACCTTCACGCACATTAACCATTCTCATTCCCTCTATTTGTGAAGAGTAAGCCAGCTCCTAAGAGCATGCTTTCCTGACCATACAATCTTAACTTGTTTAAGTCTAGGGCTAACTATTATCTTCCCCAACATATCCGCATAAACTGTGCCTCTTACCCTGAATGCCCTATTTCTAGTTACACCTGGGTCTTTTTGCAGGGTAAATCTCACTGTAAGTGCTATAAGCTTGTCTGAATCAAATCAGAGCTTGTGTCTTTATATCTAAATGTAAATACCTTACATATTAATGATCAAAGAGAATAGTTATTTTTTTGTTCATAGTCTTGGAAATTCTAAAGAAAAGACAAGCAGATATTCCTAAAGAATGTCTTTGAGAGGAGAATATCAACCTTGTTGAATGCAAATGAAACATTTTGCAGGCAATGCCTTTACCTAAATTATGTGTCTGTCATGTGAATCCTGCACCCCTGTTTCTGCTCTTTGTTATTTACAGTGTTAAGTTTCCAGGGAAAACAAGAAATATTTTCTGTCCTTAGAATAAAAGAGGTAATTGCAGTAGTGTTCAAAAAAAATAATACAAATTTAAAGCAGCCAGAGAGAAGAATTAAAAATCAGGAATCTATGCTTCATTCATTATATCTTAAATAGTTTAATTAATACTGGCTTATTAACTATTTATAATTTATATTTACTTATCATTTTTCTTTCCTGTTTTTTTTTAAACTGGAGAACCAAGTTCCAATATCTTTTGGACTTGTTATATTCACTTTCATGCAAATACACTTGGAAAATCACAAATCCACCTCTTTTTTCCCCCTCAGCCATGGGTTAATTAGTAAAACTTGTATCATTAATGATGTGCGTTGTGGCACAGTGGATATTGGCTCGGAACAAGAAATCGGGTAGCCGAGTTCGAATTCCTGTTGAATTCCTTGCATTCACTTATGCGCAAATACCCTTGGGAAAGGTATTAATCTGTCTCTTCCCTCCAGTTATAGATTAAATAATAGAATAGATTGGGTTCTATAGCCTTGGTCAGCAACCAGTCTACTGCAGAAAGCAATGACAATCTACTGCGGGATAATCTTCTGCCCAGTCAGTCATGTCTTTTTCGAGACATAATCGCCCAAGCGTGTATCGCGCATAGCACTTGACTGACTGACTGACTGTATCATTAAACCATTATTATTTCAACAAATATAATTCCTATAATCTAAATTATTTTTCTAGCTTTATATAACCTGCAATAATTGGATAAGCTGTAGAAAATGAATCAGTCAATATTATTTTAAACAAAACATTCAAGAATTGCTAATATTTTTGTAATTCTTCAAATTTCATTATAATAATATTAGTTATCATTATTGTTTATGCCATTTTGGGCTGATGCCAGGTGTTTGATGATTATCCCTGAAGACGGATTTGACAACAGGATGCTAGGAAAATGGTCAGCTCCTTGTAGCACTTCTTTTGCCATATTTTTCTTTACAAAAATCAAATATATCTAAGAATGGAGTATTGCTGTCAATTCGCACACTTCAACTGTGGCTGACATGGTTCAAAATCATTAATGCAACCTTGAGAGATGATTTATTTAACCCCACAGCCTTTTTACCTCCACAGATGTAATGTCACAACCTTATGATGATTTATTGCTACTTTAATAGCAAATGTCTAGATGAACTCCTATCCGTGGTACCACCAGATCAGACCTTTACAATGAATGTCAATTTTGTTACATTCCTCCTCACGGTTTACATATTCCATAGGTAAAAAAAAAGATTTTTCATTCAGAAATCTTTCTTTTCCCAAGAACCGTGACTTTGTGGAGTAAACTTTTCCATGAAGGCTTTCCCTGAATCCCATAATCTTATCCTGTTCAAATCAAGTCAGCTGTTCTATTCTCCTTATCATCATACTCTTTGCCTACGTCTTGTTGTATATCCATACCACAAACCATTCAGTAACCTTGAACCTGGAATGACTCTTAAGCCTTATATTAGGTGAAGTTGAGTAAAAAAAAAAAATGTTATCAGTTAGTTAAAAGTTTAATCCTTGGATCATGGCATGCAAAAGTAGTTTGGAAGGTAAATTTCATCATGAGTTAGCAACAATTGCACTCAGAATAATTATATGTTTATTCCTTTTGAACCAGTAAAGAGAATAGTGTGCATATCAACTTCTATAAAATGATGTCATAATAACAAATTTTGAAGAGCATTGCAGAACAAGAGAACTGAAGGACCTAACGTACATGATAATTTGAAATAATTCAATCAATAGACTTAGCATAGATATGAACATCTCATGGGAGTTTCTAATTAGAAAAGAACAAACATTAGATTAAAGGTCTTAAAAAACATTATCCAAGTCTTCTACAAGATGTAATCTAATGGATAAATGTCTTTCTTTTTTTTCAAGTCATGAGTTTAGCAATTGGTTCAGGTAGTGCAGAAATATACACCAGTTCAACGGAGATAGATTGGCATCACAAGGAAGACTTAATAGTTAAAAGTACTGACATTCTATAAGAAGAACACTGGAGGTGAAAGGAGTAGGAATAAAAATATCTTATTAAACTACAAAGTTCTGTTCAACATTGTCAGATTGTGATAGTTGGCCTGATAATGGTGTGAATGTGTCGAAACTATAATGTAATAATAATAATAATAACAGAAATTAGATTTAAAAGATCCATTGTATAACATCTTCAATGTTACGCTTTCGTTTAAGCTATTTAAATTAAATATTTAATAAATAAACTAATTTTTTTTTTTTAATCATATCACCCCGAGTAAGGCAGTAACGCCACTGATGTGCAGGGGGCTACATAAGAGTGAAAAGATTTGGAAAAGAGAAAACCGGAAACCACATCCTAAATAGGGAACAAGGGATGAGCCTCTACACCTGTACAATAGACATGGGTGGAGTGTGAACTGGGTGATAGTTTAGTCTATCTACTCCAATTGAAAAAAAAAAAAAAGAAAAAGAAAAAAATGAAAAGATTGGAAAAGAGAAAGCTGGAAACCACATCCTAAATAGGGAACAAGGGATGAGCCTCTACACCTGTACAATAGGCGTGGGTGGAGTGTGAACCGGGCAATAGTTTAGTCTATCTACTCCAATATTTAAAAATATTAAAATACTTAATACCCATGGTAAGTATCTTTTTCAAGTTAAATATATTAATAAATCATAACGATAACGAGAATATCTTGCTCAAACCCAAATAAAAAACTAATAAATTCAACCACCATATAAAATAATATACCATTAAATTGGAGTAGATAGACTAAACTATCACCCGGTTCACACTCCACCCATGTCTATTGAACAGGTGTAGAGGCTCATCCCTTGTTCCCTGTTTAGGATGTGGTTTCCGGCTTTCTCTTTTCCAATCTTTTCACTCTTATGTAGCCCCCTGCACATCAGTGGCATTATCGCGTTGCTCGGGGTGATATGATTAAAAAACAAAAAAAAAAGAATTAACAAATATATATATAATTCCACCAAAAAATAATCTAACACTAAGTACTCTTATAAATAAAATTCTGCTATACCTGGCTACAACAGGGGTAAATAAATAACTTTGGAAGGTGAGTTAAAGGGGAGATAACTAAGACATCAGGAAGTGGCATGGCTCATGGAATAAGAACAGTATACTTCAGTGGTTGAAATAAAGGGTTTGATTCAAAATTCCCACCATCTGAAGAAGGCTGGAGCATGCAACAGCTAAAATGTCATGAATTGGAGTAGATAGACTAAACTATCGCCCGGTTCACACTCCACCCATGTCTATTGAACGGGTGAAGAGGCTCATCCCTTGTTTCCTGTTTAGGATGTGGTTTCCGGCTTTCTCTTTTCCAATTTTTTCACTCTTACGTAGCCCCCTGCGCATCAGTGGCATTACCACCTTGCTCGGGGTGATATGATTAAGAAAAAAAAAAAAAAATGAATATGGTAGTAAAGATTAGCACAACAGTTGGAATAATATAAATAATATAAATACTACCTCATCTCAAAAATATAAACAAATAGTAAATTGATCTTTGCTATTTTATCAAAATATTTTAGCCAGTAGTTTCTTTGGCTCTAATCTAAAACAGATGACACCTGATAATTCAGTCTTCTTTTCTCCTTCTTCTTCTCTATGTCACATTCCTTCGGGACATGGGCAGTCATGACCCCTCCAATCTTCTGTAGCTCTTAGTAATATTTATTATGGTTATTAGAGACTATGAGGTCAGTTGTTTTAAATATTTATAATATATGATGAGCTAAATTGGTTTTTTATTATTAATTGGTTTAACTTTTCTACCTATTATATTTTTGAGTGTTGTTTCATCATGTTTGTAATTACTATGCATTTGGTTGCAATAGTATTAGTTAATAGTGTTATGTTTATTTTGATGTACACTATTAATATTAATATTATCAATATTGTTAGAGGTATTATTGAATTTATTAAGATACATCATAATTTGTTGATCAATGATGAAGTTAGAAAATCCATTGTTAACAAGTGTTTGTTTCATGTTGTATAATACTTTATAGAATATGGCTTTGGAAGAAGATATTGTTTATGTGCATTGAATTAAGTTTTTTATAGCAACTAAGTTATATTGTTGGGAGAATTCACTATTATAATTAAAGACACAATTTTATGCTAGTTGGTTTCCTATATAGAGAAGTAGTAAATCTATGTGTGCTGGAATCAATAAATACATCAAAGAATGGAATTTTATTATTAATATTAAGTTCTAATATAAATTTGAGGATTGAGTAACTTTCAAATTTGTTTTTAACTTGTGTGTAATTTGATCAGTATTTTTAGCTAAAATGAAAATGTCATTTATGTATCTTACATATATAGGGGATTTATCAGTGTCTTTAAGTATTTTATTTTCTGAATGTGCTATATGATAATTAGAAAAGAGGGGACCTAAAGGAGATCTCATCGCAATACTGTTTATTTGAGTATAAATATTAGGGGGTCATGAAAGGGTACTTGAGTGGTGCATGCTTATGATAATTTTTAAAAATAGTGGGTTTAATATTGATTGGTGGGAAAGTAGTATGATTGTAAACATCATGGATAATGATGTCATATGTTTCATAGATGGAAGCATTAGTGAATAAGTTTTGTACATGCAAAGATTCGATTATTTGGTTGTTAGGTTTTACGGATTGGAGAATTTGCATAAATTTATTTGTGGAGTTAATACCATATTTACTTGGAAGGTAGGGAGTAATTAGTTTAAGTGTTTTGGAAAAGTTATATATGGGTGTGGGTATTTGTGAAATGATAGGTCAGAGGGTATGATCTTTTTTATGGATTTTTACATTTCTATAAATGTAGGCAGGCTGATAGTCACCTATAATCTTTTGAAGTTCATAGGATCCTGTTTCAGCATTGTTTGCAGTAATAAGTTTATTGATATGTTTTTTAAGTTGTGCGAGGTATTATGAGTTAGTTTTTGAAATTTATTGTGATCACCCAAAATGGCCTGTAACTTGGAGTGGTATTCATGTTTGTTTAAAATAACCTTCAACCACGCATCTAAAAATCCACAGAAAACTAATGTAGTGTATCAATTTGCATGCCTGTTTAGAGATTGTATCTCTGATATTAATAAAATACTCACTATATATATATTGGTTTTACTACAACCATGCTCTCCCATAGACTTACCTGCCACATTTCTGATCAGAATTTAATTAAACAACATTTCTTAGAAAAACATAGCCATGTATGTAATATTAGACAGATTTTGGTTGATAATACAATAATATTTACTCATACACACAGTAAGAAAAACCTTCAGATATTGGAGGCCATCTATATACAAAGCAACCCAGAGTCAATAAAATCACATTTTAATCTAGTCACATCACATCACATCTAGTCACATCACATTGCATTTTGACATATGATTCTGTTAACATTTTAGTCTCTCACCTGGTGTGATATCATAGAACCACATTACAAATTTATGACCTGTGTCTGCTTTTTAATGATTGTTATCATTGCATTGCAATATTTTATGTCAACATAAGATAATATCATCTTTGATGGTGGATGTCTTTGTGTTAACATACCTGCAACCATTCTGAAGATGGCTCATGTTAGCCAAAAGCTTAGAACCAGCATAATAAAAAATATCCAAATGTTGGAGAATTTCTGCTTTTATTTTCACCTGAAATTAAAGCCAAAATATGATGTTTAGAACAGCTCATGATTTAACATAATAGACATTCATTGTTTGTTATATTTAACAATATATATATATATATATATATATATACACACACATATTTAGTGTATCAAGGCAGCAGATAATTTTCTAAACATATATATATATATTAAATATAAAAGACAATGAATGTCAATTATGTTTAATCATGAGTCATTCTAAACATCGTATTTTGGCTTTAATTTAGAACCAACTTAATAAAAAATTATCCAAATGTTGGAGAATTTTTGTCTTGATTTTCACCTGAAATTAAAGCCAAAATATGATGTTTAGAATGGCTCATGATTAAATATAATAGACATTCATTGTCTCTTATATTTAACAGTATATGTTTAAAAAAAAATATATATATGTATTACTACATGTTTAGAACATAAGAATCCTTTTCATAAGTTTTAGCCATACTGACTTTTTCCCAAAATGATTGCTTTAGTAAATTTGCATTGACCTCGTAAATAATAGATAACTCAGCTCACAGAAGAAACATCCATATTGCCTATGTCCATATCCCACAAACCTATAAATGAATTTTTGCGTGTGCATACATGTCTAACCTTATGAATCTGTATGCTAACATCTGCGATGTAAAGGTTAATGGTAAATATGCATAGATTATATTTGCCGTCAACAACTGGCCTCTCTGATCAGCTGAATAATGATGAGTTGATTGTAAATGTCCAAGCTAAGTCTGGTATAAGAAAGACATACTATTGTTGCTACAGACTTAATTCATGGAACCAGTTTTATGTCGGAAATCTCATTCTAAGGTGCCAATCAGCAAAGAGTTATATGTATATGATTATTATTGGGACTAGTGACAATTTTAATGAGGCTGGAATATCTAATAAATCAGGAAAATGTATGTTCAAGTAAGAAAAGGAAGGAATTTGGAGAATTATAGATGGCGTCAGAATAGGGTAATTGTGAATCATGGTCAGATAATCATTACAAAATATATGCATACTTCCTTAGATAAATTGCATAATTTGATGTCAATATGTCTCGAATTACAGCCGCCTTTTTTCCTGCTTTTATCAAAGAAACTATGACACGACTAAATCAAAGAGAGAGATTGCTGTGCTTCCAGTTTGCAACAGAAACAATTTTAGAATGCAATTAAGATAATTATTAATTAGGATGTTCATCAATAATAAACAGTATCATGGACATCTCTGCATTCAAAAATCTGGGATGTAATCTATGACTTAATAAATGAAAGTGATGTAATGTTTTTATTTATTAGGCAAAGAATTATATTAGCATCCTTTAAGCTTCTTTACATACTAAGCTTTTAGATTATTTTAGAGGTTTTTGGTTCACATCATTGCTGTTCTTAAATACAGGTGGTGAAATCTCCATATTTACCGTGATAAAGTTACTAAAAAAAAACGCATTCATAAAGAAAAGTTTTCATTTGGCCTTTTCTTTTATATATATATATATATATATATATATATATATATAAAAGAAAAGGCCAAATGAAAACTTTATATATATATATATATATATATATCTATATATATACATATATATGTGTGTGTATATGTATGAAAGAAGAACACACACATATATATATATATATATCCGAGTGAGTATAGAATGAGGAGAGAAAAAAGAAAAAAAATTTATTCTGTTCAAAACATTAATTTAAAACAGTGCTCGATATATGATGTATAGAGCTGTGAATATTTATTATAAATTATGTTTTAGAACATGTACATAATTTCTTCTATATATGTCCTCTTCTCTACAATCATATGGCTGTTTCAGTGTTTGGAAACCAAACAAATCATTGGGATGTGTTTGGGTTCCAAACACTGAAACAGCCATATGATTGTAGAGAAGAGGACATATATAGAAGAAATTATGCACATGTTCTAAAACATAATTTATAATAAATATATATATAGAATGAAAGAGCAAAAATTATGACTAAGTGTAACCATACAATAAAATACCTATTAGGTTCCTGGTTGAAATCGTTAAAATTTCTTCTAATTTTAAAAATTGCGCATTATGTGAGCATTAAAAAAATCCCCATTATGTGAAAATTATCAAAAAATATTAAAATCAGTTATTGCCTGAAGACACCACATGGTAGAAACCAAGGTTGCATAAAAACTTACAAATGAAGAATATTCAAAAGTTTTACAATATAATTGTATTGAACACTTTTTAATACACTTGTGTACTAGTTTAATTTTATTATGACCAAAAAAATCTAAGTACTTAATTAATCAATATATATATATATATATATATATATATATATATATATATATATATATATTTATTTTTTAAACATTATTTTTTAATGGATACATATATATAAAAAAATCTAAGTACTTAATTAATCAATATATATATATATATATATATATATATATATAATTTATTTTTTTAAACATTATTTTTTAATGGATACATATATTTGAGTAGATGCTCTGTTTTTTATTATTAAACAGTATATTTATTGAAATCTACTGGCTCGAATAATCAAGAAATCTTGTTAGGAAAATATACATCCTCTGGCAGAATTTGAATCTGCACCCCTAGGGGAAAATGTCATTAGATCTGACATGTCTTAGACTGCTTGACCACATAGAACCTTGTGATCAGACAAAGCCTGAATGATGCTTTTGGAGAACACATATTTTCATAACAAGATTTCTCAAGTATTCAGGCCAGTAGATGTAAACTAATATACGGTTTACTATTTTAAAAAATTCAGAACATCTATTCAACTATGAGTATCTATTAAAAAATAATGTTTCAACAAATAAATTAAAAATATGTCAGATTTTATCCATTTTATAATGGATTTTGAAAAATTTCATATATAAGAACGCTCACGTAACGGTGTTTTTTTGAATGCTCACTTGGCAGGTAAATTTTGAAAGCACAGTTTTTAAAATTGCAAGGAATTATGTATATATAATATATATATATATATATATATATATATATATATCCATCTAATCTAATCTAAATCTAAACTTATTTATAAATGAAACTTTGTGTGTGTGTGTGTGTGTGTGTGTCTGTGTGTGTGCGTGTGTGTGTGCGTGTGTCCATTATCTATAGACTCCGAAACAGCTTAACCAATCTTTTTGAAAATTTTCACAGTTGTACTATAAAAAATTAAGTCTGTGTCTTGTGAATCAATAACTCGGAAGAAGTTTAATAAAGCAAAACATGTTGGATTAAAAACACTTTTTCTACTTGTTCTTTTACTTATTCCATCATATATATATATATATACTAGCAGTATAACCCGGCATTGCTCAGGTGTTATAAAAGCTTTAAGACTAATCCATGGTCCTGGAGCTTAGACTCTTTGGACGTTGACATGAAAGACTAAAAAGCAATAGTTGTTTCCAGTTAAAGCAAAACCGTAAACTGAAAGAAAATGAATGGATGTAAGTCAAATTTTGATTTTCTGGTATCGATATCAAATAAGTTTTTTTCTTCATAAACTGAATTTTGAAGGCTAAATAAGTCCTCTGAATAAATGACACTATGGCTGAGACTAAGAACTACAATTATACCTACTTAGAGCCAAACCTGAAGCAAAAACTAAAATAAAAGGGCTGAAAAAAATACAGACATACAGGCAGATAAACAGACACACACACACAAACATCTTGCCTTTTATATATATTATCGATTTTCTGCACTATTGTAAGAACTGCAACCTTGAAACTTCTGAATATCGTTTTTTTATGTCTTTGTCTATGAGTGTATCAAATTTGATTAAAATCGGACCACTCCTTCTGTAACCTGATTTTTTTTATTATTGATTTTCAATATTTATCGGGGGTGCCTTGACACAAACCCTAGCTAAAAATACTCACAGATGCTTATAGTACAACTGTGTTAATTTTCAAGAAAATTGGTTCAGCCGGTTTAGAGTCTATAGGTAATGGATACACACACACACAGATAATAACAAACACACAGAGACAAAGTTCCATTTATAAATAAGTCTATATTTATGAATTTAATTTACATTGCAGCACAGAAATTTCTGTTTTGAGATTTTACTTTGTCATCGAGCAATGTTGACTCATTATTGTGAAAATGATTTACATTTGACTGTAGAAAACAATACGCTTGTTATTTAAAGAGTTGATATGGATGGGGGAAGACAGAAAGAATTAGATTTTATGCGTGTGTTCAATTTAACTAATCAGAATGAAGTTCAACTTTTAAATTTGAAAATATAGGTTATATGTTTGGGGAATACAGGCTTTCTTCTTTCAATCTTAATGGGAATGTGTCAGTCAATTGAGCTACAGTCTATATATATATATATATGTGGGTGTGTGGTGTTGCCAGAGTCTGTAAGGACTTTAAAAAGAGATGGTGGGTATTTTAGGAGATATAACATGTAAAAGGTGATAATAATAATATGAACACAAGATGAACACAACATCACCAGTATATATATATATATATATATATATATATTGCCTGTATTTAGGTAGTAATCTTTCTTTTATGCAGGTTTCATTAAAATTGATATAATAAAGTGTTTTATATAAATTTTTCATATATTATTTTCTTTTCATGATATATATCATATATAAATTGTCCAAATGTGTTGTTTTCCCTAGTACTTTAAGCAATACTTTTAGCCATTATCAAGGATGAATATCATTTTATGTGTAACTGAATAACATACTCTATCTGTAACATACTCATTGATAATACAAATATAATAGCGTTATCCACATGCAAAAACAGGTTAAAAATAATAGAAACATTATTAAAAAAAAAAAAAAGAAAAATCCAACACTTAAAAATATCACCTATGAACATGGCAACAATATGCATACTGTGTTCAGAATATAAAACACACACATGACTCTACAAATTTAACAATTCCAGGCCATTATCTATTACACCAACTCAACATCCATGCTTACATCACCTGTTATTCCCAAGCGGTCACCTACTCAGGTACTGACCAGGTTCAATGTTGCTTAACCTTGGTGATCAGTGTTTCAACCTAATGTGGGAGTAAGCTTGTCATGTGTAAATGTATTATATAGAAATCCCTCAATTAATGCAGATTTGATTAATGTGTTTTTGATTAATGGCTAATGTTTTTATACAACTAAATCCAATTAGTGCATACATAATACTTGATTAGTGAGGTAAAACATTCTTCAGTTTAACCATTAGTAATTGAAAATTTATTATTTTATAGTTACCAATGTACACATTAGCCACACTAATCGAGGCATTTCTGTAATAGAGATATAATAAATGTTATTTTTTAAATTTTTAATCATTTCACCCCAAGCAAGGCATTCCACTGCCACTATTGCTCATGGGGCTACGGAGGGGAAGGTAAAGAGAAGGAGTGGTTAGACATAGGGAATGTCAGGAGGAAGGTGATAGATGGGTAAGGATAGATACCAAGGATGAGGGCTGGGCAGATGGGAAGAGTGTTTGATAGAATGGGAGCAAGTTAGTGTGTTAGGAGGTGTCTATTGACCTTACATTTAAACTCCTGGAGATTGTAGCTGTCAGGGAAGCAATCATGTGGAAGGGAATTCCACAGTCAGGAAGTGCGAGGAAAGAAACTGTTGGAGTAGAAGTTGTGGTTGCATTTTATTGGTTTCACTGTAAAAGGGTGGGATCTAGTTGCTAATCTAGTATCTCATGCAAATTTGTATCTAGGGGGCACCAGTGATCTAAGTTCATTGGAGCAGAAGCCATGAAAGTATTTATAGAAGAGACACAGGGAAGCCACGTCGCGCCTGTGGGAGAGAGACTGCACGCGGTCTGCCAAGTCGGTATCAATCACATTACAGACCCTCCTCTGAACCTTATCGAGAAGCCTGAGGAGAATAGCAGCGGCACCCGACCAGATATGGCAGCAGTATTCAATGCACGGGCGGATGGTAGATTTATATATGTGCAGGATAGATTTAGACGGAAAAAACTTCCAAGCCCTACACAGAGAACTGACTTTCATAGCAGCAGATTTAGCAATGGATTCGATATAGTCATTCCATTTGAGGTCCGCTGAAAGTGTGAGACCAAGGTGGCATAGTGTTTTACTCTCTGGGAGGCAAGCCTGGTCCATGCTAATGGGAGGTAGGTGCGATTGTCTATGATGGTTAATTGAGAGTAGCTTCGTTTTAGAAGCATTAAAATTTACTAGCCATTTCTTACCCCAGTCCACTATGGATTGGAGGTCTTTTTCAATCTCGGCTGCGAGGTTAGCTTTGACGCCTACACCAGATTTTTGGTCGAGGCGAGAGTAAACTGTGGTGTCATCGGCGTACAAACCTACTTGGGATATTATGGAATCAGGGAGATCATTAATGTATATCAGAAAGAGTGTAGGACCTAAGATGGAGCCTTGGGGGACACCTGCATTCGTATGGTAGTTCTGGGAGGCATGTCCGTTTAATACCACCTTCATTGTGCGGTTAGAGAGAAATGACTGGATTAGTTCAAACAAATGTCCAGTTTTACCATAGCTCCGCAGTTTGCATAGAAGGCCAGCATGCCAAACTCTGTTGAACGCCTTAGATATATCCAATGCAACGGTTCGGGCTTCGCCATTCCTGTCGAGTGCCTGGTATATGTACTCGGTGATGGTCGTTAGCATATCAGCAGTAGACCTGGTGAAGCGGAAACCATATTGCTTGTCCGAGAGGAGCCTGTGTGCTGTGAGATGCTGAACCACCTTGGCGTTGATAATGGCTTCGAACACTTTGCCAAAAATTGGAAGAAGGCTGATAGGGCGGTAATTTGCAGGGTCCGATTGCACAGTGGGGGCAATCCGCAGGTAACTGAAGCCATTATATAGATATATAAGTATCTACTATTGATAATTCAGCAAATGATGACTAGTTGGTTTTGGAGTTGTATTTCTTCTCAAAGCCAAATTATTTCAGTAGCTTAGTAACAGTCAGTTTAGTGCCATACGTGATACACGCTTGGGCGATCATGTCTCGAAAGAGACATGACTGACTGGGCAGAAGATTATCCCACAGTAGGTTGCCATTTCTTTCTGCGGTAGACTGGTTGCCGAAACAAGGCTATAGAACCCAATCTGTCCTGTTATTTAACCCATAACTGGAAGTAAGAGACAGATTAATACCTTTCCGAAGGGTATTTGCGCGTAAGTGAATACAATGGATTCAACTGGAATTTGAACTCAGTTCGCCAGTTTCTCATTCAGAGCCGATCAAATACCCTTGAGAAAGGTATTAATCCATCTCTTCCTTCCAGTTATAGGTTAAATAACAGGACAGATTGGGTTCTATAGCCTTGGTCGGCAACCAGTCTGCCGCAGAAAGCAATGGCAACCTACTGAAGGATAATCTTCTGCCCAGTCAGTCATGTCTCTTTCGAGACATGATCGCCCAAGCGTGTTTCACGTATGGCACTTAACTGACTGATTTCTTCTCATCTGTCAAATTCTTAATTTTTTGGGCTTGCCTTACCAATCAAAGTTGTTTTTAAAGATTTTTGCAAGATGTCATGGGAATTTGGCTGGTGTTTCATGTGAAAACTGTGCTAAACAATTTTAATACAGTGTGAAGGGGATGACGAGTAGAGGAGAGTTAAGTGTTTGTAGACAGACAAATTAGCATAATTTTGATCTGAATATTTTTTTGTATTTTATTTCGTCTGTATGATTCTCAGAAATGTGGGGTTAAGTTAAATCAGATTATATCAGAAAATAAATATTTTTGTAAGAAATAAATTCTTTTCCCATCATTAGAGTTATGCATTTAGAAACATATTCTTTCTTTCAGAAATCAAGAACATAATCCGCTGGTTAGCAAGTACATAACCATACATTAGACATGTGGTGGAGTCGATGGGCATTATAAGAAATTTGTTAAGAATAAAACGAGATGCAGAGACCATTTACTTCCACTTTGATAGCAAGGCTGATCAGAAGGTTAGAATGGTAGCCAATGTCCAGAACCAACTGAAATGCTTTGTTACTTGGGGCAAAAGATGGCTTGTTAATTTTAATGCCTTCAAAATTAAACTTTTCTTCATTAATCATCTGAAAGACTCCACCACTGTCTTCAATGAACATGGCTGATGTATAGATATTATTATGGAGTCGCCAACTGGGTGCCCCACGATTGGATGAAAAACAACCAATCACGGGTTACCTTTTTAGATTTTCAACAAACTCCCAATGTGAGCGGTTTTTATTGACTCCCTTCCTCTTTTTGCTTGTTGGGACCTTAGACACAAGACATACTCGTCTTCTTTGCCATCTTCTATACTCAGGATATATGAGGGGATTTGACAGCAACTGCAGCACAGAAGTCAAGGCTCTATTTCTTCAACCCAGCCATAACAACACAGGAAATATAAACTGTTAAAAGGACGCATCTTTAAGATAAGTTCTGCAAACCTGACTGTTTGCAAGAGACTATTCTTTCTCTTTTCCTGTAAATACAAGTTTATAAAATTTTTGTCTGTGTTTGTGTTCTTTTCTTCTTGCCGGCATCACAATATTGTTACCAATTAAAATTGGGAAATTATCAACAGATGCTAAACTCTAGGAAAGTAATTCACGCCTTCTCAGGCTTATATTCTCAACTGACATGAAGTAAAAAACACTATACTGACTCAATTGCTAAGTCAGCTGCTAAGAAAATACACTGTATCATATTTTTTTTTAATCATATCACCCTGAGCAAGGCGGTAATGCCACTGATGTGCAGGGGGCTACATAAGTGTAAAAAGATTAATTAGAAGAGAGTGAAGAGGAAGACGAACCAGTTAGAAAGGAGCAATAGAAGGATAAGAATGCAGGTGTGATGACAGTTCAAAGGTGGAGAGAAAGGAAAGGATATACGGGGTGGGGAAAGAACTAGGGTCAAGCAGTCATTATATGAGTATTAACATTGCATTTAAATTCCTGGAGGTTGTAGCTGTCAGGAAAGCAAGAATATGGGAGTGAGTTCCACAGAAGCTGCAGGAGTAGAATTGTCGTCTGCATTTGGCTAACCTAACTGTGAATGGGTGGGACCCAGTTGCCAATCTTGTTGCACAAGTAAACACCTGTTGAGGAGGCACCAGTGACTTAAGTTTGTTCGAGCAGAAGCCATGAAGGTATTTATAGAACAATTTGTCTGTATGAACAGACAAAAACAAATAAATATGAGACAATTTTTTCTCCAGAATCTATCTTACATATCTATGTCTACCATTCTTCCATGCTTAGAATATCACTGCCAGATATGATACCCCTGCTTTTTCCCTTGAGCTCCTTGATAAGATCCATAGAAGAATCAGCAGTATTATTGGTCCTAATCTGGCAGCCCAGTTTTGGTCACTTTCCTGCCACTTTATTGTTGCCTCTCTCTACCTTTTTATAAAAAGCTTTTACAGTAATTGTTCAAATGAGCTTGTCACTATTGTATCTACACTTTATGAACATAAGTGCAGTACAAGACTAGCATTGTAATGTCCTCAATTTGCAGTTGAGCTGGCTAGATGCAGTCATAAGTTCTATGTTAATAGTTTTTTTCTTACACTTCTTGCTTGTGGAACTCCCTTTCAGCTCCATGCTTTCCAACCAACTTCCATCTTCAAAAATGTATTTGCAATGCCAGTTGCTATTTACTGTTCTTCTGATTGTAGAAGTCAAATAACTTACCTTTCAACATAGCTGTCTCCTTTTGTCTCCTTGTAGGAAGGTGAACATTCAAGTGTATGAGATTCACCTTCCTGATGTTACCAACTAGCGTCTGGTTGGCAGACAAAAATAAACAGAATTATTATTTAAACCACCTACCAATTTGCCTGGGTGGTTTTTTGGTCAGTCAAACACAACTTCTATTCTAGTTGAGTACTGGCTGGTTCTTTCACAAGATTTTTACACTGATTACTCTTTTCTAATTTTGCTTATTAATAATGTTTCTGTTCCTCATTCTTCCACAGACTGTAACTCTTTGTGTTTTAGTGGCTTTACTGCTTTACATGGAGGGATACTTATAAAAGAAATGGTATAAAAATAAATACAAGATATCTTTATTTATTACATTAAAGAATTTAATATTCTGTTTGGTTACAAAAGTCGGTTGTCTCCCATTCACTGAGATAGTCACAAGAGTCATGTGAAGTTGGAAAATAGAAAGAAGAGAATGATCACAGTGGTAGGTTTTACAGGTAAAACGGGTAGGTTTTACCTGGTCTCGGCAGATTCATAGTGAAACAGCTATGACTCTAGTTTTCTCTTTGCCAAATATTGCAAGGTTCCTCCCATTTTTTTCACACTGTTATTGCGTATATATCATAATTTCTCTTCATGGGCCATGTGTATATGTATATATATATATATAGGGCTTACAGCCTATCACGTTGAATACACTGGTTCTCGCTCGATCACCGAAGTTAAGCAACGTTGAGCCTGGTCAGTACTTAGATGGGTGACTGCTTGGGAATACCAGGTGCTGTAAGCATTTAGTGATGGATATGCATTGTGGTGCAGTGTATATAAGCTCGGAAAGAGAAATCGGTGAGCCGAGTTCAAATTCCAGTTAAATACCCTGCATTCACTTAAGCACTGGTACCCTTGAGAAAGGTATTAATCCATCCCTTCCCTTCACTTATGGGTTAAATAACAAGGGTAGGACTTGGGAACCCTGGCCTTAAAAACAAATCCCACTAAATCTTGATACTCAAAAAGAAAAAAGTATTACTAGACACAAAATTTATATAAAAACAACAATAAATTGTTGAAAGAAAAAGGTATTACCAGCAATAAATAAATAAAATTTAGTTGGCAATAAATGACCTGCCGAGGTTGATATGCCATAAAAACAAAACAATCAACCATATATATATATATATATATAGCATTATAAACTCTCTGAGAACAAATCATGCTTGTTATTCCTTTTTCATTCAACTATTCCATGAAATGGATGTGCGTTGTAGTGCATTGGATATCGGCTCGAAACGAGAAATCGGGGAGCCAAGTTCGAATTCCAGTTGAATTCATTGCATTCACTTACGTGCAAATACCCTTGGGAAAGGTATTAATCCGTCTATTCCTTCCAGTTATAGGTTAAATAACAGGACAGATTGGGTTCTATAGCCTTGGTCGGCAACCAGTCTACCTCAGAAAGCAATGGCAACCTACTGCGGGATAATCTTCTGATCAGTCAGTCATGTCTCTTTCGAGACATGATCGCCCAAGTGTGTATCACGTATGGCACTTAACTGACTGATTCCATGAAATACAGTGGTATAATATCACGGATAGAATAATTCCCATGATGGGAGAAATGTCAATGGGAGAATAAACCTTTCTCCCATTATAATTCCTCATGCCCATCCAGGAAATACTTGACTTCTCCTTATATGATCCATTTTTGCAAGAGTTAAATGTGTCCCAAAATTGAGCATTGCTGCCATATCTGGAATGCTTGATCCTCCCTTTGTATACATCTGAATTATAACATTTGAAGTAACAAGAAATAATGTTGGAATAAAAATTTTATGAATTCAATAGAAATTACCTTGTTTACATTTTAAATGTGACAATAAATTTAGTGCATGTGGACTTTCAAACAAATCTAAATTAGAAGATGTGCATTCTTCAAAGGAATAACTGAACTATATGTAACTGTGAAGCTCTCTGTGGGTTAGAAGTTGGTTTTCCTTAAGGTGATACAAAAGTTGGTTTTCCATAAGGTGATACAAAAGTTGGTTTTCCATAAGGTGATACAAAAGTTGGTTTTCCATAAGGTGATACAAAAGTTGCTTTTCCATAAGGTGATACAAAAGTTGCTTTTCCATAAGGTGATACAAAAGTTGGTTTTCCATAAGGTGATACAAAAGTTGGTTTTCCATAAGGTGATACAAAAGTTGGTTTTCCATAAGGTGATACAAAAGTTGCTTTTCCATAAGGTGATACAAAAGTTGCTTTTCCATAAGGTGATACAAAAGTTGGTTTTCCATAAGGTGATACAAAAGTTGGTTTTCCATAAGGTGATACAAAAGTTGCTTTTCCATAAGGTGATACAAAAGTTGCTTTTCCATAAGGTGATACAAAAGTTGCTTTTCCATAAGGTGATACAAAAGTTGGTTTTCCATAAGGTGATACAAAAGTTGGTTTTCCATAAGGTGATACAAAAGTTGCTTTTCCATAAGGTGATACAAAAGTTGGTTTTCCATAAGGTGATACAAAAGTTGGTTTTCCATAAGGTGATACAAAAGTTGCTTTTCCATAAGGTGATACAAAAGTTGCTTTTCCATAAGGTGATACAAAAGTTGGTTTTCCATAAGGTGATACAAAAGTTGGTTTTCCATAAGGTGATACAAAAGTTGGTTTTCCATAAGGTGATACAAAAGTTCAAAACCTACTAAATGGCACATTTTCTTTATAAAAACTTTTGAATGAACAGTCCAGTCAATGAAATTAACACACACACACAAACACATGCACACAAAGAATAGACATTGGCTCAGACATGTGTATCTACGAAAATATATTTGATGTGTAAATGTAGTAACAATTTTAATCAGAAGCATTTGAAGCTTTACTTGACTAATTCAACTTTAGTGCTGAAAAATATTTATTGTATTGTGATGAATGGGCACATTTTATTACAACATGATGTCATAAGAAATAATATCAGATTAAAAATAAACTTCATTAGATTAAATTCTTATATATATATATATATATATATATAAGAATTTAATTTAATACAAGTAGTCAACCATTAATACATATATATATATATATATATATATATATATGTATTAATGGTTGACTACTCGTATTTGAGGAGACATGTCTACCAGGGAGGCTAGCTAATCCTCATTGCAAACGCCTGCTCAGCCACACATTGTGTTTGCTCAACCCCCACAGAGGCCACCTGTGGTTTATACTGCAACTATGCTGAGCGAACCTTAGTTACAGTTTCTGGGAGAGATCGCATTATCTAGCATGAACAACAATCTGAAAAAAACCAGGACAACGCAAAACCTCGATCACGATGACTTGTAACTTTGAGCTACCAAATTCTCAATTTTAACTCACAAGGCTTAGATCAAACCAGGTTATGGTTTTCAGGCACTTTCCGAAGATGCTGGGAACACCTCCTCCAAACTGATAACATCAAGAAGTCACCTTCCTGACAGATCAACAATGGTGAGATTCCAATCCGAGCTTCATGGTCAGAAAGGACTACTCAGCCACACACACACACACACACACACACATATATATATATATATATATATATATATATATATATATATATATACACAATTGTACCCTGTCTTTTTTGATTATTGTGGACTGTTGTTTGTCTATTACTTGCAATGTATATTTGAGAAAATTTGATGGTTGAGTTTTCTACATATCCTCTTAAATTGCATATGATGCATCTTCTTCTTACTCCTTTTGTAATAACCTAATACAATATCCCTCTACTTTGAGAGGCTCTTGGGCTTTGTATTAGATGAATATTAGTTTTTAAAAAATAGGTGAAAATGTTATGGTGAAGTCAGCAAACCAAAAAAATGAAAGGAAATTGGTTTGAAAAACAAATCAATGCATAATGGAATGCACTTGATTTTCTTTATAAAACAACAACTGTGGTACTTAACTCCTGCTCTTTTCCATTCCACTCTCACAAAATTTGATCACGAAGCATTCACTAGCATTGCATTGAAACTTCCGCGCCATGTACAAATTAGTTTTTTTTTTCATGCTTCATCTTAATGGTAAATTTGTTGCCTTTTAATGCACTTTCCAATAATGCTGTCAAGAAAAATTAATTTGTTATTAAGCATTAAAACAAATTCAATTCTGAAATGATACAAGCATTGTCTGTAGAAGTGAACATCACCCTCCCCCTCTCTCTTTCTCTAGTATTCTTTGTCCGTTTGTGACATACAATTATGTCAATTGTGTTTATGTGGGCAATAATTTATGCCAGGACACACAGACAGTAAACATGAGACAGCATCAGGCCTGGAAAGCTGTAAAGCAAATATGATTATACAAGCATCACAAGGAAGGCAAGTACTATTTCCTGTGACAGATACTGTAAGTACATGGTTGGGTCAGTTGTTTTATGGAGATGCTTTCTAGTGAATTGTGCAGTCATCAGACTTACGGTTAGATAACTCTACCTTTATTCTAAGATAGATATAAATTATCTTTGACAGGTAAGACAATTCACTGAGATATGACTTGGAAAAAGCATTAGATATTTTAGCTGTTTTTTTATTTGTTTTATAGATATGAAGAGATTGTGATTGATTGAGCAGACTGAGGTGGATATATTATTATGACTAACCTGGGATAGATAGATAGATAGATAGATAGATAGATAGATAGATAGATAGATAGATAGATAGATAAAGACAGAGATAGATAGATAGATAGATAGATAGATAGATAATGACTGAGATAGATAGATAGATAGATAGATAGATAGATAGATAATGACTGAGATAGATAGATAGATAGATAGATAGATAATGACTGAGATAGATAGATAGATAGATAGATAGATAATGACTGAGATAGATAGATAGATAGATAGATAGATAGATAATGACTGAGATAGATAGATAGATAGATAGATAGATAGATAGATAGATAAGATAAGACTGAGATAGATAGATAGATAGATAGATAGATAGATAATGACTGAGATAGATAGATAGATAGATAGATAGATAGATAGATAGATAAGATAATGACTGAGATAGATAGATAGATAGATAGATAGATAATGACTGAGATAGATAGATAGATAGATAGATAGATAGATAGATAGATAATGACTGAGATAGATAGATAGATAGATAGATAGATAGATAGATAGATAATGACTGAGATAGATAGATAGATAGATAATGACTGAGATAGATAGATAGATAGATAGATAATGACTGAGATAGATAGATAGATAGATAGATAATGACTGAGATAGATAGATAGATAGATAGATAGATAATGACTGAGATAGATAGATAGATAGATAGATAATGACTGAGATAGATAGATAGATAGATAGATAGATAGATAGATAATGACTGAGATAGATAGATAGATAGATAGATAATGACTGAGATAGATAGATAGATAGATAATGACTGAGACAGATAGATAATGACTGAGATAGATAGATAGAGAGACAGATAATGATAGAGATAGATAGATAGATAGATAGATAGATAGATAGATATCCAAGTATGGTTGGAATAATATTCCCCATCCAAAGAAACACTATAATGCCTCCCTGATGAAAGAGGTCTTGCTTGTTCTTAACCTTTTAAAGCCATTCATTTCGAAATAACAACATCACTTGAA
>JBBBDQ010029731.1:0-70000 GCA_037127315.1 Ascarosepion bandense | reverse complement strand
AGATAGATAGATAGATAGATAGATAATGATTGAGATAGATAATGATTGAGATAGATAGATAGATAGATAGATCGATAGATAATGATTAAGATAGATAGATAGATCGATAGATAATGATTAAGATAGATAGATAGATAGATAGATAATGACTGAGATAGATAGATAGATCGAATAAGGCTGAGATAGATAAATATTGCAAAACTGAAATAGACAGATTTGATAAGGATTAAGATAGATAGATAGATATGACATGGCTTAGATAGATAGATAGATAGATAGATAGATTTGACAAGACTGAGATAGAACAACAAATATAAAATTACAAAAACATAGATAATTACTATAATTAGATAGATATGACCAGTCTAGAATAGACTGGTAAACAGATAGACAGATTGCAATATATGAGCTGGCTGGAATAAATAGATATGATCATTTATAGATAGATTGGCTGATAGGATTAGGCTAAGACAGAATTGCAGGTAGAGAATTGCCAAATTTAGATAATTATCATAATGCAATAGATAAAATTAAACTGGGACTGACTGACACATTGCTGGATAGGTGCAGGCTGAGATAAAGAAATATTACCTGACTAAGTTAGAGAGATTGATAGTTATGACAAATAGTTTCCAGAATTACATGGATAAATATGACTATATATTATCAAACTTTTGCAGCATGGGGAGATATGATTAAAGAGAGACAACAATAGGAAAGTTGTTCGTATTTGTTAAGTTGAAATAATTACAAGATAGAATAATATAGACATGGATTCTCTCAGACAAGTACAAAGGAAGAAATGGACTATGGCAAATAAAATTGTGCAAGATTGAGATATGAACAGATTTGGTTATATAGGCTATGGTAAATGTTATTTATTCAAAAGTATTTATATCGAGGAATCTTCTGATCATCTTTTGGACATTCTGCTGATTGTTTTCCCTTGTGAACTAAGCCAAAGGTAGAAACGAACATACTGAATTCTATCTTGACAGATATTTTGATTTGAGGGAGACAGAAGATTGCCAATTGAGAAAATGGGATTGGAATCTGAAAACATGATCGGCCATTACCATAAACCAAATTTTTCTGCAAGAATTAATTTAGGACCAAAGTCCAGAATTTGTTGAGGAATTTGTCAGTCAGAACTCTGGCACTGAGAAAAGCAGGATATCTTGGACCTCAAAAGTAAAATAACATGATTCTCCTTCATCCCTGAAATCACATCATTTTCAGTTAAAAATTGCTTTTATTTATTATTTACCTTTATTGTATTAGTTTAGCTATACTATAAGAAAAAAAAATAAGAACTCAGGGGAACCCTCAGACCCATCCAACTATTGCCCTATCCGCCTTCTACCAATTTTTGGAGAAGTGTCTGAAGCTATTATCAATGCTGAAATAATTCAGCATCTTACTACCCATAAACTATTCTCAGACAGGCAGTACGGCTTCAACTTTGCCAGGTCTACAGCCAATATGCTAATGACCACCACGGAGTACATACACCAGGCCCTTGATAAGTCAAGCGTGGCTCGTACTGTTGCCCTGGATATCTCTAAGGCTTTTGATAGGGTTTGGCACACTGGCCTTTTACACAAGCTGCAGGGCTATGGTATCACTGGATGCTTGCTTGATCTGATTCAATCTTTCTTATTTAACCGCATAATGAATGTCGTCTTGAATAGGCATGCCTCCACATCCTACTACAAGAATTCTGGTGTTCCCCAGGGCTCTATCCTTAGCCTAACGCTCTTCCTGATCTTCATAAATGATCTCCCAGACATGATCAAGTCTCAAGTAGGCATCTACACAGATGACATAATAATTTACTCCTGCATCAGTAAGAAATCTGGCAAGGCAGACAAACGTAACTTCACTGCCGATCTTGAGAAGGACCTACACTCAGTGGTGGACTGGGGTAAGAAGTGGCTTGTGAATTTCAATGCTTCTAAAACAAAACAGCTGTCAACCATCACAGGCAACCTCTCCTGCTCCCCATAAGCATGGACCAAGCAAGTCTCCCTGAAAGCAATATACTGCGTCTCCTCGGCCTTACCATATCTTCCAACTTCAAGTGGAATCATTACATTGAGTCAATAGCTAAATTCACTGCTAGGAAGGTTGGGTCAGGAAGCTTTTTCTGCCTGAATCCATATTGCACATATACAAATCAACCTTCTGTCCGTGCATAGAATACTGCTGTTATATATGGTCAGGCGCAGCTGCTGTTCACCTCAGTGTTCTTGACAGATTCCAAAGGAGAATTCATAATGTGATAGGTCCTGACTTGGCAGCTCAACTCCAGCCACTTTCTCACCAGTGGGATGTGGCTTCCCTCTGTCTATTCTACAAATATTTCAATGGCTTCTGCTCCAATGAACTTAAGTCACTGGTACCCCTGCTACATGAATTTACTTGTGCAACCAAACTGGCAACTGGGTCCCACTTATTTACAGGTAGATCAACCAAATACTGCCAACAATTCTACTCCAGCAGCTTCTTTTCTCACACTTCCCGCCTGTAGAACTCTCTTCCATATACTTGCTTTTCTGATGGCTACAACCTCCAGGAATATAAATGCAATGTCAATACCCATCTCTTATCCACTTGACTCCAGTTCTTTCTACATCACATCATGTATCTTGTTCTTTTGCTTTTCTCTCTACCTCCACAACTGTCTTCCTATCCTTCTTTTACCCTTTCTCTGACATCACCTGTAACTGGTTTGTCTTTCAATTTACTCTCTTCCTGTCTAAACTTTTACTCTTATGTAGCACCCCTGTGCATCAGTGAAGGTACCACCTTGCTTGGGGTGAAATGATTAAAAAAAACATATTCTCCTATTCTTGTGTATCAGAGAAATTTACTTTTTAAATCATTAATAGTTATAATACGTAACATATGCTAACACAGAAAAAAATAAATAAAATTCAATATATTAATATCCGGATCTCCCCTACTTATTAGATATTTCTTTTGTTTGAATTTTTATTTTTTTCCAAAAGTTTTGCCTGTGGAATTCTCGTCTGGCTTTTTACATTCTAGCCAACTTTGATCTTCAAATATATACAATGTCAGTTGTTGTCTACTCTCTTCTTGATTCTGCCTTTATTGTTCTTGCTTCTTAATAATGTTTTTCTGTTTTTTATTTTCACTCTTAGTAACCCACTCTATCATAGAGGCTTTATTGCCTAAGTTGGTGAGAAATGATTAAAAAAATAATGCAACTAGTTTGTTCAGACTGGCTTCCTCATCTTGGTTTTTATTGTCACCATATTTTGAGTATTGTATCCTATTTTGTGTGGTTGATTATATGTGGACGCAGAAGTAGAATAATCAAGCCCTGTGGAATGAACTGAGATTAATAGATAGAGAACACAAACTAGAAAATAAGCTAATCAAAAGTATCAGTGCACACACTAAGTGCTAATAACCTCTTCAGTAGGCCTAGCATAGAAATGAACATCATATGGGAGACTTTAATTAAGCAGTAAAGAACATTACGCCTGAGGCTAAAAACCTACACCACTTAATTACATTACATATACTCTGGTTGAGTTGAAGATACAGACAAGTGACAGGTTTAGGACTCCAACTTTCTACCACCAAATTGTCATACAAAATAGTAGTGTTTGTTAAACAGACTTAGACATTTGGTGTTCAAGAGTTCTCTTCTTTGGTCACATAATACAAAATATCATATATACTATGATAATATTAGCCATTTCCACATAAGGAAACATTTGGTAGACTGCAGCATTGACTGAGCAGGCACTACTACTTTCTTTTTATATCTGTAAAATCTTTCTCTTAATATAATTTTTCAAAACAATAGGTTTCTCATATCCAATAAAATTTATTTCCATTATTGATATGGGTTTCCTTCCTAACCTTTTATTTGAACTAGTGTAGACTGTCAACATCTTCATTAAGCCATTACTTTTTTTTGCGCTATCCATTTTAGTTGTTGCTGCTGTTGAATCTTCTGAAGTGATGTGATTTCTGTTATTTGGCACAGTTCATGTGATTATGTAGTGCAATTCCACAACATTTGAAGGAAGACAGTCCATCATGCTTCATTTGTTTGAAACCATTTTTAACTATTGATCAGAGAAAGCTCTTGTATGCAGTTAACTGCTGTGATTGTTCTAAACAAGTTTTATGCCATGCATAATAGCAATATCAAAGTCTGACAAGTGTCTCTGGCTTTAAGGTTCATCACTGTTGTAGCCTGGTATTGAACTCAGAACTCTTTAGGTCAAGTCCCAGGAACTGACCAATGTCTATATCCACTGGGCCATGTGTCTTTAAGGACAGCAATGGTGAACAGGTTACTTGCATGGTTAGAGGGAGATAACTGACTTCCATTTGGGGTATTACTGCCCAATATACAATATACCCCAGTAATTGTAATAAAGAGTTTGGTTCAAAATTCCTAGCACCTGGAGAAGGTTGGAGCGTCAGTCAGTTTAGGTGCCATACGTGATACACGCTTGGGCGATCATGTCTCGAAAGAGACATGACTGACTGGGCAGAACATTATCCCGCAGTAGGTTGCCATTGCTTTCTGCGGTAGACGGTTGCCGACCAAGGCTATAGAACCCAATCTGTCCTGTTATTTAACCCATAACTGGAAGGAATAGACGGATTAATACCTTTCCCAAGGGTATTTGCGCGTAAGTGAATACAATGGATTCAGCTGGAATTTGAACTCGGCTCCCCGGTTTCTCGTTCCGAGCCGATATCCACTGTACCACAACGCACATCCCTGGTTGGAGCGTACAATGGCTAAAACATTGTACAAATGGCAACAACGATAAGGGCAATAGTCTGAATTATGTAAAAACTGTAAATACTACCTCATCTCAGAAATATAGTTAATATTTTTGTTCTGAAGTAATTTAGTGTTATGGTTAACGGCCTCTAGCACAGCCTATACTATGTGTAGTTTCCTTACCATCCATACTAAACCTGTTATAACTGATCTATACATAGGGTTAGTAGGGAATGGACATGTGATGCATCCATTTACAACATAGGTGATCATGCCTCTCTACAGCTTCCTATTTCTTGTGGCCTATTACAGATCTCAGTGTTGTATTTTCCATAACAAATTATTTATGAAAATTAATGGCCTGAAATGTGGTTCTACAGAAGGATGCTGCAAATATCATGGATCGAGCATGTGAGCAATGATAAGATCTTAGTAATGATGGAAACAAAAAGGAAATTAATACTGAGCATCAGGAAGAGACAGCTGAAGTCCCTGGGACATGCAATGAGGAAGGAGGGCTTGGAAAACCTGATACTAACAGACTAGATAGAGGGAAAAAAGAGACAGGGGAAAGCAACGGATAACATATTTGAAGGATCTAATCAGGTAGATGATGGAGCGAGGGTTGCATGGTGTAACAGGAGAAGGCATGCTCAGAGCCACCAGGGATAGGGAGACATGGAAAGCCAGGATCGCCTACGCCCTGAAGGGACCAGACACATAGAAGATGAATAGATGGACAGGAAATGAATACAGCAGATATACAAAAATAGAAAAGGGTGTAAAACAAGGATGTGTCTTCTCACTGGATCTATTCAACATGTACAGTGAAGCAATTCTAAAAGAGAGCTAGAAGTCTTGCCGTGATTCATCATTAGCAGCCACAATTTCAACAATATAAGATACACAGATGACACAGTTCTGATAGCAGGCATAGAAAGGCAAATACAGGACCCCCTACAGAAGGTAACGAGGGCAAGTGGGAAAAGAGAATGAAACATAAACTCCAAGCAAACTGAATGCATGGTCATCAGCAAAAAACAGAGTCCAAAATGCAACCACAGGTAGAGGATACTAAAATCAAAACAAGTGCAAAAATTTAAATTCCTGGAGAGTGTACTGACAAAAAATGGAAAGTGCAGCACTGAGATCCAAAGATGAATTGACATGGCCAATGATGCATTTTAAAAGCTAAGTAGAGTATTGAGAGGCAGGAAGATTTTGTTGGAAACAATGAAAAGCAAACTGGACATGCAATATCTGTCTTTTTATATGGCAGTGAATGCTGGGTAATCTCATGAAAGGTGAAGGAGAGAAACAGAAATGTGGTTCTACAGAAAGTCCGAGGGTACCATTGACCGAAAATGTGAGCAATGACTAGGTTTTGGAGCAGATATAAATGAAAATGAAACTTATACATATAATCAGGATAAGAGAGAGGTAAGTTTTTTTGG
The DNA here is from genome assembly GCA_037127315.1 of Ascarosepion bandense. Taxonomy (NCBI): domain Eukaryota; kingdom Metazoa; phylum Mollusca; class Cephalopoda; order Sepiida; family Sepiidae; genus Ascarosepion; species Ascarosepion bandense. The sequence continues at coordinate 63,766 of JBBBDQ010029731.1, read as the reverse complement.
ACATGTAATGAGGTAGAAGGGCTTGGAGAATCTAATACTCACATGATGGATAGAGGAAAAGAGAGACAGGGGTAGTGCAAGACATACTTGATGAGCTTGAGCAAGTGGATGGTGAAGTGGGGTTTGGGATAGATGCAAGAAAAGGTCTTAAGAGCAACAATGGATAGAGACAAGTAGAAGTACATGATTGCCTATGTCCTGAAGGGGCACGGCACATGAAGAAGAAAGAATAACAAATATGGAATTTGAATATTGGAGAATAGAATGCAGAACAATCTCTTCCTCTGAATTGATTTTAGGCTTGGTTCAAGCTTTCTGTAATATTATTTGAAGAATGTTTTTGAAAATATGATGTATTTCTTAAAGTACTGCTGATTTTGCATAACACCAAAACATTTATTAAATAAAGTAAAAATTAGGAGTCAGAATTTTTGTTTTTTTATTTCTTGAAATTTTTGAGAAAAGAAGGCTTGGAAAATTTAACATACAGAGGACATATTGAATGCAAAAGAGATACACCAAGTAATCTACTTATCAAGCTTATATAAGGGATAGTAAAAAAACAAATATAGTTAAGAGCTACAGAGGATATGAAATTGTAGAGACAGAGGAACCACAACCATTTTCGGGCAACTTAGTAACTGAATTATCCAAAACTGATTACCTTTCTCAACAAATATCTGGTCTAAGTGCCTTTTGTAATCTTTGGTGGACAAATGGTTGTATACCGTATAATTTTTTGAAGGTACCATATTTTCTTAAGAGTACACTAATTGCAAACCAACATTTCATTATTCTAAAAAAGTAAAAAAGATAGTTTACATAATGATTCTCTTATCAAAAATAAAACTTCAGTTAAGAGGATCATGGCACTATTAGATAAGCATACTCTTGAAAGCAAGATAAATTTCTTAAAAGGGATAACTCACCACATTCATAATTTTGCATAATTTGCAAAGCTAAATAATTTTTAATTTTTTTAATATTTTTAAAAACTGTCAATCTGTCATTGCATTTCTAAAAAAAAATAAACTTGTAATTTTTTTAATTTTTTATTTTATTTTTTGTTGCTTTTTAAAAAATTTGCAATTACTACCTATGCTTTTTTCAAAACTTTGGTAATGGGGAATCCATATAATTTTACTTTCAAAGATTTATGATGAAACTAAATCAAATAACAAAACATTAAATTTATTATCAATTTCTGTTCCATATTTTAATTTTATATTTGTATTTATTATATATATTTCGAAATATATTTTTTATTTTGAATCGTTTCATCTCAAGCAAGGTGGGACTGCTACTAGTGCACAAGGGATTACAGTGAGGGAAAAGACTGGGTACTGGGGATATTGAAAAATGTGTAAAAACTGAATGGGACTGAAGAAGATAGAAGTTAGCAATTGACATTGCATTTGAATTTTTGGATATTGTAGCTATCAGGGAAGAAATTAAATAGAAGAGAGGTGGGAAGTGTGAGAAAAGAAACTGTTGGAGTAAAAGTGGAAGTTATATTTAACTATTTCAACAGTAAAAAGGTGGAACCTACATGTCAGTCTAGTTTCATGCTTAAATTCACATGCAAGGGGCACCAAGAAAAAAAGCACATCAGAGCAGTTGCCATGAAAATATATGTAGAGAAAACAGAGGGAAGTCATGTCACATTAATGAAAAAGTATCTGAAGTCGAGAAGCAGAGATATGATTGATTACATTGCAGATCCTTCTTTAGATTTTGTCAAGAACCTCGAGATAACAGAAGGAGACCCTCTATCAGATATGGCAACAGTATTCAGTGCCCTAATGAACGATAGATTTATTAGATTTCATAATTACATTGGTTATAAAAAATGTCAATATTTACTGAATACATTGTTATATTTATTACAAATATCTACATTATTGATAAAATACATCCATATTTATTAAATATATTTACATATTATTTTGTTAGCAATCTTCCAAGTTATTGCATATTATAAGAAGGTGAATATCTTCCGATTATTATGCAGATAGTAATGTTAATCTCGTAGTGAGTTTGCCCCAAAAAGAAATAAAATATGAAAATAAAATTGATAAACAAAAAAAAGAGTTTATATTAAATTAATAAATTTGCATTTTCTTAAAACCCATATCTCTTTTTCTCGCCTTCTTTCTCTATACTTCTCTTTGAATTAATGAGAATGCAACCCTCAAATAAAAAGAGGAAGAAGAAAAGTCTGAACCTGGCCAAATGACAGCAGAAGTTTTCTGAAACAGATTCTATTCATTTATCATTAGAAATTTACTGAAAATCAGAGTGGGTCCACTCGTGACATTTGCTATAAATTTTGTTTTAAAAAATAAAAAAGAAAGGAATGCAAGCAAAATTTTTGCCAAACAAAGACGTTAACACAAAGAGACTTTTGATGTTAACTGAAACCAAGTTTTATGCCAGAGTCTTGGGGTCTGTTCAAAAATGATCTTAACTGACAGTCAAGAGGTAGAAGAGGAGAAGGGACCACCAGAGAAAACAGCTATACGTGTCATGTGTCGAAGTTAATCAGTCAAGTGCTTAAAACATTTATTTGCAACCAAGAATGGACAGCCGATTGACATATCTATTTCTAAGATAACTACTACCAAGGTCTGTTTTCTACACTGCCAACTTCTGAGACAAAACAGATATTCTCCTGACTGCTAATCAAAGTTGCCTTTTAAATGAACATTTTGCTACAGTGAATATCAAAGATTAGTATACAATCTGAATCATGTAGATAAATATATATTGTTTATACCTTTTGAGTTGGTTTATTTTATTTCCAAAGATCTGATAAATGATACCAAGAATATCTGGCACTCTCTCCACAGAGAGTGCCAGATATTAGCTTTTTCCTCAAAAGGAAATATCCAGTATTTATTGATGGATCAGAGCAGTAAACACATTTCACCACAAACAAAAACATGCACTAAAACACAATTTACACATAGAAATAACAAATTGAATCTAAATTTATGCAATTATTAGAAAACAAATATCTCACACACCAGTTTTTATTTAAATAAGTCACACATATGCAGGACTATACTCAAAACAATTTTTAAATAGATAGACTTAATTGGATTAGATAGACTTCAATTGGAGTAGATCGACTAAACTATCGCCCGGTTTACACTCTACCCACGTCTATTGAACAGGTAAAGAGGCTCATCCTTTGTTCCCTGATTAGGATGTAGTTTCCGGCTTTCTCTTTTCCAATCTTTTCTCTATTACGTAGCCCCCTGCGCATCAGTGGCATTACCACCTTGCTCTGGGTGATATGATTAAAATAAAAATCAAACACATACTAGAGTGTTGGTCATTATTGACATGACTCTTGCTTGTCACAGGTGTCTATAACTACAGCTGTGCATTTTCCATACTTAGGCTATGAGAGAGGGAGAGAAAGAGACAGAGACTTGACACTTATGTGCTAACCCCAGAGGCTAGAAGAGTGCATGGCTGACTACACATACAACTATTAGACTGTGAAAACAACCACCTCTAAGCACAGAAAGAGAACAGATTCCACTATCAATGTGACAGTCCCCAACAGATAGCCAACAGGCAGTCATCCATATAAAGTATACTCTCTTTCACCTGTCAAATGCAGCACAATGAAACGTTGCACTACATGACTTACCATATTTTGTAAAAGAAAATAAGTCTTTGGCCATTTCTTCAAATCAGTGTCTAAATTGTTTCTTTAACCTAACTGACTTCCACTCCAGATCACTATCACCAAATGAAATCTATAAAAAAAAAATTGTATTAAAACAGCTTTTTCTCAAGTTCACTAATTGTTATTGCTCTTTCCAGTATTGATGGGGTTTTTCTTTTTAACATTTTATTTGAAGTTGTCTGCAATGTCAGCATCTTCATTGTCATTTTCTCTTTATGTTATATGCGCCGTCTATTTTAGTTGTCACTATTGTTGAAAATCTTACAGTTCTTTGGGATACTTCAGCACCAATCGATGCAGATAAATGATTAATGGTTCTTGCTAAGACTTACAGGTTTTATTCACCTAGTGTGACACAAGGATAAATGATGAGCTTTTGATGAAACTTAGTTTTTATCCCATATCCTAAAACCAGAAACTTATAGTAATACCATATTTAAATAAATATAACTATTTAGGTACTTATTGTCAACTTTAGATATATTTTGTACACTTCCTTAAAATCCATGACTACCAAATTAAGAAGCCAAGTGAAAGCTGTTAATTTCTGCAAATATTTTTCTGCAAATATTTTTGCAGCTTTTTTACCTGGTGCTCTGACGCTGTGAATTTACTTGTACATTTAAGTTCCACCCTTTTAGGAAAAAAATATTCAAATGTAACCATGTCTTCTACTCTATCAGTTTCTTTTCTCACACTTCCTGCCTGTAGAACTCCCTTTTGTATACTTGCTACTCTGATAGCTACAATCCCTAAAAATTTACATACAATGTCAATTGCTATCTTCTGTCTCCCTGATTCCCATTTTTCTCTTTTTCTTTCTTTGACCTACCCTGTATCTTGTTTTTTCTTTTCTCTCACTGCAATCTCTTGTGCATCAGTGGTTGTCCTGTATTTGATGATAAGGTTTATGACTTGAGAGAAATGATTATAAAAACATAGCATCATGACTGTATTTGATGAAAAGGTTTATGACTCAACAGAAATGATTATAAAAACGTAGCATTATGACTGTATTTGATGATAAGGTTTATGACTCAACAGAAATGATTATAAAAACGTAGCATCATGACTGTATTTGATGATAAGGTTTATGACTTAACAGAAATTTTTAAAATCAAGTGTGATTTCAAATTGCATTCTTTATTAGAGAAGAACAAATTGAATGTACCTGTAAAGATACAAAAACTGCTTATCTCCCTTTGGTCAAGGTAAAGTCACATGGTCTCATGACAACAGCTAGTGACGTCACTCCTGATAGTGACCTCAGTGCTAGTCACTTTTTCAGCTAACAACAACTAAGGAAGAAGTTTGCCCAGGACTTTGGCATAGACAGAATCTGCCTACCTCCATGCTCTGCTGGAATATGAAAATCCTGCTGTCTCATTAGGACATAGATGAAGCAAGCCATATTCATTTGGGCTATAGATGAACTCAGCCCCTCCAAATCTTGAGTCACACCAATGGCCAAACAGAAGTATCTTCAAGTTGTATATAAGGCCTTTCCTTTTTGTTCCTCCTGATACTTTGCTTTGTGTTAGATATAATAGATATGCATTTGTCCTCATGTGGATACTTGTTTGTATATATGTATTATTTGTGAATGTCATAGCATACAAAAGTCTCTTTGAGAACAAGTGTTCATTCATTCATTTTATTTTTCCATTCTGCCTTACCATTACATTGGCGATTCAACTTAATATTATTTACTGATCAGTGTGAGAATAAAAAATATATCCCTTCATACCCTTGAGATAAAAAGATTTAATATCAGTAAACTTTCTTTAGTATTTGAACTGAAAGTGGGGGAATAATTTTCCCAAAGTTAGTGGTTTTCTCACTCATATGTGAACACTTTTAAGAATTACTAGCAGTATAGCCTGGCGTTGCTCGGGTGTAATGAAAGCTTTAAAACTAATCCATGGTCCTGGAGCTCAGATTCAGCCTAAAGAATATTTGTGTGAAATCGGATAAAAATTGTGGATTTATATAAAGGACATACAGACAGATAAACACGCACACACACACACACACACACACACACACACACACAAACATCTTGCCTATATATTATCGATTTTCTGCACTATTGTAAGAACTGCAACCTTGAAACTTCTGAATATCATTTCTTATGTCTTTGTCTATGAGTGTATCAAATTTTATTAAAATCGGACCATTCCTTCTATAAGCAGAGTTTTTCAATTATTGATTTTCGATATTTATTGGGGGTACCTTGACACAAAACCTAGCTAAGAAAACTCGCAGACGCTTATAGTATAACTGTGGAAATTTTCAAGAAAATCGGTTCAGCCGTTTTGGAGTCTATAGGTAACGGAGACACACACACACACACACACACACACACACACACACACACACAGAGACAAAGTTCCATTTATAAATAAGTTTAGATTACTACACTGTACACAATTCTTCTTATGTTCTGCGTTCCTTCACAATGTGGAGAATCTTGTTTCTCCATAAATTCTTTTCTTTCATAGATCTAATGTTAATCCTCTTAATATCCCTCCCAGTCTCTGTTCCGTATCAATTTACAGAAGTGCATTAGGTAGATTACTAGATGTTGCTCTTTAACATCAATACATTCTTTGTGTCCAATTCTCCATTTTTCTTATTATGTGCCCCAGAATTTCCTACAGTCTCTTTCTGTTCACAACTGTCCCTGCTCTTTCCTTTATACTTAAAACTTCCTTGTTGATGAACTGTTAACTATGTGGTATTCTCAGCATCCTTTTGTAGAACCATATTTCTTTGACCTCCACTATCCTCTTCATCCGTGAGAAAATTGTAAGGAATGAGAAGACTTACCTTCCAAAGTGAATTTGCTTGATGTGTCAGGCCTTGTTGAAAGATTTTGACCACTATTAAAAGGGAAATGGATTATTCTGACCTCTGTGGTCTCCCATGCAGATGTCAGTCAGTCAGTTAAGTGCCATACGTGAAACACGCTTGGGCCATCATGTCTGACTGGGCAGAAGATTATCCCGCAGTAGGTTGCCATTGCTTTCTGCGGTAGATTGGTTGCCAGCCAAGGCTATAGAACCCAATCTGTCCTGTTATTTAACCCATAACTGGAAGGAAGAGACAGATTAATACCTTTCCCAAGGGTATTTGTGCATAAGTGAATGCAGATGTACAATGAAAAAAATAAGAATTCAAACCAGTTTGAATTCATGAAATAAGAAGTGAGTGAGAATTGAGTCTTGCATGCAAATATTACTCCCCCCACCCCGATGCAGGGATAAAAATCGAGTCTGTGAGGTAGACAAGGTAGACAGAAGGACAAGCAAAAAAAACATTGGTTGGTGTGATGTTGGACAAAAGAAGATGGAAGAGAGTTTCTTGAAACCAAGTACTCCAATCAATTTCAGGCATCACAAACAACTGGCAACATAAATTAACTACAAAAATTGTCCCCCACTTGTGGAAGAATGAAAATAGAATAACAAGTAAAATAATAATAAAAACAATAAAGAATTTCATTTCCTATAATACAAAAGAAAACCAAAAAGAGTTTCTGGTCATGTGAGGATTTTATGACCCCCACTCATGAAATGGAGTTGGTCATTCTCTTCTCACTTCCCAGTAATTGAGTTTGGATGTGTTTGGTAGCTGTCACAGCAAAAGTGAGATTTGGCCACCCTCACTCAATTTCAATCTGATGTGGAGTTAACCATTTTCTATACTGCACATCTTTGTACCAATGCACATCAATAAACATTGGTGAATCATTTTCTACACAAGTCTTTGTTTTGTCTTGTTTATTGGGATCCACTGACATTCAACTTTTGTTAACAGCACAGAGTCAAACGCCAACCCCCTACACACTCACTGCCATATGGAAAGACTGATATTAAGTAGCATTTCAGTACAATTTTTGTTTCTAACCAATTTTTCCTGCTTCTTAATACCTTTGGTAGATTTTGGATCACATTTTTTCCTCTTACAATGCATCTTTGGATTTAAGTTTTCTATTTTCTGTTATAACACTTCTTTGATAGTTACATTCTTGTCCTGGCTTGATTGTGATATCTACAATTGTAACTTGCATTTTCATTGTCCTTTTTACTAACCACCATATATTCTATCATAAGACTGAAATTTTCTACATTTGTATTTGAAAAATGCCTATGAATACATTTGGTACATTTTTTTTTACACTAATCAATGGATTATATATTTTCATAATGCCTATCAAAATTGACAAGATTAGTTGTATGTGGATTAACTCATCTTCCAAGGGTCAGATTATCTGTTCACTGTGTCTCAGATCAAAGTGTTGCTGTCTGCCTGAGATAAGTATCTGTACATACTGTGAAAAATATTATGTAAACAAGAATATATATATTGTTATATAAAGAAAAGGACTGATCTATTACTGATACTTATAAGCCATGGCAATGGTGTATTTTGTTGATTTGAACACTTATTGATTCCTGAAATAGACTTATGTAAATAAATGTTTCTAACACAGATTGTGTATCTTCCACTTTGGCAGAATATGCAGGTGAAACTAAGTTTGAATTCCAGTCAGATTCTTACATTCACGTACATTGCAATACACTTGGGTAAAGTCTGAATCTATATTCTCCCTCCAACTATAGGTTTTATAGTAGCATTGTATCTTGAAATATCATTGTTATTCTCAGGAAACTGGTAATGCAATATTCACTGTTAAAAAAAGTTAATCTTACAAGTCCCCACCAAAAACTTTTGGCTTTAAATAATCCAAGGTTTGACAAGCCATGAAAGATAATCATTCTATTTTAACAAAAATTGTTTTACTGCAAAATAGCAAACTATGGTGCATTTATAAATAATTTTTATCATAAGTAATTATAATAAAGACATTTTAGCTACACAAAAGCAATCACGATTCAGAACTATGAATTGTACTTCATCAGGTGAGGGTTGGTAATTGGTGATAAAAATGATTTTTATATAAATTTAAAAACAATTTATTGCTGTTTTTTAACAGTTAAAGGGTGGGGTGCATAAGGGCATATATATATATATATATATATATATATATATATATATACACTTAGTTTTTGGTCATAATAGGGCTAGACCAGTACACATTTGTATTAAAAAAAGTTCAATATAATTATATTGTACAACTTTTGAATATTTTCCATTTTTAAATGAGTTATTTTGCTACCTGGGTTTCTACCATGAGTGGGGTCTTCAGGCGATTTTCAATGACTGATTAAACGTTTAAACGGTAAAATCAGTTATTAAAAATTGCCTGAAGACAAAGAAACCTAGGTAGTGAAATAACTCATTTAAAAATGGAAAATACATTTATATATTTCATTTGTAAAAAAGTTATTACGCAACCTAGGTTTCTACCATGTAGTGTCTACAGGTGATTTGCAATAATTACTGAATGAAAGAACAGAAATTATGACTAAGTGTAACAATACCATAAAATATCTAAATAATCATGGGTAACTGAATGACAAAACATTAAAAATTTGAAGTCATATGCTTTGTTCTTTGAAAAGATTTCTTTAGACTAAATAACATTTTAAGGACTTTGAAGTTCTTTCAATCAACAAAACACAAGATTTTTTTATTTTGACATTCGGTTACCCTCTTTATTCCGATATAGATATATATAGATACATATATACATATATATTTCCCAACCACATGAATTTACATGGGCTACTAGGTTGGCATTGAGGTCCCACCCTTTTACTGTTTAAATAGCTAAATGTAAAAACCTCTTCTGCTCTTAACATTTTCTTTTCTTACACTTCCCATCTGTGGAACTTCCTTCTGTTTACTTGCTTCCCTGATAACTACACTCTCCAAAAGTTTAAATGCAGCATCAATTGCCATCTTCAATCTCCTTGATACCAATGCACCTCTTATCCTTTCTTCAACACTCACTGTACCTTGTTCTTTTCTCGCTGTAACCTTCTGCAAACTAGTGGCAGTCTTGCCTTGCTTGGAGTGAAATGATTAAAAATGGTGCATTCAATTGGACTATGTTCACATAATTATGACAGTGGAATATTTCATGATCTCAAGTAGAGAAGATCAGGTTGTATGACTGATGAATAAATGTTGTATTGTATACATTGTTTTTGTGGGGGATACCAGAATCAGGCAAGTACAAAAATTTAAATACCTAGGAAATGTTCTAACAGGAGATAGAAAGTGTGACACAGAGATCCAAGGGCAAATTGGCATGGCAAAGGATGCATTCCAGAAGCTGTGTAAAGTATTAAGACACAAGAACATTTCACTAGAAACAAAGAAGAGAGTGTGGGATTGCTACGTAATGTCAGTTCTTCAATATGGCAGTGATTGCTGGACAATATCATCAAAAATGAGGACAAAACTTGAAACAGTGGAAATGTGGTTCTACAGAAGGATGCTGTGGATATCGTGGCCTGAGCATGCAAGCAACGATGAGGTGTTGGAAAAAATGGCAACAAAAAGGAAATTAATACTGAGCATCAGGAAGAGACAACTGAAGTTCCTGGGACATGCAATAAGGAAGGAGAGCTTGGAGAACCTGATACTAACTGGCCAGATAGAAGGAAAAAGAGACAGAGGAAGGCAACAGATAACATATTTGCAGGTCTTGATCAGGTGGATGATGGAACGGGTGTTGCGAGGTGTAACAGGAGCAAACATACTAAGAGCCACAAGGGATCAGGAGATGTGAAGAACCATGATCTCCTACATCCTGAAGGGCCAGGGCATATAGAAGAAGAAGAACAACAACAACAACAAAAAGAAGCAGAAGAAGAAGAAGCTTAGTTTAGTATAATCCAGGAAGAAAGGGGGAAGGAATCCGCTTGTCCAGAAAAGCCATAAACAAAATCTTGGCGTTTTATGGGTCTGCATGCTAATCATTGTTACCTGTTTTGCAGTTACCAAGTTTTAACCAAGCTGATAAGCCTTAGTGAGACTTTTTGAGACTTGTACTTGGATGGTGAAGGATGCATTTCAGAAGTTGAGTGGAGTATTAAGAGACAGGACAATTTTGCTAGAAACAAAGAAAAGACTACTGGATTGCTATGCGATGTTAGTTTTTCAATATGGCAGTGAATGCTGGACAATATTGTAGCGGCCTAACTACTTTTTTTGTTTGTTGGGTAATGAGAGCTTCTCAATTTTGTGTATGTACAAATAAGTGAACAAACAAGACACAAGACAGAGGTAAATAAATTTTAATTATAACAACAACTGTGAATTATAGAAAAGGGGTAAAAATAAGTTATCTCCCTTTTACTGCAGATATTTGCAAAAATGAATGAAACACTTTTTTTTTAGAGATATGTGTTTAAACAATAAAATATTTTTGAATTGTAAATGGCCCAAAGCCAATGTTCAAAAGTTTGTATGTAGACAAATAATTGAAACAGTTCAAATTGTGAGCTGGAAATTTGTGAGTTGGAAAACAGTTTGTATGTTCAAATAATTTGATACAGTTCAAAGTTATGAGTTGGAATATAATCTGCAAGCAAAGTGTGTGTGAATAAAAAATGTCAAAAATACTTGCGGTTTAGCTGAGAAGTTGAAACAATAATAAATTATTATACCAGGAGAAAATGTTGAATGCAAAAAGCTGGTATTGCAAAGTTTGGAATATTTAACTTAACTTCTCAGTCAGGTAAAGATGAAACTGGCTTATTTTCTTTTAAAAGAGTAGGCGAAAACATATATTGCCTTAAAAGAAAAGTGAACTGGAAACAATAGGTCTGGTGGCTTCAAAGGATACTTTCCAACTGGAGCTTGAAGAGCGGGAAGATTCCCGCTTTTTCGAAAGAGAGGCAAAATGCTGCTGCTGATGCAGAACAAACCAATGAAAAGTTTGGTTACAAAAAGAAGATGGTTTGATTTATTTTACAGTTTTCCTTCTCGAACTTTCTATAAAATATTGGTGATACGAGGGTATCGTAGAGAGCTCGACAATATCATCAAAGTTGAAGGAAAAACTTCAAACAATTGAAATGTGGAAGGGTGCATGGATGGAGCATGCGAGCAATGATGGGGTTTTAGAAAGGATGGCAATGAAAAGGAGATTAATATTGAGCATCAGAAAGGGACAACTAAATATCCTGGGACATGCAATGAGGAAGGAGGTCTTGGAGAACCGTATACTAACAGGCCAGATAGATAAAGCCACCAGGGATAGAGAGGCATGGAAAGCCATGATCACCTATATCCTGAAAGGACAGGACACACAAAAGAAGAAGACTTGGATGGCAAACAAAAGAAATCAAGTTATATTGACATAACAAATTTATTTACCTACATACAAAACTTTCTTTGGAGAATTTAAACAGTTTGATAAAGAGATAAAGATTTTTTTTCTTTTGTGTTTAAGAGAGGAAATATTGTACGAATTTGACTTGTAGAATTGAAGTCTCTGAACTTAGATACTTTAAAGGTAGATAACATTTTTGAGAGTTGTAAATAGAAATAGTGTAAGAATAAAAGTTGGGTTGAAATATACTTTTGCTATCACCAGCTATCAATTAAGTTTGTTACCTTTGATGTTGGATAGTACAGGTTGAGTAACCTTTATCCCAAATCCTCCAAAACCCAAATAGTTTTCAAGTGCTGATATTACTTTCCACAAATGGAAAAATTCAGAAAGCACTGGTAATGTTACTATGTGATGTGCAGCTGTTCATCTGTCCTGCATAGATGTTCCCCTACCCAATATTTTATTAGTGACCATCACAGCAACACCTGTGTTCATGGATTATTTGCGCACAGTAAAGATATTATTCAAAATGTCAAATAGTCCTGCCTTTATATATTTTTTTGTAAGTAGTGATCATGTTTTTGTACAGGTACAAAAATTGCAAAACATTATTTTTACAAGAAATCTTAATTTCACCTGAGCATTACATGACTAGTGTCATTACCAGTATCAGAAGGTATGAACGCAATTTCAAAGGGATATGAAGGCCATGGTTAAAATCTCAGGCAATTATATTGAATGAATTTATTCTTTAGTATTCAAGATTTGTGTAATTTTGATAAATATATTGGTTAAAATGAGATGTCAGTGGCGTTTTCATTTTTTCATAATTTAGATGACAATTTATCTATTACAGCTTGTATAAGGTTGAAGTGTATGGAGCTGGTTAATATTTCTTTTATACAGCCTTGTGTCAGACTTAACCAAACTCCCTACAACTTACAGGATTTTATGCAGAATATAATCATCAGAATTATCAGGTTTTCATGTGTGGATTAGTGTAGAAGAGTGGAATAATAAAATATACATTTTGAATGTTAAAATAAAAATTTATAAAAAGGAGGAATGACATAAGTTGTAGAAGTTAATGTTCATTGAGAAAGTTAAGGTATCAAGAGTTCATACAAAATGTTCTAGTAGTAATTGTTGAAATAAATAAAGAGAAAGAGAAAGAGAACAAGGTGCGACCTGACCTTATCTCTGGGTCGATTTGAAGTTGCCGTCAAATTTTAGATGTTTATCAGCAAACCACCTCCTCTGACTGCCCACTGTGACTGGCTAGAGACCATTCTTAAATATTCAATCCATTCATGTGGGGTGGCTCCAGAATGATTTTTTTTTTAGTGTGGAAAAAACGTTTCTCTGACGTATTTTCAATTTTATGATTTGATGACCAATCAGGATCCAGAGTTCTGCTACAAGGTTTCTTATTAGAATATTGTACAATACATGAAATAATGGCAGTGAAAAGGTACACAAAATAACAGAGACCAATTGATTTGCAAAGCCAGATAACATTTATTTAACAAAAGGAAAGTTTAAGAATTTCTTTTTCTAGAAATAAATTGAATACTCAATGAAAATTGTTAATAGATGCATTTGAGTGTAACTTTCTTGTGTAGGTTTGATTATGTGTGCAATATCCAGCTTCAGTGTGAAACGTTGATGGCATATACTTTGAAAGAATGGAAAACAGGAATTGAGAGTTACTTAAGAATTTGCCCATTTTTATACCATCAGGACTGCTGCTGATGATTGTAGGGGGGGGGGGGCTAAGAAGTCCCTCGAACAAATAAAAAGAAAAATGCACTACAAATAAAGTAAAATAAACTTTTGTTTATTTTCGTAAAAAAAAAATAAAAGAATTATTTTTTTTGTACAAAATATGAGATTGTCCGTACAGCTGTAGAAAAAAGAGAAAGAAAGGAACTGGGAATGTGAGAGGGAAAGGTAGGACGATGTGTAGCGAGCGAGATGAGAGAAAGAGAGGGTGAAAGAATGTTCACGGAACTGCTGGATTCTCTCTGTGTGTATGCTCGAATCTGAGAGATTAAAAAATAGGTTTCTTATGTTGAGCCCTGATTGGTCAATAAATCATATTTTTGACCACTTAGTGTGCTTTCCACTATGTCCGAGCTTTTGGGTGCGCCGTCCTTGTGTTTGACCCCACAGGGTATGGTAAGGGGTGAATTCCCGCGCAATTTTTTGGGGATACACGTGTGTGAATTAATTTTTATTGCGTGTGTGTGTGTGGAAAATAAAATAAGAAACAGCACATGATATATTTATTAATGTACCTCACCTATGATCCAAAATCCTAAAAAGGCTGAAAACTAAAGCACTTCAAGTCCCAAGAATTTTGGATGAAAAATTCTCACCCTCTATCAGGTTTCTTCTTGCCATTGTCAGAAAGGAAACACTTCTCCACTCAAACAAAGTAATGTGACATTTTATTTCTGGATTACTTTTAATCACTCCATGTATAACTGTGCCATTCAGAGTTCTTTTTAAAATGCCAATCTCCATAGAAGTGGATTGGATAGATGTGTTTTTAATTTCTTTTTAAAGTCTCAATATGAAATCTGCCAAAGATGTCAAAGTAAACTGCTGCTCTTGAAATGGATCTTCAATCAGTGGTTAACTGGAGCAAGAAATGGCTTGTAAATTTTAATGGCTTAAAGCAAAACTGCTCTCCTTTAAACAATATAGACATAATTTTCTGCCAGCCATCGGAATGACTGATGCAAGTCTCCTTGAGAGCAACACACTGCCCTCACTTTTGGCCTAACTTTTTTAACCGATCTGAAGTGGAGTGAATATATCAGATCTATAGCAGAATGTACTGCTAATAAGATTGGGAATCTGTGCCAGGCAGACGGATTTCCTTGTCAGAATCTGTCTTGTACAATTATAAATCTACTATTCATCTGTGCATTGAATACTGTTGCCATATCTGGTTGGGTTCTTCTGATGTTCATCTCTTGGTTCACAACAAAATTCAAACAAGGATCTGCAATGTAATCAGTCATGACTTGGCACCACAACTTCAGTCACTTTCTTACTGACATGATGCAGCTTCTCTCTGTCTTTTTTTCAAATACTTTCATAGCAACTGTTCTGATGAGTTGTTTACTCTGGTGCCCTGTCCACAGGAATTTAAGTGTGCTACTAGATTGGCTTTTAGGTCCAACCCTTTTATCAATGAAATTGTTAAATGTAACTGTGACTTATAATTCAAAAATTTCTTTTCACACAAATTCCGCCTGTGGAACTCCATTCTGTTTACTTACTTCCCTGATAGCTTCTTCCTCTTCTTCTTCTTCTTTTTCTTCTTCTTCTATGTGTCCTGTCTCTTCAGGACATAGGTGATCATGGCCTTCCACATCTACCTATCCCTGGTAGCTCTTAGCACATTTTCTCCTGTTACCCCACCCAAACCCTGCTCTGCAATCCACCTACTCAGGCCCTTCAAATATGTTATCTGCTGCTTTCCCCTGTCTCTCTAGCTACAATCTCCAAAAATTTAAATGCAACATCAGTTACCTTTTTCTATTTTCTTGAATCCCATTCATTTTTTATCCTTTCCTCAATACCCACTGTACACAGTCTTTTCTCTCACTGTAACCACCAGGGCACTAGTGACAGTCCTGTTTTGCTTGGGGGTGAAATGATTGAAAAAATAAAATGTGTAATATAGGCTGAAAAACAGTTTTTTTAATGTTGAACTAATTTTGAATATCATGTGTGGAGCTTAAAATTATTAATTTGAAATGCCATTGTTAGCTTTTTAATTTCCAGTGTGTTTCAAGCTGTCAAAATGAAAACCTCCATGAGGATTATATATTTTCTAAAAGGCATCAACACCTGTAGGAAATATATTGCAAACTTGAGAGTGTAAAAGATTCCTCAACTGAGTGGTATTTAATGCAAGTACCAGCTCAAGTTATGTTTTGACAAGGCTTAGTTTAAAAGATAATTTACGTAGATGTGCCAAATGTAAATGCAACATAAGAGTATGGGAAAGAATTTTAATCTTACCGAGGCACATATTTATCATCTCTGATGAAGATGATATTGATAATAATAAACATTGAATTTAAAAATGATAATAGCAATAATAAGAAAAATATAAAAATGAGAATATTGACAATTTTAAAGAGGATTATTATGAAAAAAATGCAATATTAATAATAATTTAGCAAAAAAAATGATATGTTTAGGATAACTCACTCTCTGTTATTCCTACATTAATCTCTGCCTACCATCTAAACTTTTCTCTTTTAATCTAAAAAAATGTCGTTTTTGAGAAGAAAATCTCTAGGCCTACATCAGCTCAAAATAATTCTTGTGCAACTTATTCTTTAAGATAAATGTTCTTTAAAAAGAAAAAACTTTAAGCTTTAAGACTAAGACTGCAAAGATGAAAGGAAGCCTTGCTTGACATTTTGGTTTAATTCTGTTACAGAAACAAAATATATATCTACTTGTACTTGTTTTCCAGCCTCAGGCTCTGTCAGATGATCCAGTGGATTTTTTTTTATCCAGAAAGTTCTCTTTATTTTTCACTTTTCAGATTTAACTTAATCTCAAATTAATTACCAAAATAAGTATTTATGATTTTCTATTTCTGCTGGGTTATATTTTTTTTGTCCAGATTATTTGAAAATGCTAATTTCTGTCTGAAAATTGGAAATTAGTTATTATCATTATTTTATATTAAATTATTACACATTAGATATAATACTTTTATTATTTTAATTATTTTAATGTTTAAATGTTGTCAAGTTATACCATCTTTAGTATAGAACAGGGTTGAAATTTGTTTGAAGTTAGTGATGAGAATTAAAAAAAATTAAATAAAAATCATTAAAAAATTCTTTTAAAAAAATTAAATTAAATTAAAAACATGATTAAAAATAAATAAAATTATCATAATCTTTTTTATGTGCCATGTCTCTACAGGATGTAGGTGATGATGGCTTTCCACATCTTCCTATCCCTAGTGGCACTTAATACACTCTCTCTTGTTACCCTACCCAAAGCCCACTCTGCCATCCATTTGCTCAAGCTTATCAAGTATATCACACAGTACTTTCCCCTGGCTCTCTTTCCCTTTTTCTTACCAGTGAGTATCAGATTCTCCAAGCACTCCTTTCTCATTACATGTCCCAGGAACTCTGTCTTTTCCTGATGTTAAGTATTAGTCATACTTTTTGTTACAATCCTCTCCAAAACCTCGTGGTTGGTTGCTCACATGTTCAGTCCATGATATCCTCACTCGAAATGAAATTATAAAATGAAATGACATAACAAAACAAATTATTGGTAATTTTGAATATTACAATGGTTTAAAAGTACCTGCTTATTTTGAACTAATTGATCATTGCTTACATTTGCTTGGTTTATTTTCTTAAGACTTTTTACGTGGATATCTATTATAATAGTGAAAATATATAATTAACAATCTAAGTGTCAATTTTTTAATGCTTTCAAAAATTAACAAGTTGGAAATTTGTCTGGTGTAATATCTTGCATATTTTTATGTCAGTCAGTTAAGTGCCATGCGCGATACATGCTTTGGGCGATCATGTCTCGAAAGAGAAATTACTGACTGGGATTATCCCGCAGTAAGTTGTCATTGCTTTCTGCGGTAGACTGGTTGCCGACCAAGGCTATAGAACCCAATCTGTCCTATTATTTAACCCATAACTGGAGGGAAGAGGCGGATTAATACCTTTCCTAAGGGTATTTGAGCGTAAGTGAATGCAAGGAATTCAACTGGAATTCGAACTCGGCTCCCCGATTTCTCGTTCCAAGCCGATCATATGTAAATACACTAGCTAATGAATTCAATCAATTTATCTGAACATAAGTGGTATATCTGTGAAACTTGAGTCAGATAAGTCTTTTGAAAATTAACTATGAAGGTAAGAACAGAAACTGGAATAAATAAATTATATGGTCATTGCTTCAAAAGTAATGTCCTCTTATTTATTACAAATGCTGACAGCATCATAAGCAGATGTTGAAAGTATAGTAATAGAGGTTGAACCTTCCTGTTGGATACACAATTTTCCTTATGCCGTTTTTAGATAGCAGTTGATTGTTAGTCTGGCAAAAATATTTTCTGGCCATTTATAGAGACCAAACAGTGTATGGGAGCATAGTTAGGCAATACACTTCAACATTAGTTGGATTAAAGTCAGACATGGAGTATGAGATTGACAGTCATTATTCAGTATTGATTCTTATGACCTCACTGTTTATATCTATTTTAGTCTGGTAATTATCAAACTATCTATCTATCTATCTATCTCAGTTTGGTAATTATCTACCTATCTCAGTCTGGTATCTATCTATCTATCTATCTATCTATCTATCTATCTATCTATCTATCTCGGTCTGGTAATTATCTATCTATTCTTTGCTACTACCTGAAGATTGTATCCTTGAAACTGTCAGTAATGTTAGAAATTAGTGAGGAGGGGATCCAAAAGTGAATTAGCCTAAAGAAGGACACATTCCAGAAGCTGAGTAGAGTATTGAGAGACAGGAAAATTTTTATCATTTTTTTCTTTGTTCCAGTAACATACATTCATTCAAAAAAGTATGCCTAAATTTGTTTAAATCTAGAGTGCCAGATTAATTTTAAAAATTTAACATTGACTTTCATTCTTATTGGCATTTAAATGAAGATGCTAAAAGGGCATATCTAACTTTTTTTTTTTTTAATCGTGTCACACCAAGCAAGGCATTCCACTGCCACTATAGCGCAGGGGGTTACATAGAGGGATTGGGTCTGGGAAATGTCAGAAGGAGGGTGGTAGACGACTTAGGATGTACATAGGGAGAGAGTTGGAGAGAGTGTGTGTGAGTTAGTGTGTTAGGAGGTGTCTATTGACCTTACATTTAAACTCCTGGAGGTTGTAGCCGTCGGGGAAGCAAGCATGCAGTAGGGAATTCCACAGGTGGGAAGTGCTAGGAAAGAAGCTGTTGGAGTAGAAATGGTGGTTACATTTCATTGGTTTCACTGTAAAAGGGTGGGACCTAGTTGCCAATCTAGTATCTCGTGCAAATTCACATCTAGGGGGCACCAGTGATTTAAGTTCGTCAGAGCAGAAACAGTGAAAGTATTTATAGAAGAGGCACAGGGAAGCCACATCACGCTGGTGAGAGAGATACTGCAGGCGGTCAGCCAAGTCGGTATCAATCACATTACAGATTCTTCGCTGTATTTTGTCAAGAACCCCGAGGAGAATGGAAGGGGCACCCAACCAGATGTGGCAGCAATACACGGGTGGCAATATTACAGTGCAGTTGGTTGAAATGTGTCACTGCAGCTGAGTTCAAATTCCAGTTGAATTCCTTGCATTCACTTTCATGCAAATATCCTTGGGAAAGATATTAACCCATCTTTTCCCTCCAATTATGGGTTAAATAATAGGACACACTGGGTTCGATAGCCTTAGCTGGCAACCAGTCTACCACAGAAAGCAATGGCAACGTGCTGTGGGATAATCTTCTGCCCAGTCAGTTATGTCTCTTTCGAGACATGATCGCCCAAAGCGTATATAAAGTATAGCACTTAACTGACTGACTGTCTTTGATAGCATTTTTATGGTTTTTAAACTCAAGATATACTCTATACATACAGTTTCCACAAAAAGCCTTCTACATTTATAAACATGGCAAACAGCTAATGCAAAACAACTAGACTTCATCAGAAATATATCACTTCTTTTATATGCAGTGTCCCATCAGAATGTAGGCAATAGTGGTTCACAATTCTCTATTTTTTGTAGTTTTTAATAGATTTCGACTTTTTGTCTTTCCTAAACTTTGTTTAGTCATTGATTTACTGAAGCTCAGTAAATATGCTATGCCTTGTTTTCCTGTGTCCCTATTTCCTTAAATCAGTCTTGTGCGTATTAGATTTTCTAAACCCTTCTTCCTTGTTATATTCCCTATGTAAAATAATTCCATTTTTTAACATTTTTTTTAACTCATCATGTTTCTTCTTGGTCTAAAGGCTTAATGATCTTGTAGGAGAATGAAAATTAAATAAATGATAAAGTAGTAATAAAAAAAAAAAAAGAATTTAATTTTCCCATAGTGCAAATGGAAATCAAAAAAAGGATTTCCGATCATGTCATATATTTGTGACTCTACTTCAGAAAAGTAGATGATCTGTCTCTTGAAAACTCCAAATCAATGGATTTGGATGCATTTTGTAGCACTCCTAGAAAAGAGAGTAGTCACCCTCTCTCAATGTTGCATTGATTCACAGTGGACAGTCTCTCTTTTAACTCTGAGTTAGCCTATCCATGTCATCAATAAAAATTGACCCTTAATCTTTCAACCACATTATAGGATATTTATTGATGTTTAATGGACATTATCAACTTCTGATACTAACAGAAAAACCCAAGTACCAAACCCACCACAATCTATAATAAATATTCTTTTATTTTTTGTTTCTCTCTCTCTCTCTCTCTCTCTCTCTCTCTCATTTATATAGACACTGTTTATTAAGCAGTATATTTAAATATAATCAGCCACTAAAAATAAAGTTTAAATAATAAAAATCTGTTGGATTAATAAATAAAACATCCATCTCCTTCTTTAAATATATATAGGTATTATATTAAGGTGCTGAAAAGAAATCTATTCTTATTTTATAACAATCAACAGGGCTTCTATTTTGCCAGGTCTCTCACTGATGTGCTAACAGCCATCACTGAATATATTTCTCAGGCTCTTGATAAGAGGGCCAAGCTCAAGCTGTCGAGTTTTATATCTTGAGAGCATTTGACAGGGTTTGGCATGCTGGCCTTATGTGCAAGCTCCAGATCTACGGTATTTCTGGACAAGTGTTTGATTTAATCCAACCATTCCTATCAAATCATGAAATGAAGGTTGTTTTAAATAAGCAAGTCTCAAGATCCTTTCATAAAAATGTTGGGATCACTTAAAACTCCTACAATTTTTCTGATTTTCATCAATGATCTTTTTGATGTAATCAATTTCCAAGTTGGCATCTATGCAAATGATACCACCATTTATGCCCAGATCTGTAAGAAGTTTACCAAGGCTGCTGCTTTTCAAAAGGACCTTCAATCTGTGATTGAATGAGATAAGAAACTGCTAGTAAATTTTAATGTCTTCAAAATCAAGCTGCTCACTTTTAGCCACCATAGTGAAACATTCCTACCTTCTATGAAAATAGATGATGCTAGCCTCGTAGAGAGCAACACACTGTGCCTTCTTGACCCCATTCTTTCAAATGACCTCAAATGAAATGACTACATTGAATCCATAGCTGCATCTACTTCCTAGGAAGTTTGGGTTATGTATCGAGCCAGGAAAGTTTTCTTGTCATAATTCATTTAGCATGTTTATAAATCTACCATTCATCTGTGCATTGAATATGGCTGCCATAATCGGTCAGGTGCTCCTGCTATTCATCTTGAAGTTCTTAACAAAATCCAAAGAAAGATCTGCAATATAATCAATCCTGACCTGGCAGCTTGCTTTCAGTCACTATCTCACTGATGTGATGTGTCTTCTCTCTTACTTTTCTACAAGCGTTTTCATGGCAACTGCTCTGATGAGGTTTTTTTCTCTGGTACCCCAACCCCATGTATTTGCACATGGTACTAGATTGGCATCAAGGACCTCTCTTTTTACTGCCAAAACAGTTAAATGTAATTGACTCTTCTACTCTAACAGTTTCTTTTCTTGGACTTCCTGATTGTGGAACTCACTTCCATTTGCTTGTTTCTTGATAGCTACAATCTCCAAAAGTTTAAATGCAATATTATTTACTATCTACATGATTTCCATTCATCTCTTATCTTTTCTTCAATGTCCTCTGGAACTTTTTTTATTCTCTCACTGTAACCCCCTTATGCACCAATAGCATTCCTGACTTGCTTAGAGTGAAATGACTATAAAAAAAAGTAGCAATCACTTATAAATAGTAAAAGTATAGTGTTTAATCATGCATACTTTTTCTAAAACAACAAATGCCTACTACTACTATAAAAGAAAATAATAGAAACTAAATTGCTAAATCCGCTGCTATGAAAGTCGGTTCTCTGTGTAGGGCCCGGAAGTTTTTTCAGTCTAAATCTATCCTGCACATTTACAAATCTACCATCCGCCCGTGCATTGAATACTGCTGCCATATCTGGTCGGGTGCCCCTGCTGTTCTCCTTGGCCTTCTCGATAAGGTTCAGAGGAGGGTCTGTAATGTGATAGATACCGACTTGGCAGACCGCCTGCAGTCTCTCTCCCACCGGCGAGACGTGGCTTCCCTGTGTCTCTTCTATAAATACTTTCACGGCTTCTGCTCCGATGAACTTAGATCACTGGTGCCCCCTAAATACGAATTTGCACGAGATACTAGATTAGCAACTAGATCCCACCCTTTTACAGTGAAACCGATAAAATGCAGCCGTAACTTCTACTCCAACAGTTTCTTTCCTCGCACTTCCCGACTGTGGAATTCTCTTCCAAACGATTGCTTCCCCGACGGCTACAATCTCCAGGAGTTTAAATGTAAGGTCAATACACACCTCCTAACACACTAACCTGCTCCCATTCTATCAAGCACTCTTCCCATCTGCCCGACCCTCATCCTCGCTATCCTTACTCATCTGTCACCTTTCACCTGACATTCCCTATGTCTATCCACTCCTTCTCTTTACCTTCCCCTATGTAGCCCCATGCGCAATAGTGGCAGTGGAATGCCTTGCTTGGGGTGAGATGATTAAAAAAAAAAAATAAAAAAATATTGTCCCATTTGTGAAAACAAGTCATAAACTGCTATAACCTTTAATGTTTTTAAGTGGTTCCTCAATAAGGCAATTATTTATGGTGTTTATTTTTCTTTCTTAAATGCAATTGAGTTTAATAATAAACAGCTTTTTAATGAGAACTAGCAGTATAGCCCGGCGTTGCTTGGGTGTAATGAAAGCTTTGAAGCTAATCCATGGTCCTGGAGCTCAGACTGTAAAATTTTGCAAAGTAAATTTTGCAAAGTAATAATAACAAAAGAACCATTCTATTTTCATTTAGAATTAGCCACTTGGCAATAAATACTAAAAATTGTATGAAATACATCATTTCTTTTAAAAAACTGGGATGGCCTAATAATTATGGCCGGTAGTGTATATTTTGAAATGTATATCCTTTCCTGCAAAAACATGATGCTGTCACTTCTCTGCTGGGCCAAGTTTGAAAAGAAGACGTTTAAATTGCGCTAAACAAGAATTTCATATTTTGCAAAGAATTTATCTTCATGTCAAGAATCCTGGTTTATGAAGAATGACTGAGAGGAAAACAAATTGATAGTCTTTGAGAAAGCAAAAAAAAAAAATATACATAACAAAACTAGACCAGTGCTCAAGTTTTATCATGTGTTAATTACAAGCTTAAAAACAATAAATAAAAAACTGGATAAAAAACAATTAGAAGGGTGTATGGTTTTCAGTCTTAGAGAAAAAAATTAAAGTGGTGGAAAAATAATAAAATGAATATAACCCATCACTGATATTTTCTTCTTTTATGTGCCATGTCCCTTTGGATATATGCAATCATAGCCCTCCATATTCCTCCTTTCTCCATTGCAGCTCCTGACACTTTTTCTCTTTATACCTCTCCCAAACTCTACTCTGCCATCCACATGCTCAACCTCATCAAGTATGTCTCACATTGCTTTCCCTTGTCTTTTTTTCCCTTTATCCTTCCTGTGAGTATTAGATTCTCCAAACCCTTCTTCATCATTATGTGTTCCAAAAACTTCAATTGTTTCTTTTTAATGTTAATTATAAGTTTTTTTTTGTTTTTTTTGCTTGCATCCTCTCTAAAATCTTGTTATTGCTCACATATTTGGTCCATGGTATCCTCAACATCCTTCTGTAGAACTACATTTATGTTGCTTCGAGAAGATTTCCAGCGTTTGCTGCCATACAGGAGGACAGATATAACATAATAGTCCAGTACTCTTTTCTTTGTTTCCAACGAAAGTAGAAAATAAATTGTATTAATGTATATAAGCTAAGAAACATGAAAAATTTATCTGTTTTTTCTACATTGATATTCACCCTATACAAGACATGAGAGCCACTTGAGGTAAATTGTTACAGAGTAAGGAACAGTGCTACCCCTCGTCTGTGAAAGAAAATTTTACAGGGTGAAACTGAAATAGATGAAAGAGTGATGTACTGTTATGTAATATTTGTTCTATTGTATGATAGCGAATGTTAAATAATCTCCTCACAGTGGAAGAAAATACCTGAGACAAGAGAAAGCTGGTTCTACAGAAGAATGCTGAAGATTTCATGAATTGAATGTGTAAGCAACAAAGAAAGCTTAAAGATAAGGGAAACAAAGATTCATAAAGAGAGAGTTGAAATTTCTTCAACATGTGAGGAGGAATGGGGGCTTCACAGAATATATAGAGAGCAAGAGGGACAAAGGTTGGTAGTGAGCTATCTGACAAATCTGCGTGAATGGATGATTGAACTGGTGGCTGGAGGTTTGTCAAAGGGACAGATATCATGAAGGGCTACACGTTGAGTACGTCTTTGGTTTAATAACTATAAGAAAACTATCAAAGGCAGCATCATCAACCAACTCAACTATCTTTTCCATGAATGCATGGTTATCTAAACTTATTTATAAATGGAACTTATGTCTGTGTGTGTGCGTGTGTATCCGTTACCTATAGACTCCGAAATGGCTGAACCAATTTTCTTGAAAATTTACACAATTGTACTATAAGCATCTGCAAGTGTTCTTAGCTAGGTTTTGTGTTGAGGTACCCCCGATAAATATTGAAAATCGATAATTGAAAAAATCAGGTTATAGAAGGAGTGGTCCGATTTTAATCAAATCTGATACACTTATAGACAAAGACATAAGAAATGATATTCAGAAGTTTCAAGGTTGCAGTTCTTACAAGAGTGCAGAAAATCAATAATATATATAAAAGGCAAGATGTTTGTGTGTGTGTCTGTTTATCTGCCTGTATGTATATATTTTTTTCAGCCCTTTTATTTTAGTTTTTGCTTCGGGTTTGGCTTTAAGTAGGTATAATTGTAGTTCTTAGTCTCAGCCATGATACCATTTACTCAGAGGACTTATTTAGCTTTCAAAATTCAGTTTACGCCAAAAAAAACTTATTTGATATCGATACCAGGAAATCAAAATTTGACTTACATCCATTCATTTTTTTCTTTCAGTCTATGGTTTCGCTTTAACTGGAAACAACTATTGCTTTTTAGTCTTTCATGCCAACGTCCAAAGAGTCTGAGCTCCAGGACCATGGATTAGTTTTAAAGCTTTCATTACACCTGAGCAA
The DNA here is from genome assembly GCA_037127315.1 of Ascarosepion bandense. Classification (NCBI taxonomy): domain Eukaryota; kingdom Metazoa; phylum Mollusca; class Cephalopoda; order Sepiida; family Sepiidae; genus Ascarosepion; species Ascarosepion bandense. Next base: position 38,446 of record JBBBDQ010029731.1, on the reverse strand, counting down.
CACCGAGCTATACTGCTAGTTCACATATAAATAAAAAGCTCTTAAAAGTCATGATTACTGATTTCCTTAAAAGGTATGGCAATTCACAGATAATATTTTTTTTAAAGTAAGAAAGCTATAAAAGATTAAAGTTACCTATGTTATGAAGGAGGTTTGGCAAATGGACAAGAGTCATCAAGAGCTACAGGGAATAGGTGGTTATGGAGAGAAAAACCTTACACAGATATTGATTCAGATGCTAAATTTGAGATCAAATCAAAACAAAAATAACAGTTGATAAAAATCTCAAAATAGAAAATAAACGAACCAATTCACATACATACATTCGCAGATTCTGTGATACGGTATAGATTTTCTTAATAAATGGTGATTTATTCACTGGGTATTTCTTAGATGTCATAAATGTCAACCATGAAATGTGACAAATACAATAAATTCATTTATTAGTTAGAGTCTTCCATTTTTTTTACCTTCACTTGAGACATGATAAATACTATTAACTCTTAGAACAGCCGATGTGGAATTAAGTCAAAATTACTTTCAGTTAGTGCCTTTCATTGATCGAAATGTCTTTGATTCATTTCCACTTTCTGAACAAAAAAAGTCATATTTTAATCATTTACCTATCATCTTAGAAAGACAAAAGTCTCACCAAAATGATAGATGATTATAATGATTTTTGTATCTAAATGTATCTCTGATTAAATGGAGAGTGAATATAATTCAATATATGAAACTTAGTAAAGACATTTCCATATTATCTGTATGTTTTCATTTTTATTATATAAAACATTGTCAGCCATTTTTTTTCCACCACCATTTATTTCTTTTTCATTTTTCAATGCTTTTTTTTACTTTTACTTCGGTAATCAGTCTACAGCAATGTAGATAGAGTCTTCTCTGAGGTACCTTGTCACTCCAGGTTATGTGATCATCATTCTCCATAACTTTTTACCTTCTAAGAAGTATTTATCCATTTACAAATGTTTGTTAGGAAAGTTACTTACTTTCCTACGTTTCCTCAATATGCTTGGCGTGTATCAAATTCACCAACACTTTTTCCTCATTATGAATCCCAGAAATATTAATTATCTCTTTCTAATATTAAGTACAGTGTTGTTGTTTTTATCTACTAGTTTTCTTTAGAACTTTCTTCTTGCTCACATGCACTGTTCATGGTATTCCCTCCGAAAATCCACATCACTGGCTCTGCTATTCTACACCTCATTATTATCAGGCATTCATAGCCATAGAGTCATCTTCTATATTCCCTTGTCTCTTATGAATGTTCATGGCTTTCTACAACATCCTGTAATTTGTAGCTCTTGTTAGGGTTTGTCTTATGCTACCTCTCCTAATCCCTAGTCTGCCAACCACTTACACAATCTCATTAGGCATGTTATTTGCTGTTTTACTCTGTATCTCTTGCCTTTAATACACTCCTGATCAAAACTTTAAGACCACTTAAAAATCTTTAAAAGGAAATTTTTTTTTACAGAGAGATTTTAAACTCCTACCACTTAAGGTTACTAATACTATAATCTAAAAGGTTATGGAAACAAAAAGCTATATTCCAAACATTTTATTTAGAAATTTACATTTTTATAAAATGAGGTGATTTACGCATGATCAAAATTCTAAGACCAGGGGTATAAATTGTTAGATCTATGGTAATTCCAATGTTTTTAGTTCAGTTAGAGATTAGCAATCACTGCGTAAAGGTGTTACCATGCCTAAAGCAAGCAAACTTATCAAAGTTGAGCGTTCTCGAATTCTAGAATTCCATAAGCAAGGTTTGTCACAGCGAGCGATCGCAGCTAAGGTAAATCACAGTAAAACTGTGATTTTCAACTTTCTAAAGAACAGTGAGAATTATGGAAAAGCAAAATCCTCTGGTAGGCCCCCAAAAATTTCTCCTGCATTGAGTAAGAGAATAAAACGGGTTATTATGAAAGAGGGAGGACTTTCTTCTAGTCAAACAAGGCAGTCACAGATGCTGATTGCAGTCCTGTGACCATCAGACAACACTTATGACAAAAAGGCATGGTAAATAAAAAGCGTAAACAAATTCCTCAGCTGCTTCCATGTCACAAGGTGGACCGCTTAAAGTTTGGTTGTGAATACCAAACATGGGACATTGAGAAGTGGAAGAAAGTCCTGTTTTCTGATGAGAAAATATTAAATCTAGATGGCCCTGATGGCTTCCAACGATATCGGCAGAGCAAAAACATGCCTTCTGAAATTTTCTCCACATGTCATTGTGGTGGAGGGTCCCTAATGGTATGGGGTGCCTTTTCTTACAGAGGGACGATGGAGCGCCAGTTGGTGCAGGGTTGTCAAACAGCGGCTGGTTATGTTAGCATGCTACAAAAAGCATCATTAATGATGGAGGGCCATCGTTTGTGTGTGGATGGATGGTTATTCCAACAGAATAATGCTGCAATCCATGCTGCAAGATAGATCTTGACCTTTCTACAAGAAAATGGAATCCATCTCTTGGGACATCCTGCATGCTCACCAGACTTGAACCCAATTGAAAATGTTTGAGGATGGATGACAAGAGATGTTTATCAAAATGGCAAACAATATTCAACAAAAAATGAACTTTGTGAAGCCATCTTCAGAAGCTGGAGCAACCTCCCTCACACCTTAATGGAAACACTTATTTCTAGCATGCCCGACAGAATTTTTGAAGTCATCAAAAGTAATAGAGGTAGAACTCATTATTAAATTTGGTTGTTGAATGTTTTCATACACTTTTCATACACTTTTTATACAATTTCATAGAATGTTTATCTCTGGTCTTATAATTTTGATCATGTGTAAATCACCTCATTTTATAAAAATGTAAATTTCTAAATAAAATGTTTGGAATATAGCTTTTTGTTTCCATAACGTTTTAGATTGTAGTACTGGTAACCTTAAGTGGAAGGAGTTTAAAATCTATCTGTAAAAAAATATTTCTTTTTAAAGATTTTTAAGTGGTCTTAAAATTTTGATCAGGAGTGTATGTTATAGGAGTGCCAAATTTTTTAAACCCTCTTTCCTCCTCATGTAGCTTTGAAATTTCAATTGTTCTTGTCTGGTACTAAGTATCAGTCAGTTGTGCCATACATTATAGATGCCTTGGGCGATCATGTCTTGAAAGAGACATGACTGACTGAGCAGAAGATAATCTCGCAGTAGGTTGCTGTTGCATTCTGTGTTAGACTGGTTGCCAGCTAAGGCTACAGAACCCAATCTTTCCTATTATTTAAACTATAACTGGAAGGAAGAGACAGATTAATACCTTTACCAAGGATATTTGTGCATAAGTGAATGCAAGGAATTCAACTGGAATTCAAACTTGGCTCCCCGATTTGTTGTTCCAAGCTGATATTCACTGCACCACAATGCACATCCTGTCGTACTAAGTATAAGTGTCATTTTATTTCCAATTTTCCTTAAAATATCCATGACAGTGAGTTCTGGGCAATCTTCTTAGAGATTTTTTTTTTATAAGCGTTTCACCCTGAGCAAGGCATGTCACTGCCACTACTGCGCAGGGGGCTACATAGAGTGGAGAAAGGATGATTAAATATAGGAAATGTCAGAGGGTGGGTGATAGGCGGGTAAGGATACCGAGAATGAGGGTTGGGTAGATGAGAGTGTTCTGAGAATAATTGGGAGTTAGTGTGATAGGAGGTGTCTATTGATCCTACATTTAAACACCTGGAGATTGTAGCTGTCGGGAAAGCAGACTTGTGGAAGGGAGTTCCACAGGTGGGAAGCGTGAGAAAAGAAGCTGTTGGAGTAGAATTTACGGTTACATCTTATTTGTTTGATGGAAAGGAAACTTGAGGCAACAGAAATATGCTTTTATAAAATAACTAGCAGTATAGCCTGGCGTTGCTCGGGTATAATGAGAGCTTTAAAACTAATCCGTGGTCCTGGAGCTCAGACTCTTTGGACTTTGGCACGAAAGACTAAAAAGCAATAGTTATTTCCAATTAAAGCAAAACCGTAGACTGAAAGAAAAATGAATGGATGTCAGTCAAATTTTGATTTCCTGGTATCGATATCAAATTTCCTGCACTATTGTAAGAACTGCAACCTTGAATCTTCTGAATATCATTTCTTATGTTTTCATCTATGAGTGTATCAAATTTGATTAAAATCAGACCACTTCTTCGATAACTCGATTTTTTCGATTATCAATTTTTTATATTTATTGAGGTTACCTCGACACAAAACCTAGCTAAAAACACTCATAGATGCTTATAGTACAACTGTGTAAATTTTCAAGAAAATTGGTTCAGCCGTTTTGTAGTCTATATGTAACAGATACACACACACACACAAAGTTCCATATATAAATAAGTTTAGATGCTAAGAATACCATGGACTGAATCACTAATTAACAAGAATGTTTCAGTGAAAATGGGAAAAAATGGACACTTATATTTAGAATCAGGGAGAAACAATTGAAATATGCAGGAACCTTAATGAGGAAAGAGGTCTTAGAGAATTTGACACACCCAGGACATCTTGAAAGCAGAGGAAAGAAGCAAATAACCTGCCTAGTGTTATATACCACTGTCTTGGGCTTATGTTTCTTCTGAGACCTGTGATGTCTGAATGAATGAATGATGCTTGCTACAAATGCTGCAACCAGAAGGACAACAATAAAATTAAATCTCTGCAAATCCACTGCTGCTGAAAATTTGGTACCTCTCACTAAAACTGTGACGATGATACCTAAAACTTTTGGGGGTGACGATTAAAATTTTTCAACTCAAATTTCATTTTGTTGGGGACCACTCAACCTGGCTTGTTCACATAAACACTTCATATAACTTTGTACAGGAATAACTTTAACCCAACTTTCACCGGAACCAAATTTCACACCTTTTTAAAATGTTAGATGAATAAACTGCTTCTCTTCATCATTCACTTCTTTGTTGACAACAATTTCGATAATCTGCAAGATATACTTTGTCAAAAACAATAGACTGAGTAAAATATAGCCATACTTTATTTTCTTTTTTTTAAAGACACCTATGATGACATGCTGGTTTTTTGGCCTGAGTTGTCAGCACCCTCGCATAGAAAAAGAACTCCACATTGGGTTAAGCTTAACTGAGAACAATAATAATGTTCTCCTCAATGGTTGTAATCCAACTCTTAAAATCAAACTAAAATTTTACTTCACAACAGTTAGCTTGACGTCACTTCCACTCCACTGATAGCTGTCTTCTGGTGCAGAATCTCTATCTCTGCAAGAGCTGTTCTTTGACATTGCCAGTCATAATGAAAATTCTAAATCTAACGTGTTGCATCTGCTTGACATTTCAATAAAACTTATTCTCTCCAAATCTTAAAACATCTGTATCAACCAGCACAAATACACTTCATGTCAAAAAATCTACACTGACCAAAATCATAGTAACAGATATACAACACTAGCATGCTTGTGTAAATTGTTGGCAGACAAGAGATTAGGAAAGATAGCAGAACGATAAACTTTAATAAGAGCTTCAAATGATAGGATGTTGGATTACGCTGGACAATCTACTCACAAATGAAGGATAGACTTGTAGTAAAGAAAATATAGTATTAGATGATACAGTGCTGTTTGCAGACATGGAAAGGAAACTACAAGACCTTCTACAGAAGGTATCGGTAGAGAGTGACAAGAAAGGACTAGAAATAAACTTTAAGAAAACTGAATGCATGGTCATCAGCAAAAGGTGCAACCCAAAATGCCAAGTACAGGTGGTAGGCACCAGAATCAAGCAAGTACAAAAATTTAAATACCTAGGCAGTGTTCTAACAGAAGATGGAAAGTGCGACAGAGATCCAAGGGCAAATTGGCATGGCAAAGGATGCATTCCAGAAGCTGTGTAAAGTATTAAGACACAAAAGATTTCACTAGAAACAAAGAAAAGAGTGCTGGATTGCTATGTGATGTCAGTTCTTCAATATGGCAGTGAATGCTGGACAATATCATTGAAAATGAGGACAAAACTGGAAGCAGCAGAAATGTGGTTCTACAGAAGGATGCTGCAGATATTGTGGACTGAGCATGCAAGCAACAATGAGGTGCTGGAAAGAATGGCAACAAAAAGGAAATTAATACTGAACATCAGGAAGAGACAACTGAAGTTCTTGGGACATGCAATAAGAAAGGAGAGCTTGAAGAACCTGATACTAACTGGCCAGATAGAAGGAAAAAGAGACAGAGGAAGGCAACAGATAACATATTTGCAGGGCCTGATCAGGTGGATGACGGAACAGGGGTTGCGAGGTGTAACAGGAGCTAAAATACTAAGAGCCACAAGGGATAGGGAGATGTGGAGAATCATGATCGCCTACGTCCTGAAGGGACAAAGCACATAGAAAAAGAAGAAGTACTACAGAAGATGCCAAAAATACCACTGATCAAACATGTGAGCAATGACAAACTTTTAGATAAAATAGAAACAAAAAGGACACTTATACTTAACATCTGAAATTTTTAGGACACAATGAAGAAAAAGGGCTTGGAAAATTTGATACTCGCATGATAGTGACGGCAAGAGGGATGATAATTTAAAACAACACATAATCTGTCTAATGGGTTTTATTAAGAAATACAATGGAAAGAAGATTTTGGAGAGCCATGATCACCTAAAGGGACATGTTATATAGAAGAAGAAAATGTTGAAAAATATCTCTTTCATAATACAACCGACCACTGTATCTCAACAGAAGTTATATAACCACATCTGACAGATATATGACCAACCAAAATCCTACCCTCTCACACTTTTTCCCCAGCCCTGTGAACATGGGATTGCTCATGCAGTGCCCCGCACTGACCAGTGTGTGTTCTTGGTCCAGCCCTGTTTATTATTCACTGTTAAAGTCAGAAACTGATTGAGCCTGTTTCGCACTATCCATTCCTCTTCACTGACATGCTACTTGGGAGATCAGATGCCATGGACAGAAAGCCAAATTGGCTGTCACAGACTTCCTAGTGAAAATTATTCATCATTGCCATATCAATGGCATTGGTTTCCCTTCACTTCTCTTCGAATTAGAAAATCTCTGGCTATTTGAATGGCACATTAATATTTTGCAACTGAGATAAGCAGGTTGGCTCACTACAGTACGAAATGATTGCAAATGGCATTTACTTGTTCCCGGTGGGATGGATAGACTTGGTAATTTTGGTTTTTATACATTTTCGCTGTCATCTTCTTTATTCAAGTTGAGTGTTAAGCTGAAATGCTAGACTCTGTGCTGTTTTACTGAAATCATATTATATTCAAAGCATCAGAATTTCAGTTCCAAAAATTCTTTGCTGACACTTCAAATCAAAAGCATTGATTCTCTGAGTTGTATATTATATTATTCCTTATATATTTATATATATATACATAAGTTAAATATATGGATTGGAAAAGTGTCTTTAACATGTTTCAGTTTAACAAGCTTCTTCAGAGATTCTTTAAAGAGGAATATATATATATATATATATGTGTGTATGTGTGCGTGTGTGTGTATGTGTGTATATGTTTAATGCAGAGAATTTGTCACTTTAACTGAAAAGATTCATGCCAACTTTGAAAATTTATGAGGACATGATTATGATGTTGTCCCTCCGCAGGGTTGCGTTTTTTGATTTGCTGTCATGTCCCAGTTTTTTCTAGTTTATATTGAGTTTGATGTAATTTGATATTTTGTGGTCAACCTAAATGACAAGAACAAACCAACTAAAGGGTAATTAAGCAGACACCAATTTAATATAAAGCATTTTAGTGGACTCCTATTCAAGCATACATTAAAAAGAAATCAAACACCTGCACAATAAAAAGAAAACCAACCAATCACAAATATGACCACAGCCACCACAAAATATCAAATTACTCCAAGCTCTATATAAATAAGAAAAATACTGTGACATGACAGCAGATAAAAAAACTCAGCCCTGATGAGCGACATCATCATTGTGTCCTCATGAAACCTCAAAAATGGCATGAAACTGCTCAGTTAAAGTGACGAATTCTTTGCATTAAGCCTATCAACGCTCTATCTCTACCCTAATATTGAGCATTTTACCATAAAAACCTGCTTGCCAAAAGACCTTTTATCAGTAGAACTACTGATGCCAGACATTATCACAGCTCAACACTATATATACACTACCAGCCATAATTATTAGGCCACCTCAGTATTTTAAAAATTTATGTATTTCATACTATTTTTTAGTATTTATTGCCAAGTGAATAATTGTAAAAGAAAATAGAATGTTTCTTTTATTAACACTGCACAATAACATTTGCATCAAATGAAATTATAAATATTTAATAATTACTAATATTGCAGTTTCATCAATGAAAGAATGAAAAAAATTAAGGTGATTTGGACGAGTTCAAATTTGCTTCCTTGTCTTGTAAAACTTTGCAAAGTAATAATAACAAAAGAACCATTCTATTTTCATTTAAAATTATCCACTTAAAAATAGTGTGAAATAAATCATTTCTTTTAAAAAAACTGGGGTGGCCTAATAAATATGGCTGGTAGTATATATATATGGATTTTTGATTTTTGATACATATATATAGGGTGTATCAAAAATATGTTTAACAAGCATTGTGGGTGGGTTTCTCACCCCAAAACAAGGAAAAAAGTCAACGTAAGCATATGTCTGCAAATCATTTGTTTATGAGTTATTAAGTTTAAAAAAGTTTAAGGTTGTGTTGTCATTAGACTAGGTTACATTTGTCATTCATGGCTTGTCTGCCTTCAACATCTAATGTGCGTAAAAGTGAGTTAACTGAAAGTCAATGGTAGGATATACATATCATAAGCAGGCAAATATGATCTTCACATACGCTCAAGACAATGAGAATAAACGTGAGACTGCATGGCTGTATCAGACAGCATTTTGACATCAAAGGCATCCAAATCATCCGACCTTTGATGCTCTTTATCATCACATTGCTGAAACAGGATTTGTAGCAATAGAAACTATGGATTGAAGAACATTGAGAACTGCTTGTTCTCCACATTAATTATATATATATATATATATATATATATATATAAGTAAAGTATACCTAGTGAGCCAACAAACCTACCAAGGTTTTCACCTAACGCTTAAGTAAAACCTTGGTAGGTTTGTTGGCTCACTTGGTATACTTTACTTATTCTGCTATGCTTACATATTGAACACTTTTTTGTTATTGATTACTCGTCTCGGGTTTTTTCTTTGGGCTACGTGCTGACTTGGTCTGAATTTCTTTGGCTGATGTTCATGCGCTAACCTCTTTCTTTTTTTACAACCATTTTATTCTTCCACATGGATACACGGAGGGTTTTTCGAAATGAGTATAGTTATAAGTTTGTGTTTACATATATATATATATATATATATATATAAACCCTCTTGTGCAAATTAACTGAAATAACTGCTTTAGTTTCTTTTTTTTTCACCAAATGGACAGTTTTAGAACCACTGGAATGACAGTGTGTAATTAATTTCTATTTTTATTCCTCAGATTATGTCATTTGTAGTGGTGTATAGTAATATGAATCTTTTTTTGGGGTGTAAGATAAAATTTGTTTGGCCTTGAAAGAATATTGCATCAGATTTTTATCATGCCTTAACTGGTGATTACTTGTCCAAGGAAGCATACAAAACTTGTAACACTGTATGAACACACTGGCAAGCCTTACAGAAAGATCATGGATATTGTTGGTGTCAGTCTTTCAACTGTCAGTCATGTACTGAAGATACAAACTGGATCCATCAGTTAAAAACATAAAGGAAAATGCAGTCGGAAAAGAACAGCAACACAAAAATGACAACAGATAGGTGATCAGCAAAAGTGTGAACGATCCAAGGAAAATATTTTTTTTTTACATAACTTGAACAAGAGCGTTTAATTTTAAAAGATAAAACAATGCCCACATGAGTTCCAGCTCTGCTCAAGATGCAAAAGCTTGGAATAAACACTAAATGATGACCTGAGCATACAACAGCTGAAATGTCATGAATATAACACTAAAGATGAGGACAACAGTTTGAATAAAGTAAATAGTTACAATACCACATCTCAGAAATATAGACAGGTGTAGGTTACTCAGTGGTTCTATTTACCCCTTCTTCAGTATGCTCTATAAGTGTTTAATTTTTCAAGTCCTCTTTCATCATAATACGTCCCATAAATTTTCAAATATCTCTTGGTCCTGCGCATGATGGTAACTGCATCTGGCAGCAAGGCCTCTGATTGGGAGGTTGTGAGGAGCATGGAACCACCTCTTAGTTGCTGTTGTTCCCAGTTCCACCTTGACCCGGGGTGGTAGCACCTGTTAGGGTCCCAGCTAGGGGTAAATAGTTAACCCCCAAACTGAGGTCAAAACACTATGAAAGTATAAAAATACACTTTTATAGAAATATATACATAAAAATATATTCATAAAAATAAACTTTTATTGAAAAATATATATATCTGAAGGAAAAATATTACCAACAATATATATTACCATAACATATTTTTGAAGGAAAAAACTATTCTTAGCAAAACATTTTTAATGCAAAACTAGTAGACATTTTCAATTTTCTAACGTAAAAAAGAATAAAAACAAAAAATTTTCATTAAAATCTGACTAAATCGACCTTCTCACTATAACCGAGCATTAAAAAAAATACTATAAAGCCCCACTTTTTGGGCATTAAATAACCCACAAGGCTAATATTTTTATTTTTTTTAATCATATCACCCCGAGCAAGGTGGTAATGCCACTGATGTGCAGAGGGCGACATAGGAGTGAGAAGAGTGGAAAAAAGAAAACCGGAAACCGCATCCTAAACAGGAAACAACAGATGAGCCTCTTCACCTGTTCAATAGACCTGGGTGGAGTGTGAACCGGGCAATAGTTTAGTCTATCTACTCCAATTAAAAAGAAAAAAAAATGTGAGAAGATTAGAAAAGAAAAAACTGGAAATCGCATCCTAAACAGGAAACAAGGGATAAGCCTCTTCACCTGTTCAATAGACGTGGGTGGAGTGTGAACCGGGTGATAGTTTAGTCTATCTACTCCAATTGAAGTCTATTAAACAAAAATCGAACTCAAACTCAAACATCTCTTTCAGATTTTAACTATAAAGTCTTCATAGTTCAATTTCCCCATTGGTCACAAGGTCAGTCCATGGTATTCTAATCTCTATTTTAGAGAACCATATGTCTGTTTGTCATAATCTTCTTTATAAATAGCACAAATCATTTTCTGCATTTGTGTCATATTTTCATCTTTCTTAAAATAAATATCATAATATGCTAAAAATGTTCCTTGAATTTTTTCATCTTCAGTGCTAAAATCAATAAGAACAATATTCTAATGGTGACATTTTTTAAAAATACATTCTGATGACAGCTATTATAACACAATAAAAATAATTTATCAAAAAAAATTATAACTAAACTGTCCTATTGCCATTTGAACAACAAAAATGTTTGACTAAGAACAAAGCTTGATCCTGTCTGTATCAGGGGAATTGTTGACAAAAATAACCTTGATTTATATAAGTATTTCAGAGTGATAGCTTTCTTAAGGCAAGTAAAACATGTAATTCAAAAACTTTCAAAGTTCTATGAAAAATTTCCAAGAACTTTTGTCTGCTGAGTGAATGAAGTGTTACCATTGTACTTCCAGGAAACCATCATACTTTTTGTAATTAACTGGAAAGCTATTCCAATATTCTGGCAAAGTCATTTAAAGTAACATAAAAAGAAAGAAAATAAAGAAGAGTCTTGATTTATATAGTCCTGTGTGTCCATTGATTTTATGATTTAAAAAGAAAGAGGGAGAAGAAGGAATAGTTTTCTTTTAAGACAAACCTCGCCATTCCTATTCTACAATATTATTATCTGTCAGATCTCATTGGAATCATTTTAAACAAAAAAAATGAACGCATATTCTTTATTAATGTTTCAAAATGAATATGTCTCTCTATACACAAGCTCATATGTTGATTTCTTCTAAACTTTTCAGTATTTCTCTCTTTCTATTTATCTTGTATACAAAAGGCATACCCATGACTGAGATAGTTTGTGAATTCACTATTGGCTCGAGAGATCAGTGATCAAACTTGGAAGTGATCAAAGTCAGAATTTCAAATGCTCATTTTCAAGGCAAGTAAGTTTTCCTCACAAGAAGGCTTGCAGTAGCACAATTTTTCCTCAAAATCATTTCACTTTGACTTTGTCCAAGATACAAACACACCCCCTTGTGAAAATTAATTGAAACAACTGCTTTAGTTTCCTTTCTTTCACCTTATGGTCAGTCTTAGACCCACTGGATTGAAACGGCATAATTGATTTCTATCTTTTCCTCAAATTAGGTCATTTGCAGTGGTGTGCAGTAATATAAATCTGTTTTTGAGATGTATGATAAAGTTTGTTTGGCCTTAAAAAATATTGCATCATTTGTGATTTCATCAAATTTTTATCAAGCTGTCATGCTACACTGTTGTTTTGACTGCTGATTACTTGACCAGTAGCTATTGTCTGCAATGAACATTATTTCAAGGAAGCGTACAAAAATTGTAACACTACACAAACACACTGCCACGCTTTACAGAGAGATCACAGATATTGTTGGTGCCAGCCTTTCAACTGTCAGTCACATCATGAAGGTGAAGAAATACAATTGACCCATCAGTTCAAACCGTAAAGAAAAATGCAGTTGGAAGAGAAAAACAACTCAATGAGATAACATACACGTAATCAGGGAAAGTGGAAAAAATCTTAGGAAGTCATTATTTGTTTTGTTTCAATTAATTTGCACAAGGATACATATACATAGCTTTCTGTTCAGAGTACAGTTAAATAACATTTCTCAGAAAAGCATAACCATGTAGGTAATATCAAACAGATTTTAGTCAACCATACCATAATCCTCACTCATACACACAGTAAAAAGAACCTTCAGATATTGGAGGCCATCTACATTAAATCCAAATAAACCTCACTTAACAAAATCATGTTTAAATCTGGTCATAACACATTATATATATCAGTATAACCTGGATATAAGAGACCCGAATATAAGAGAGATTTCCTCTTGTCCCAAATTAGAGCCTGTGGTAATGTATATAAAATATACCACACCCGGATATAAGAGAGACTCGGATATAAGAGAAACAGGGATATAAGATTACTTTTATCCGGTCCCGACAACTCTCTTATATCAGGGTTACACTGTAGTGCTGAAAATGGTGTAGCCTCACCAACTTCTCAAAATGGAAAAATATCAGGTTTCTTTTGGAAAGGATTCTTGTCAGTTTCTTGGATAATTTCTTTCTCTATTTCTCTCTCTCTCACTCTCTATCTTTTTCTCTCTCTCTCTCTCTCTCTCTCTCTATATATATATATATATATATATTGGTTGTTTTAATTATTTAGTTTTTGGTCATAATAAAAATAGACAAGTACATATTTGTATTAAAAAGCGTTCAATACAATTATATTGTAGAACTTTTAAATATTCTTCATTTGTAAACGAGTTATTATGCAATTGAGGTTTCTATCATGTGGTGTCGTTTGATTTGCAAATCACCTGAAGACACCACATGGAAGAAACCTAGGTCATGTAATAACTCATTTACAAATGAAGAAAATATATATAACCACATGATCAAAGAAATTCTTTTTAGTAAGATTTTCTATGTGTATATACATATACATATATATTTATATATATATATAATTTGTCAGACACCCTTTTCATAATTTAGCAAAACAGCAAAATTTTGATGAAATAGATGCTTGGTTTAACTGAGACATTTTCAGCCTCTTCCTTACACACACACACACACACACACACATATATATATATAGATATATATAGTCATCCGCAGACAGATCTGTTTCACTGTATCACAGCTCATCAGTACAGTTAGATTCCGATTGCTTTTTAACCCAGGATTGAAACCCGACCGAATTGGTGTCAGTCAGCGATTCTACCTCTGGGCTATGGGTGTTCAGTAGAAGAAGGCAGACGTTTTAGCGTGTATATTATCATTATATGTGCCCAATAGCCAGAGTGCTCTAATTCATTTACTGAATGAGCAATGCATATATATATATATATATATATATATATATATACACATATATATACCAGAAAATAAAATTAGTGAAGTAAGTTTTGACTTAGTCTGTTCATATCCACTTTGTACTAATGCAATGTATAATTTTGAAATTGTTTAAGCAACTCATTGAGATAGGCTTGTAATAATTTCATTTTCTGCTAGAATAGCTTGAACATTTTAATTATTAAACACCACTTCATTTCTATATTAAGGACATTATCATAATCATCAATTTGTCATCATAATTAGATTGTTCACTTATTTTTATTTTCCTTTGTAAAACACCATACTGGACAAGGAAGAGAGAGAAAAACAAATTTGTAGACCAAGAAATCATTTAGGACATTGAATATAACGTAACTATCCAACATATCTGTCATTCAAAAGGTGTGAAGTTTTCATTTTTTCAGTAATGATGTCTTTAATTTAATTCAGTTTTTATTTCATATGTTATATGATAGAGTCCAATAGCTTCTATACATCCTTGTGGGTGACAATCTATTTTCCACCCTGAAACCCCAGATGAGATGTCACAAACCACTTACTGCTCTATTCATATTACCAGACAAAACAACATTCCATAATTCCATATTTCCACCATTTCTAACATGCACATAATACTCCCCACTCCACTCACTCGGTAGTGAACTACCTTTATTCCTATCATGTTCCATAAAAGTTCCACTCGTGTGGCTTCTCACAGACCACAACTTTGTGGAACCAACTCCCATGAGGATGCTTTCCCAGATACTGCAAACTTAACCTGTTCAAGCCTAGGATCAACAATTTTTTTCTCTTTATATTCTCAGAAACTGTGTCTGTTACTTTGTAACACCTACCATGAGGGACTTTTGTGCCTTACACAGAGTGAGATGTGCATTATGATGCAGTAGATATCAGCTTAAAACAAGAAATCAGGGAAAGGAGTTCAAATTCCAGTTGAATTCCTTGCATTCACTTATGCGCATATACCCTTAGGAAAGGTATTAATCCATCTCTTCCCTCTAGTTATGGGTTAAATAACAGGACAGATTGGGTTATATAGCCTTGGCTGGCAACCAGTCTACTACAGAATGTAATCACAACCTACTACAGGATAATCTTCTGTCCAGTCAGTCATGTCTCTTTCAAGACATGATCACCCAAGTTTGTATCATGTATGACACTTAACTGACTGACAGAGTGAACATCATTGTAAAATAATACCATAAATGACCAAAAACATTAAACCACAGCAAAAATACTGGGAACAACCAGTTTTTTGCTTCCCTCACTTTTTTAATCCGTCAGTGACATTACAGCCCATGAAAGAAAATATTACATGTGGTCTGAATAAATGCAAAAATGGCGGCCAGATTGCAGTATTGATTCCTGTACCTAAACTGATATATATATATATTTTTTTTTTTAAAGTTGCTACCCTCTGATATTGTACTTATCTACTTGCACATGGTGGTAGGCTGTAATAACAGTTTATTTCATGTGAATTTTTTTACACATTTAATATAAGCCAAGAGAAAAAAACAGTTCAGATTCCCTGACTAATGGACTAATGTCATGACACCTATCAGAGTACTTAATCCCCGCCACCTTGTTGCATTCCATGTCTTGATATAATTTTCTGCCTCCTTTGCATCATGTCCAGAATCTCTTCAATCATCCATTCATTTTTCTTTCTGTGCCTAATTTCCTTTGGGGCAATGTTGTTTGCTAATGTCACTATTGCTTTCTTTAGCACATCCCATTTCGGGTGTACTTTCCCAATTTGTTCTTCGTATTTGGTTTTCACAATGTTAGTGGAATCTTTCTGTAGGTTGAGGTCATTCACGAGTGAAGTGTATATCAGTTTTGGTGCTCCACTAGGCTTCTTCAATCTCTGGAATTACACTTTTAATTTGCAGATGACTGGGACAGGGTCGCTTCTACCGTCAGCACCTGGATAAGCTTTGCTTTGAACCACTGCATTTCTGAATCTGCTGTTTATGGTTATGTAGTCTATCTGGTTTTTCATGTCACCTCCTGGGCTTCTCCATGTCCATAGACATCATGGGTATTCCTGAAACCAGATGTTAGTTATTACCTGGTCATTGGACCCATTTCTCTCCTCATTCATTGCGGATTCCTAAACCAAAGTTGCCAGTTGTCATACTTTGGCATTCAAATCTCCCATGATGATCCTGATTTCTTGGCTTTTACATTGAGCCTTGGCCTTCTCTAGAGTGGAGTAAAAAGTTTCTATTTCTTCCTCGGTGCTTTGTGTTGTTGGTGCGTAGATGACTACAATTGCTTTGGATAATTCCGGCAAATGCTGATTTTACGATAGCACATGGACTAAGGTGGGGGGGGGGAGAGACAGAGACAAATTATGCTATTAACTATTTTATAATACAAAAATTAATTTTAAATTAAACATTAATATATTAATAAACTTAATACAAAAAAAAATTTCAATTATTCTGAAAACAATATTGAAAACAAAGCATGGAAAACAGTGAAATGAAATTTTTTTTCTCTTCTCCCTTACTTACTACTCTAACAAAACAACATGACCCATCTTAGCAAGACACCATCTCATATCCAGTTATTGGAAGATATTTTTTTGAAATTTTGTCCTTCCTCAAAGAGGGCTTTTGTTTCATTTGGATAATTCCAGCTACAGGGCTGGAATCCTTATGGATAGCCTTGCATAATTTCTTTGCTAGGAACTGCATAAAAGCAGTGATATTGTAGAACAGATACGACACACTGATTCTAGTTAGATATTTCAGATTGTAAAATTTGATCCACAGCTGAGCACACACTTTCTACACTCTAAGCAACACAAATAGTGACACTTTATTCCATGAGTTGACTGCAGAGATGCCATTCATACATAAACAATTTTATTCTTTTTTTATAGATTTTACTATGTTCGTAAATACACACTTGATAGCCTTGAGCAAATAGATGGTAGAGCAGGGTTTAGGAGGGGTAACAAGAGAAGAGGTGTTGAGAGCTACAAGGGATAGGGAAATGTGGAGGGCTATGATCACCTGCATCCTGATTTGACAAGAAGAAGAATGTTAGTAAATAAGGGTTTTTGTTTCTGTTCTTATTGCAATTGGCAATCACTCATTTCTTTCTTAAGAAAATGTTTTCTCCAAGCATGATAAATGGTCCCACTTTTAATGAGGCTTCCTGCTTCAAACAACTTTTGGGACTGAAGCTAATACTAGAAGTCAAGTAGAATTCATATATCATCCATTTTTCAAAATTTGAGACATGGAAATGTTGCATGAAAAAAAAGGAGAGATATAGTACTGTGCAAAAGTATTAGGACAAGAACTATTTTATCTTTTATGAGGCATCAAAATAAAGTTTAAAATCCTCCCTGTCCTAACACTTTTGCACACTACCAGTAGTGTGCAAAAGTATTAGAACAGGGGTGATTTTCCTAAAAACCTCTCTGAAATTCAAATACAGGGTGAAAAGCCAAGTAAATTGCTAATAAATATTGATTATTTAAAACTAGGTGCGAAAGAAATGTATTAAAAAGAAGTTATTTAATTTTTCTTATTTTCTATTAAATTATTTTGAAACTACTCTATTGAACATCTATGGGATATTTTGGATAAAAAAATTGATAAATCTAATGTTACTTTGCAAGACACACTTTAGGAACAAATACAAGCTGCTTTGCAGGAGATACCATTAGATACATTGAAGAAGCTTGTAATGTCAATGCCTGACAGAATGAAGGCTGTGATCAAAGTAAAAGGATATTATAGTAAATATTAAATTTATTTTGTAAGAAAGTATTTTTTCTTGTTAGCACATTTGTTGAGTAAATCAAATAAAATTAATTTAATTAAATTGTTTATTTTCTGTCAATATGCCTCATAAAAGATAATAGTTCTTGTCCTAATACTTTTGCACAGTACTGAATGTGTATTCATTTATGTTTAAGTAAACATCTGATTTAAATAACACATATAATCAATTCCTGAAATTTCTAGAAAAGGGATCGGCTCATTAATCTGCTATTTTCTTTAAAAGAATCTTTGGTCAGTTAATTGCTATATGTCATACAAACTTGCATGATAATGTCTCTTTCAAGACATGGCTAACTAGACAGAAAAATTTTCTGTAGTAGGTTGACATTACTTTCTGTCGTAGACTGGTGGCCAACCAAGGCTATAGAACCAAATCTGTCCTGCTATTTAACCCATAGATAGAGTAAGAAGTGATGGATCAATACCTTACTGAAGGGTATTTGAGCACAAGAGAATAACAAATTTTACTGAAATTCAAACTTGGCTCTCTAATTTCTCACCTCGAGTAGATATCTATGACACCACAATGCACATTAAGAATCATATTAGACAAAAAATGGAGTATTGCTGGCATTTCTGGGTTGGAGCTGCCCAGTCCTCAATTTCCAGCCTTGATAGTTTGCGGTTTCAATTCTGCGGCCTCTTTACCCAAATGCAATGTGAAAAGACTATGGCTACTCTATCACTATTTCCATGGCAAATCTTCAGACGAGCACCATTCTTTAGTTCTAGTAGTTCAAACCTTTAACAGCTAAGATCTGCCTCATTCCTTCATATTCCATCTGCAAGGAAGAAGTAATACTAATAGAGTTTGAGTTTGAGTTAACGGCATATTAACCTCTGTGGGTTATTTAAATGCCAAAAAGATGGAGTTTTAAGGTATTTTTTTTAATGTTTGGTTATAGTGAAAAGGTTGATTTAGTCAGATTTTAATGAAAAGTTTTTGTTTTTATTATTTTTTATTTTAGAAAACTGTAAATGTCTTCTAGTTTTGTATTCAAAAATGTTTTGCTGAGAAAAGTTTTTTTTTCTACAAAAAATGTGTTATGATAATAATTTTTTCTTCAAAAATGGATTTTTTTTCTACCAAGAGAAGTTTTCCTAAAAACCACTACTTTTGGAACAGATTCTTCTGAAAAACCTTCTCTGAATGCTACAACTTTGATTGCTTCATGTCAAAGATCAATTCCTTTTGATCCACTATATTATCATAATCTTCACTTACATTCATGTCGGCTTACGGCCTATCATGTTGAATACACCAGTCCTCGCTTGGTCACCGAAGTTAAGCAACGTTGAGCCTGGTCAGTACATGGGAATACCAGGTGCTGTAAGCGTATAGTGACGGATGTGCGTTGTGGTGCAGTGCATATCGGCTCAGAAAGAGAAATTGGTGAGCAGAGTTTGAATTCCAGTTGAATACCCTGTATTCACTTAAGCATTGGTACCCTTGGGAAAGGTATTAATCCGTCCCTTCTCTCCAGTTATGGGTTAAATAACAAGGGTAGGACTTGGGGACCCTGGTTTTTTAAAACAAATCCCGAATGAATCGTGAAAAAGAAAAAAGTTGTAAAAATAAAATAACCTTACCCAAAAATCATTGGTTATGACCTTAAATGATCCCATAAGGATTGATAGGTCGTTAAGCCTTAAAAACAAACAAACATACATTCATGTCATATGCCTAATTCAGAAACGCTTGTTTGTTTTTTTTTGTTAATCATTTCACCCCAACCAAGGCAGAAATGCCACTGATGTGCAGGGGGCTACATAACTGTAAAAAGATTAATTAGAAAAGAGTCAGGAGTACAAACTAGTTAGAAAGGAGCAATAGAAAGCTGAGAAAGCAGGTGCGATGACAGATACATAGGTGGAGAGAAAGGGAAGGTTATACGGGGGTGGAGAGAGAGCTAGAGTCCAGTGGTTAGTAGACGAGTATTGACTTTGCATTTAAATATCTGGAGGTTGTAGCCGTCAGGAAAGCAAGAATACGGGAGCGAGTTCCACAGGCGGGAAGTGCGAGAGAAGAAGCTGCAGGAGTAGAATTGTCGTCTGCATTTGGCTAACCTGATTGTGAATGGGTGGGACCCAGTTGCCAGTCTGGTTGCCTTGTGTGACTTATATTAGGTGAATGTAAATAAAAGATTTATGAAAGTTGTGGGGTTCCTCACATTAATCAGCAGGAATAGCCTCTTGTTCATAGGAATAAGAAAATAAAGGAAATAATATTAAAAGCATAAGTTGCAAATTAAAATCATATAATTTTATATATAATTTATTTATTTCTGTTTACTGATGTGTGTGAAATTTAGTTACATGTTTTAAGATTTTATATAATGGAAGAAGAAAGTCTCTTCATTTTACAGCGAGTAAGTTGCTGAGGAGAGGAGTGAGATGTTTTGAACTTTTGAGGGTCAGTAGTGAAGAGAGTAGGTTTGGTGATTTTTGCAAAAAGAATATATTTCTCAGACAGAAACAATTTCTGTTGTATGCTGAGAGAACTTTACTATTTTGGTTTTATTTGTTTTATTTCAAACAAAATTTTAATGTTATTTGTTTTTTTTCTATTTTATTTGTAATACTTATTATTATTGTTTTATATTTTTATTTTTATTTATTAATAATAATTTTTTTTTTAATCATATCACCCCAAGCAAGGCGGTAATGCCGCTGATGTGCAGGGGGCTACTTAAAAGTGAAAAGGTTGGAAAAGAGAAAGCTGGAAACTACATTCTAAGCAGGAAACAAGGGATGAGCTTCTTCACCTGTTCAATAGACGTGGGTGGAGTGTGAACCGGGCGATAGTTTAGTCTATCTACTCCAATTGTCCCTAAAAATTCTTCATGGAAAGAAATATTTTTAAATAGATTAAACAGAAAGAACTAAAAGGTTTGTTTGCAAACTTCTTTTGTTGGGTTCATTTTCAAGATTTCCTACATGTTTAGTAAGCATTTGATTTTAACCCAACAAAGAATGATTACTGTTTTTATTTGATAGAGTTAACTTATCACCAGTCTTGTTATTTCTGTCTTCCCTGTAGACGTACATACTACCAAGGATAAAACATTGACTCCTGACTTGTGAATTTAGTTGAGCACTTCATTTTAGATCAGGGAAGAGTGTTTACCATTTACTTTTTGCTTAGTATAACTTCTTCTCTATGCTGTGCTCCTTCAAGACGTAAGTGATCATGGCTTTCCGCATCTCCCTATCCTTAGTTGCTCTTAACATGTTTTCTCCTGTTACCCACCAACCCAAGCCCCGCTCTACCATCCATTTGTTCAAACCCTTTCAGTCAGTTAAGTGCCATACATGATACACGCTTCAGGCAATCATGTCTCGAAAGAGACATGACTGACTGGGCAGAACATTATCTTGCAGTAGGTTGCCATTGCTTTCTGTGGTAGACTGGTTGTCAACCAAGGCTATAGAACCCAATCTGTTTTATTATTTAACCCGTAACTGGAGGGAAGAGACGGATTATTACCCTTCCCAAGGGTATTTGTACGTAAGTGAATGCAATGGATTCAACTGGAATTTGAACTCGGCTCCCCGTATTTCTTTCCCCTGTCTACTTTTGCCCTCTATCTAACATCTGAGTATCAGATTCTTCAAGCCCTCTTTCCTCATTACATGTCCTAGGAACTTCAGCTGTCTTTTTCTGATGTTAAGCATTAGTTTCCTTTTCGTTTTCAGCCTCTCCAGAACCTCATCATTGCTCACATTGTTTGGTCGATGGTATCTTCAGTATCCTTCTGTAGAATCACATTTTGGTTGCTTCAAGTTTCTCTTTCACCTTTGATGACAGTATTTAGCATTCACTGCTATAATGAAGAACAGACATCATATAGTTAACAATCCATTACTCTCTTTGTTTCCAGCAAAATTTTCCTGTCTCTTAATACTTTACTCAGCTTCTGGAATGCATCCTTGGCCAAACCAATTCACCTTTGCATATCATCTTTCACTTTCCATCTACTATTAGTACACTTTTCTGTACCTGCTTGATTTTAGTATCCCCAGCCTGTCATTGACATTTTGGGTTGCTCTTTTAACTGATGACCATGAATTCAGTTTTCTTGTAGTTTATTTGTAGTTTCTTTCTTTCTGCTTTCTTCAGCTGCCTTCTCTAGGAGGTTTTGTAGTATCTTTTTTGTGTCTGCTATCAGCATTGTATTATCTGCGTAAAACCAAATTTGAGAAATGGAAAAAGCAGATTGTGTTGCATTTATCATTCAAGTGTTACGATCTTACCTCAGTTATCAAGATCCTGGTTTTTATTTGTATCTATAACGAAACACATAAATAAAAATGAATTATACTGTCACTGTGTCTTATCACAAAAAATTACATAAAAATTAGTTATAGTATCAAAAATAATTATAATCATCATTAATTCACTCTTTCTATACAAATGATAATCAACATCAATTTTCTCCTCTACGCACACAAATCTGTGACATTCTCATTATCCGACAGGCAGTCAACACAAACAAGACCAGTAACACATGCATTAACAAAAATTTCAACTCTTTTTGCTTTTTCAGACCATAATAGTAACATTTATTTCTGAGCACTCAACAAGAATTTGAGGTAAGAAAACCACAGACACTTCTTGTGTTTTTCTAGCTTAAATTTCTGGACACTCATTACACATATTTATAAAAAAGTCTTATAAGAAAGACAGTATACACTTTACTTACTATGTTCATATATATGTATATGTGTGTATATATATATATATATATATATATGTGTGTGTGTGTATGTATATATATATATATACATGTATTTCTTTAATAACTTTAAATTCATGACTTCTTGTAATGGATAAACTTAATTAAAACTTTTCTAAGATATTACATTTAAATCTATTCCTCCCCCTCCTATATATAACGTTTCAAACCCCTGTAAACATTCACTAGCCTCTACCATTTGATATTTGATACCCTGTCTATCTCTTGTCTCTACATCATGTAACCTCACCACTACCAGCCCTGTCCTGTTCTACTTTGCTTTAAAAAATCCCACTTCTCTGACCTTAAGGGAACTCTCAATTCTTGACTGTTGTTAACCTGGCCCCTTCCCCCCTTTACCCCAGGGCCTTCACTATTTGGAACAAAACAATGTCTATGACATGACATGGAATCTCTGTTAGTGATCCCATGTCGAAATGTGCATCTGACACCTTTGAAATTTGAAAATTTTCTCTAAAATATATATATATATATATATATTTTTTTTAATTGTGTCACCCCAAGCAAGGTGGTAATGCCCTTGATGTGCAGGGGGCTACATAAGAGTAAAAAGATTAGGGGGGCTACATAAGAGTAAAAAGATTAGATAGGAGAGAGTGAAGAGAGTGAAGAGAAAGATGAACCAGTTAGAAAGGAGCAAGAGAAGGATGGGAATACAGGTGTGATGACAGTTGCAAAGGTGAAAAGAAAGGAAAGGATATACAGGGTGGTGTAGAAAGAACTAGAGTCAAGTGTTTAAGAGATGAGTGTTGACCTTGCATTTAAATTCCTGGAGGTTGTAGCCATCAAGAAAAGCAAGAATATGGAAGTGAGTTCCACAAGCAGGAAGTGCGTGAAAAGAAGCTTATGACCAGGCTGTTGGATTTTGATCTATATTTGATCTACATTTGATCTGAAGCTCGCAATTTTTTTCAGTATTACTGTCACTCATGTCTCCAACATCACATAACAAGCAGATAAATCTATCTGGTTATTATGTGAATAATCCTGCACATTTATAAATCTACCATCCGCCCGTGCATTGAATACTGCTGCCATATCTGGTTGGGTGCCCCTGCTGTTCTCCTCGGGCTTCTCGATAAGGTTCAGAGGAGGGTCTGTAATGTGATAGATACCGACTTGGCAGACCGCCTGCAGTCTCTCTCCCACCAGCGTGACGTCACTTCCCTGTGTCTCTTCTATAAATACTTTCACGGCTTCTGCTCCGATGAACTTAAATCACTGGTGCCCCCTAAATACGAATTTGAGCGAGATACTAGATTAGCAACTAGATCCCACCCTTTTACAGTGAAACCGATAAAATGCAGCCATAACTTCTACTCCAACAGTTTCTTTCCTCGCACTTCCCGACTGTGGAATTCTCTTCCAAATGATTGCTTCCCCGACGGCTACAATCTCCAGGAGTTTAAATGTAAGGCCAATAGACACCTCCTAACACACTAACCTGCTCCCATTCTATCAAACACTCTTCCCATCTGCCCAACCCTCATCCTCGCTATCCTTACTCATCTGTCATCTTCCTCCTGACATTCCCTATGTCTAACCACTCCTTCTTTTTACCTTCCCCTATGTAGCCCCATGCGCAATAGTGGCAGTGGAATGCCTTGCTTGGGGTGAGATGATTAAAAATAAAAAATAAGAGATAATATTTGTTTTGTTGTTTCCACGTCTTGCTGTTTCTCATTTTTACAAGTATTTTTATATATATATAATTGTCAAATAGTTTATAATTATTTTTTGAGACTTATAACTCCACTGCATGCTTAAGATTAAACATTGTCCTCTGGGGAGAAATACATTTTTTATACTTTGAGGCAAGCCACAGTTTACAACTCAGTCAGTTAAGTGCCATATGTAATACAAGCTTGTGCGATCATGTCTCAAAAGAGACATGACTGACTAGGCAGAAGGTTTTCTTTCTGTAGATTGCCATTACTTTCTATTTTAAACTGGTTGCCAACCAAGGCAATAGAACCCAGTCTGTTGTGCAATTCATTCCATAGCTGGGGGGAGAAGCAATGGATTAATAACTTTCCCAGGGGTATTTGTGTGCAAGTGAATGCAACAAATTCAACTGGAATTAAACTTGGCTATCTGATTTCTTGTTTTGCACTGATATCCACCGCATCACAATGCATGTTCTGTACTATTATTTTATTGAAACTATCTTTCTTGAAAACTTAAATAATAAACTCTTACTTTACTTCAGTAAAAAAAATTTAATTAAGTTATAATTCTATTAATTAAACTGGTCAATATTGTTAGTAACTATGTAGATCCCTCTTACTGAAAAAGCCTTACTGTTCAACTTTTAGAAAAGATATGTAAGTGTGATTTATATATATATATAGATATATTTTACTTGAGTTACCTGTTTTTGTGAAATTCATTGTCAAAGAACCAATTTCCAGCTGCTTCCATGGCTCAAGTCACTTGAGTGTCTTTTGATGCTCAATTTTTTTTTTTTTAGAAAAGATCTTTTTTTAATCTTTTTTATTCTGCTCTGCAGAGTTGTAGCAAAAGGTGGAATGGTAAGATGTCTTCATAGTTGATGGCTCTGAAACTGTTTCTCCACCTCTCCTTCAAAAAAGGGGGAAAAAAACTCCTCCTTTCTTTTTATTCTATCTCCTTGCTAATAAAATGACTGTTACTGTCAAAACTCAAAAAAGGGCTTTTCATTCATTTTGTACTTTCTTTCATTCATTCTTTGTATCTCTAATTCGTTCTTTTTCTTCCCCTTTCATCCATTCTTTATTTTCGTTTTTCAGCCCTATTTTCTTCTGTGATTATTTCCTTTTTTTGGCTTCTTTCTTTCCTTCTATGTACCTGAAAGGATTTTTGATTGACAATTGAATTAATTTCTTCTTCAGGCTAACAATACTACTAAATAATAAAAAAAAGACATAAAACTTTTTATTTTTATTACTTTCCATTTTTTAATTCTTTTTATTTCTTTTTGTACAATTTCTTCTGGCTTGAGTTTTTTCACAACAACCAACAATCCACCACAACCCTTCCCCTTACGTCACCCACTGACAAGAAGATTTATTCTCCTTTTAGTTTTATTTTTCCCTTCAACCATTTCTCAGAGAGGTCTTCCTCACCAGAGATCCTCAGCATTGTAATTTTGCTTTTTATCTCAATGACTACTTGTTTAGAGCAATATCTCTCTTTTTTATTTCTTACCCTAAAGCAAATTTAGCAAAAAGTAAATAAAATTAAGGGAAACATATCATAAAAAAAGATAAACAAGTATATCAAACTAAAACCTATTATATTACAAAGAAACCTAATACACAAAATACTAACCTGCCAGAATATTTTTCCATGTAGTCAGAAAATGGTCGGCTTAAATCAATTCTTTTTTAATGCAAGTTTTGCAAGTGACTAACTCTACTGGTTCTTCATGGAAAAAAAAGAATTTACCAGCATCTCTCAACACCAATGTATCAAATTATATTACTTTTGAAAATAAATGATGAGATATTTTTACTTATTTTATTTAAAAAGATATTGCATAATGAAAAATAACCCAGATATTTTTTTTTCTCCCATTCATTTTTCTTCTGGCATGATTACTTTTGTAGGTATTCTTTTTCTTTGATTCAACTCTTTCTCTTCCTTTTTACATATGTGGAAGTAACACCACGGAGAATTTCTTTTGTAATTCAGAGGCACCATCAGCTATTCAAGAGATAAGAAGAATTTTGGATTTTCAGACATCTGAAAATTTATTGATATTAAGAAAAATCACCAGAATAGAAAGAAGCAAAAAATCTAGTTCTGAATCAAAAGTAGACATTTTGGGGATAGAGACAATAATTGGATAGTCAGATAGATATCGATAGTATGAACATAGGAATCAACACGTCATAGTTATTTTCAGTTTCACAATTTGATATAATCTTCAGATCAGTATACTATATATATATATATGTATATATATATATATATATATATATATATATTTTTTATCTAAACATATACTGTTAAATATAAGAGACAATGAATGTCTATTATGTTTAATCATGAGCCTTTCTAAACATTGTATTTTGGCTTTAATTTCAGTTGAAAATAAAGACAAAAATTCTCCAACAATTAGATAATTTTTTATTAAGTTGGTTCTAGGCTTTCAGCTCACATGAGCCATCTTCAGAGAGGTTATAAGAACAGTAACACAAAAACATCTACCATCAGCGATGACTTTATCTTGTGTTGACATAAAACTCCGCTAAGCAACGTTGGAGAATTTTTGTCTTTATTTTCAACTGAAATTAAAGCCAAAATATGATGTTTAGAATGGCTCATGATTAAACATAATAGGCATTCATTGTCTCTTATATTTAACAGTATATGTTTAGAAAATTATTTGCTGCCTCGATACACTATATATATATATATATATATATATATATATATAGTAATTTTGTTTTTACAATGGTTTGTTAAAGCATTACTTTACTACACAAAAATATCCATGTTTCAGAACATTATTGTTTTTCTTCAGATGATATTTTAAACATGGTATGAACATGGCAGGAAAACCCGTGTGAGATACAACCTCAGTGTTGAGCACCTAATCTTACCATGAGATTCCCAATATGTGTCGGATACTTTTCACGTGAAAGGTGTTCAGACACCTCTCTTGCCTGGCATACATGGCCCATGTTTCACAGTGTGTAGCAGTGTGCTGATAACACAGGCATTGTACATTGCCATATATATATAATGCAATGTTGTTATGGGGAATCGAAAATGTTTGCATATGTCATGAATATATGTTTCATTTGTAATATTTGAAAAACATTCAACGAGGCTTTCCTTTATTATATTTTTTATTACTAAATAAGCAAACCATGTTTTCATTGAGCCATCTCGATTTTTTATACAATATGATTACAAATGATATATAATAATCAAATTCATTTTTATCATTTTCTTCCTTTTTTTGTTCAGATTTGTCTTTTCTTGTTTCTTTGACTTTTTAAAAATCTTACTCATTAGAAACATCCTCAAAAGATTTTTCTGTTTTCTCTAAAATTCCACTAACTTGTCAAAATTCATATAACTATCAATTTATTAGATTTTTTTTGTTTCATTTAAAACACATTCCATTTTATGGAACACAAGCCCCAAGAGATTTTCAAATTATGAACAAGCTAATACAGTCTTTAATTTTTCAGACATATTTAATTTCTTTTTTTTCTTCTTCTTTCTTTTCTCTGTTTTGGCTGTTGAATCTTTTGATCCATCATCATAATAATGTCAAAAATAACAGTGAAATATAGCTGTCTTTTCACTGGCTTTTTGTTATTAAAAAATAAAACACTGTTATCATTGTGTATATTTTTCCTAGAGTCTCTTCTTAAATTTTTCATTTCTTTTTTCTTCTCACCAGTTAATCAATTATGTGCCATGTCTGATACATGCTTAGGTGATTACTTCTCTTTTATCCATGGCTGACTAGGCAGAACATTTTCCTGTAGTTGGTTGCCATTTCTTTCTGCAGAAGACTGTTTGCCAAACAAGGCAATCTGTCCCCTGTTTAACCCATAGCTGGAGGGAGAGAAGATGAATTAATCGTGATTGTCATTAGCAAGATATGTGACATCATGCCTGAAAACATCCACACAATTCCATGCATATGGTGTTGCAGAGCAATTAAATAAAAAAGAAAATGAAGTGCACTTATGCATATATAAAACTCTCCCACTCAACCAAACGGCTGCTTCATCATGGTCTATAAAATAAGTGCGTCTGAAGGCTTTGGAAGTGGTGGCAGAGGGAGCCGATGATGACTGCCCTATCCGAGAGGCGACTGCCTTGTTCCAGCTGGTTCTTTTTGGTGTGATGATTACATTAATACTTTTTCCTAGTGTATTTCTGTGTAAGTGAATGCAATGAATTTTTTTTTTTTTTTTTTTTAATCATTTCACCCCGAGCAAGGCAGAAACGCCACTGATGTGCAGGGGGTTACATAAATGTAGAAAGATTAATTAGAAAAGAGTGAGGAGTACAAGCTAGTTAGAAAGGAACAATAGAAAGCTGAGAAAGCAGGTGCAATGATAGATACATGGGTGGAGAGAACGTGAAGATTATACAGGGGAGGGGAGAGAGCTAGAGTCCAGTGGTTAGTAGGTGAGTATTAACTTTGCTTTTAAATTTCTGGAGGTCGTAGCCGTCAGGAAAGCAAGAATACGGGAGTGAGTTCCACAGGCGGGAAGTGCGAGAGAGGAAGCTGCAGGAGTAGAATTGTCGTCTGCGTTTGGCTAACCTGACTGTGAATGGGTGGGACCCAGTTGCCAGTCTGGTTGCACGGGTAAACACCTGTTGAGGAGGCATCAGTGACTTAAGCTCATCCGAGCAGAAGCCATGAAAGTATTTATAGAAGAGACAGAGGGAGGCCACATTTCGATGATGGGAAAGTGGCTGCAGACGAGTCGCCAGATCAGTGCCTATCACATTACAGACTCTCCTTTGGAGCTTGTCAAGAACACTGAGGAGAACGGCAGGGGCACCTGACCATAAATGGCAGCAGTACTCCATGCACGGACGGATGGGTTTTGAACTTGGTTCTCAAAAGCACTTCGTTATTATTACCTTATTAAAAGAACAAATTTACATTTTTTATAACTTCCTTTTTCTGGGAAGCAAAGTGTTTCAAATTACCTTAATAGTAATGATAATATTAGGCATTTCCTTATGAGAAAACATTTGGAATTTATTCACCAAGCTGCCTGTATAACTTTTAGTTGAAATTTGTATCATCTTTCTTTCAAAACAGTTTTTTTCAGAAAAACAGGTTTCTCATGTCCTCTATTATCATTCTTTCTAGTATTTATGGGTTTTTCTTTATTAAACGTTTTTTACATAGTGTGGAATGTCAACACCTTGATTGTCATTTTCTCTTTGAGTTACATGTGCTATCCATTTTAGCTGTTGCCTCTGTTGGAAGCCCACAAGTTAAGTGGTTTCTGTTATTTGGTACTGACTTTGATGAAATCAAAAGCAAAATTAATAGAATGATACGATGGCTACAAAGTGAGAGAAAAAAATTACAAAGCATCGTCTATAATGTACAAGATCTCGTTCTCTGTTTGTCATACACTGTATGTCACTTTACATGCATTTACGTAATATATATATATATATATGTATGTCCATATCTCTGTGTTTTGTATTACATACATATGCTCCTGCCATTTAATGTGTACATACACACACAGTTTGACTTAGTTTGAAATAAATTATAGGAATCAAAAATTTACTTCTTATTCAGTCTAGATAATCCCTACCCTGGGTTGAGTAATAATATTATAGGACTTGGCATACTTCTTGCTCTTCCTTTCTACTATGGTAATTGACTGATTCAACTTATAAATATAGTAACTAGCTACATTAGAGTAGAATTTAAGTAGTATTTCTGTTCTGTGTATGAGTATATAATAAAACTTTGCTGCCTTGTTTGCTCTAATCTCATTAATCTGCCTTTGATACTTTAACTACTTGGTTATTTTGAACAAAGATAACTTTACAACAAATAAAAGCATTCATTTGGTTTGGTTTGGTTTGGTTTGGTTTGAGTTTAACGACCCATCAACCATTTTGGTCATTTAAGGGTCAGTCTTTGAATATTGGGATCACATATTTTTTTAATATGGTTCAATTGTCTTAAATTCAAAAAAGTTTTGTTGGTCATATATTTTTCATTCAAAAATGCTTTGTTGGTAAATACATTCATAGCATTTTGACCCTGGTTTGGGGGTTAACTATTTACCCATAGCTGGGACCCTAGCAGGTGCTACCACTCCGGGTCAGGGTGGACCTGGGAACAACAGCAATTAAGAGGTGGTTCCATGCTCCTCACAACCTCCTAATCAGAGACCTTGCTGCCGGATGCATTTTAAGGTCATATCCAGGACCACATTCATTTGAAGACAAGATAATAAAAAAATATGAATCTTTGAAATCCTACCAAATAAGTTAACTAATTTTATTAACTTCATGAAAATTATTCAACAATAAATCAAATTATTTTTTAAGGTTAATCTTTTTAATAATCTAAACTTATTTATAAATGGAACTTTGTCTATGTGTGTATGTGTGTGTGTGTGTGTGTGTGTGTGTGTGTGTGTGTCCATTACCTAAAGACTCTGAAATGGCTGAACCAATTTTCTTGAAAATTTACACAGTTGTACTATTGTGTTCTTAGCTAGGTTTTGTGTCGAGGTACCCACAATAAATATCAAAAATCGATAATCAAAAAAATCAGGTTATAGAAAGAGTAGTTCGATTTTAATCAAATTTGATACACTCATAGACAAAGACATAAGAAACAATAATCAGAAGTTTCAAGGTTGAAGTTCTTACAATAAATTGATAATATATATATATATATATATATATAAGGCAAGATGTTTGTGTGTGTGTCTCTTTATCTACCTGTATGTCTGTATTTTTCTGCCCTTTTATTTTAGTTTTTGCTTCGGGTTTGGCTCTAAGTAGGTATATTTGGCTCTAAGTAAGTATAATTGTAGTTTGTAGTCTCAGCCATGATACCATTTACTCAGAGGACTTATTTAACCTTCAAAATTCAGTTTACGACGAAAAAATCTTATTTGATACCGATACCAGGAAATCAAAATTTGACTTACATCCATTCATTTTTCTTTCAGTCTACGTTTTCACTTTAACTGGAAACAGCTATTGCTTTTTAGTCTTTTGTGCCAATGTCCAAAGAGTCTGAGCTCCAGAATCATGGATTAGTTTTAAAGCTTTCATTAAACCCGAGCAATGCCAGGCTATCCTGCTAGTTTAACAATTAATCAAATTATTTTTTAAGGTTAATCTTTTTAATAATGTTGAAATATTTTCATGACTGTCATTAAAATAAAATATACATGTTGACATGTACGCATACATGCAGACAATAAGAATGAAATTGATAATGTGTTCTGAGCATTTATTTCTTTTTTAGTCTGGTAACAAGAAGAGTCGGTATTGTTAAGTCATTTCAATGACTTCTACTCTATTTTAAGAGTTGTTAAAAAGACTTCAAAGAGCCAACTTATACTCTTTTCTTGTTAATCATGGGTTGTTACAAAACAGTATTTTATATGCAAGTTGTGGTACAATAGATATTAGCTCAGAATTAGAAATTAGAAGACCAACATTAAAGTTCTTGCTTGTTGGAAGAGCTCCTTTGTAGTTCCTGTTTTTAAGAACTCTGGAGAGCCCTCTGATACCTCTAATTATTGCCCTATTTGTCTCTTACCTCTTTTGGCAAAGTTTTCAAGGTAATGATAGTGCTGAAACAGACATCTCACAATCTTCTCTCTGACAAACAATATGGCTTCCACTTTACCAGGTCTGCAACTGTCTGAATGTATATATCAGGTGTTTGTTTAGAATGGTGAAGCACAAGCTTTTGCTCTTAAATATCTCAGAAGCATTTGACAGGGTTTGGCATACTAGCCTTCTCTGAAAGCTCCAGAGCTATAGTATTTCTAGACAAATGTTTGATTTAATCCAATTGTTCCTATCAAATCGTGAAAAGAAGATTATTTTAAGTATGCAAGCCTTCACTATCTTTTATACAAACATGGGGATTTCTCAAGGCTCTATTGTATGTCCTATGCTTTTTTGTCATCTTCATCAATGATCTTTTTGATGTAATTAGTTTCCAAGTAGGCACCTATGCAGCTAACACCATCATTTACTCAAGTCTTAATAAGAAATCTGCTAAAGCAGGTAGAGTAAACCAGGCTGCTAGTCTTCAAAAGAACTTCCAATCTGTGATTGAATGGGGTAGAAAATGGCTTATAAATGTTAATGCCACCAAAACAAAGCTGCTCTCTAATAACCATCATCCAGAGTTTTTCTTTTCTACAATCAGAAGGGATAATGCTAGACTCCTAGAGAGCAACACACTGTGCCTGTTTGGCCTCACTCTTTCAAATTATCTTTAATGAAATGACTGCATCAAATCCATAGTGGCATCTTTTGCAAGGAAGGTTGTGTCACTGTGTCAGGTCAGGAAGTTTTTCTTGTCAAAATACATTTTGCATGTTTATAAATCTACCATTTATCTGTACATTGAATACTGTTTCCATATTTGGTCAGGTGCTCCTGCTATTCATCTTGAGGTTCTCGACAAAACCCAAAGAAGTATCTGCAATATAATCGATCCTTTAATTGGTAGCCCACTTTCAGTCACTTTCTCACCAATCTGATGTGACTTTCCTCCGTCTTTTCTACAAGTATTTTCATGGCAACTGCTCTGATGAACTTTTTCTCTGGTCCTCCAAACATATGTATTTATGTGTGCTACTAGATTGGCATTAAGGTCCCACTTTTTTACCATTGAAATAGTCAAATGCAATTGACCCTTCTACTCTAACAGTTTCTTTTCTTGCATTTCTCATTTGTAGCATTACATATTGTTTGATTGCTTCCCTGATAGCTACAATCTCGAAAAGTTTAAATGCAACACCATTTCTGCATACTTGATTCCCATTTATCTCTTATCCTATCTTTGACGTCCACTGTACTTTGTTTTTTTCTCACTGTAACCCCTGCACACAATTTGTATTTTTGCCTTGCTTGGTGCAAAAGGATTATAAAAAAATATCAAGTTCATTATATTCACTTACACACAAATTCCCTTTGAAAAGATATGAATCTTTTCCTTCTTTCTCCAGCTATGGGTTGGAAATCAAGACAGACTGGGTCCAATAGCCTTGGTTGACAACCAGTCTACCTCAGAAGTAGCAACCTACTGTGATAAAGTCTTCTACCTTGTCAGTCATGAATAAAAAAAGACATGATCGCTGAATTATGTATCATGCATAGCACTTAACTGGTAGACTGTATTTTAACTATATATCTAAACTTATTTATAAATGGAACTTTGTCTCTATGTGTGTGTGTACGTGTGTGTGTGTGTGTATGTGTATGTGTGTGTCCATTACCTATAGACTCCAAAATGGCTGAACCGATTTTCTTGAAAATT
The DNA here is from genome assembly GCA_037127315.1 of Ascarosepion bandense. NCBI lineage: Eukaryota > Metazoa > Mollusca > Cephalopoda > Sepiida > Sepiidae > Ascarosepion > Ascarosepion bandense. Next base: position 4,744 of record JBBBDQ010029731.1, on the reverse strand, counting down.
TACACAGTTGTACTATAAGCGTCTGCAAGTGTTCTTAGCTAGGTACCATCAATAAATATCAAAAATCGATAATCAAAAAAATCGGGTTATAGAAGGAGTGGTTTGATTTTAATCAAATTTGATACACTCATAGACAAAGACATAAGAAATGATATTCAGAAGTTTCAATGTCGTAGTTCTTACAATAGTGCAGAAAATTGATAATATATATATATATATATAAAAGGCAAGATGTTTGTGTGTGTGTCTCTTTATCTACCTGTATGTATGTATTTTTTCAGCCCTTTTATTTTAGTTTTTGCTTTGGGTTTGGCTTTGAGTAGGTATAATTGTAGTTCTTAGTCTCAGCCATGATACCATTTACTCAGAGGACTTATTTAACCTTCAAAATTCAGTTTACAATGAAAAAAATTATTTGATACCGATACCAGGAAATGAAAATTTGACTTACATCCATTCATTTTGCTTTCAGTCTACGGTTTCACTTTAACTGAAAATAACTATTGCTTTTTAGTCTTTCATGCCAATGTCCAAAGAGTCTGAGCTCCAAGACCATGGATTAGTTTTAAAACTTTCATTACACTCGAGCAACGCCGGGCTATACTGCTAGTTTATTATAAAGATAGTATTTTAAAAGGAAAAATAATTTGGATTTAAAATTTTTCATCTTGCCAGAAAGTAAAGACTGAAGTGTGTCATGGTTTAATAATAAAATGAAAAATCAAGATTATTTTTTCCTCTCTTTATCACTTTATTCTAGTTTTAGGCTATACTTTCATTCTTAATATATTTTAGTTTATAATTATTTGGCTTCCTTTTATTATCTGAATTTTCAAAATGAACTATTTTCATTAATACATAAATTTAGAATATTCTTTTCATGCTTATTATTAATTACATTTCATTTCCATTACTTTATCGTTAGACTTCTCATTGGGTTTTTATGAATAATTAGAAAATATGTGAAATGTTTTGTCAAACAGAAATGATTCCTAAAGAAGTAATTTCTATTTTGATTTTAAATAATTACTCAGTTTGAAAAGCAGAACTAATATAAGAACAACAACAAGAGGATGAGTATGCTTTATTCACTGTTGATTATAAATAGCAGAGGTCTGAAATGAATTTAATGAACCTTAGAGGTGACTCCAATATATAATTCACCCTAAGAGAGACCAAAGTAAGATTTGTACTCAGTGTCACACTAGAACATCAAAAATTCTAAGTGTTGACAAAGAAACTGACCTCAGAGCCACAACAGAAAGTCATGCCAGTTGAACCTAGGAAATATACAAATAAGACAACCAGATGATAGGAAGTTACATAAATGCCTAATTTACTGTCAATCAGAATCCTTTGATCAAGGGGAATTGATCTGCTTTGATCCTAATATATATAAGAGCTATAAGATCCCAAAGTAAGCTTTGTACCCAGAACATTAAAAGAGGAAAGTGCCTTGGAGCATTAACAAAGATGGTAACCCTCATATCTGCTGAGAGCAGAATCAGTCTCAAATGATTACAGTGGCTTTTTCCAAAGCATAAAGAAGAATTCAAGCCAAGTAAAAATAGGATATACACACACAAAACCATAAGATAACTGGAACTTATATAAATATCCAACTGACACAGAACAAGGATGTCAGTGGTTTTCCCTAACATATAAAAGATAAGTTAGACCAGCTATAAATAGGATATACACACACATGACCATAGGATAACTGGAACTTATATAAATATCCAACTGACACAGAACAAGGATGTCAGTGGCTTTCCCTAACATATAAAAGATAAGTTAGACCAGCTATAAATAGGATATACACACACATGACCATAGGATAACTGGAACTTATATAAATATCCAACTGACACAGAACAAGGATGTCAGTGGTTTTCCCTAACATATAAAAGATAAGTTAGACCAGCTATAAATAGGATATACACACACATGACCATAGGATAACTGGAACTTATATAAATATCCAACTGACACAGAACAAGGATGTCAGTGGCTTTCTCTAACATATAAAAGATAAGTTAGACCAGCTATAAATAGGATATACACACACAAGACCATAGGATAACTGGAACTTATATAAATATCCAACTGACACAGAACAAGGATGTCAGTGGCTTTCCCTAACATATAAAAGATAAGTTAGACCAGCTATAAATAGGATATACATACTCAAGACCATAGGATAACAGAAAATTATATAAATATCAAACTTATGTAGGAAATCTTTGTTAAGAATCAAACATTTGAAGCTCCCAAACCCACATACCTTCTATTACTAGCATTAATGGGGTCTGGAAATGATGTACAGTTATTTTGTGTATGAAAGATTTAGTTATACTCTTATTAACCTTCATGAACATAAAATTAGAATGTGTAAATGGTTTAACAAATCGTAGTTCAAAATAAAATATCCGATAAACCAAGCGTCAAATTTTAGTCTACTCTGCTATTTACTCCTAGCGTTTTTAGTGAAAAGAAATAAACTGATAACTTTCTAAGAACACTGGCATGAAAGTGAATGCAACAAATTTGAACTTGACATGCTAATCAAACCTTCTGTGCCACTACATGCACAATCTAATACATAATATATTTTTGATTGATTCATACTATTGTTTACATCTTTGGTTGTTATAGAAGTTATTATATATATCATAATACATATTATTTATCATTCAAGATGTTATGATTAATGATGATTTCGATAATTTACCATCTGGTTATCTTCAGGTAACCATTTGGCTAATAGGCAATATCTCTGAATTGATTCTTCTGTTACTTGTCTGTACAATATCAATGTCTGGTTGGTGTCATGTATAGAGGCTCAAAGTGAGAAATTGGAGAGTTATGTTTGAATTCCAGTCAGGATTGATCTATTCACTTAAACACAACTACCAACAAGAAAGGTATGAGTCCATCTTCTCTGCCCATATAAGGGTTAAATAGTAGATAATTATTTTTACAATCCAAAATATGTTTTAGCTTTAAATAACCCAGAAAGGGTTGATAAACTGTGAAAAGAAAAAACAGGAAATCATTCAGTAGCATAACATAAAATAAATATGGCTGCCTTAAGCAGTCCTTCAGGATTCTGAAAAATGTAATATGGATTTGTAAAAGCAAAATCTGAATGTACTCACTGTCCCTGCAATTGGGATGCCATACTTTCCTGTGGAAATCTAGCATTATATTTTATTGCACCTGTTTTTACAGAAAAAAAAAATTAATAAATGAACTAAAATATTCAACAAATTTTACTTGAAAATTTCAAAAGCACATATTCCAAGTAAAGACATTTTAAAGAAAGCAAAAAACAAAATCTAAGTGAGACAGAAAATATTAATCATTAGATCGATAATATTGCACTTAAAGCTGGGGATTATAATTCCTGCTTTTTTTATTTCCTGTGATTTTAATCAATTTTTCAAGAAATATGTTTTTAGCTTTTTTATTTATTTGTCTTTTTGCTTGTGCAAATTTGTGTGCATACCTAGTTTTCACTTCCTTCCATGCAAATCTTTAGAAAATTGCTTGTTTTAGTTTTGTTTTGTTTTCTTAATTACAATTATTGAGTTGTTTCTAATGTTTGCTCTTGTTTTCTTCCTTCTTAAAGGAAAAATATATCTGATGTATGTCCAATTACTTTTCATGTTTTAGGGAACGGGGTTACTCAAGATTGAGAGTTGTAGCAAAAGAATAAAAAACTCACTTTGGAATTATGTACAACATATGTATGATGTTTTCTATCTAAATTATTTAGATAAAGGTTATGTTGTTCTTTCTTGCTATTATTAATATCATTATTATTTATATGTTCACAGCAGATCTCTGGTAGCCATTACTGAAGAATAAGTGAGAGTAAGTCTCCTCAAATCTCCACGGAACTTACTGACACATTGTAGTGGATAAGAGTGAGTGAGTGAGTTTTGTTTAACAGCAGATCAGCCTCTGTGGGTCATTTAATGCCAAAAAGGTGGGGTATTAAAGTACTTTTTAATGTTTGGTTATAGTGAGAAGGTTAATTTAGTCAGATTTTAATCAAAATTTGTTTTTATTCTCTTTTATTTTAAAAAACTGAAAATGTCTTCTAGTTTTGTATTCAAAAATGTTTGGCTGAGAATTTTTTCCTTCAAAAATGGGTTGTGGTAAAAAAATTTTCTTCAAAAATGTATATTTTTCTATAAAAGTCTATTTTTATGTATATATATTTCTATAAAAGCATTTTTATACTTTCATAGTGTTTTGACCCCAGTTTGGGGGTTAACTATTTGCCCATAGCTGGGACCCTAACAGGTACTACCACTCAGGGTCAGGGTAGATCTGGGAACAGCAGCACTTAAGAGGTGGTTCCATGCTCCTCACAAGTTCCCAATCAAAGGCCTTGCTGCCGGATGCAGTTTACCGTCATGCCCAGGACCAGTAGTGGATAAGAAATAACTGTCTTCCTATGGCTTCAACATCACATTAAAACAACAGCTCTTATACATTCATCAAAGTAAAGCAACAGTGAGCTTGGTCAGTACCTATATGATTAGTAGTTTGATAATACCAGATGCTGTAAGCTTGTAAGTATAGGTGGTGTAATGGAAAAAATGGCAGTGAATGCTGGATAATATCATCAAAAATGAGGACAAAACTGGAAGCAGTGGAAATGTGGTTCTACAGAAGTATGCTGCGGATATCATGAACTGAGCATGCAAGCAACAATGAGGTGCTGGAAAGAATG
>JBBBDQ010029729.1:0-11414 GCA_037127315.1 Ascarosepion bandense | reverse complement strand
TTTCTGAATAATTCCTAATGCTTTCGAACATTGTGAAACTGTTGTGTGATCGACTCTTAATGATTCTGCAAGTTCAGCTTTCGACTGACATGAATCTTTATGAAATAATGCTTCAATTCTTCGTCTTTAAACTTTTTTGGTGTGCAAGAGCGTTCTTTATCTCTAACATAAAAATCATTGTTTGGGAAGCGTCTACACCAATCTGGATGTGCGTTGTGGTACAGTGGATATCGGCTCGGAACGAGAAGCCGGGGAGCCGAGTTCGAATTCCTAGTTGAATCCATTGTATTCACTTACGCGCAAATACCCTCGGGAAAGGTATTAATCCGTCTCTTCCTTCCAGTTATGGGTTAAATAGCAGGACAGATTGGGTTCTATAGACTTGGTCGCCAACCAGTCTACCGCAGAAAGCAATGGCAACCTACTGCGGGATAATCTTCTGCCCAGTCAGTCATGTCTCTTTCGAGACATGATCGCCCAAGCGTATATCGCGTATGGCACTTAACTAACTACACCAATCTCCCTATGATGTTTCCGACAGAGCATGGTTGCTGCAAATCTCGACAAGAATTTTGTGTGCTTCAGCTGCATATTTATTTTGCATAAAGTAGTGTAATAAAATTACCCACAAATACAATTTCATTCTCGCAAAATCCGACATGTTTAACGCTAAGAAAAACAAATTTGTTTACACTTCGGCGAAATGACATACATTTAATTTCAAGCATGCTTATAGTACTTCCTTATAGATACATTACCCCCTGAAGTACTTCCTTATAAATGCATGACCCCCTGAAGCTACACGATGCAGTTCTGCGAACGCCATCTATTGGAAAACAGCGAAAACTTATTCAATGTCCTAACATATAAATCTTATTACCTGAAACATTCTCATTATTAGTGAAACCCAGTATATCAAACACCCCCTCTCCCTCACTCTTTCTCTCTCTCTTTATGTCAACCTCACCTTATCTAATAGTGAAAATGTAGTGTTAAAAAACAGATTTAATGATTTTTTGTTTTTATTCATTTTTATTTTTAAAAAAATGAAAATGTCTTCTAGCTTTGTATCCAAAAATGTTTTGCTGAGAGTTTTTTTTCCGTTCAAAATTGTGCTATGGTAATATTTTTTCTTCAAAAATGTATTGTTGCTAATATATTTTCTTTCAAAAATGTATATTTTTCTATAAAATTCTAGTTTTACATATATATTTCTATAAAAGTCTATTTTTGTAGTTTCATAGTGTTTGACACCGGTTTGGGACAGGGTTATCTATTTACCCATAGCTGGGACCCTAACAGGTGCTACCACTCCGGGTCAGGGTTGACCTGGGAACAACAGCAATTAAGAGGTAGTTCCATGCTCCTCACAAACTCCCAATTAAAACCTTTGCTGCCGGATGCAGTTTACCTTCGTGCCCAGGACTGGATCAATGAAGAGATACTTAAACTAAGGCAAAAGGGACAAAAACAATGCCAAGATATGGAACGGAATACAAGAAACTACACAAGGAAAAAAAGGAGCAAATGTAGACAGGCGAAAGAAAAATTACTCTACGTCAAATGTGCTGAAGTAGAAAGACTGAGCACAATAAATAATGATGACATGCATAAACAAATAAAAGAACTAACAGGACATAAAGACCTGCTCAGCAACAGTATGTATAAAAGCTAATACTAGAAAAAATACTTCAGAGATGGGATGAGTATATGATTTCTTACCCGACAAGAGAGAACAACAAACTATGCACAAAAATACGGAAGGACTAGAAATATTAAAAACCGAAGTGGAATCGTCAATTGACAAACTGAACAGAAATAAAGCAGCAGGACCCGATATGATGGCAATAGAGATGTAAACGCTTTAGAAAACTTTGCTATAGACAGGGTCACAGAAAAAATAAACGAAATCTACAATATACCGGAAGACCTAAGCAGATCAATTTCTATAAAGCTATCTAAGAAGCAAAAAAAAAAAAAAAGAATGTGAACTTCACCGAACAATCAGGGTAATGAACCACGTAACATAACTCATCATCCTGATTCTGATGAACAGAGCGTGCAACAGAATTGATCCAGAGATAGTACAAGAACAGTGTGGCTTTTTAAAGATATCGGAACAAGGAATGCGATATTCATGCTCAGAATGCTATATATGGAAGCGCAATAGAAATGCAGAAAGGAATTATATATGTGCTTTATAGACTACGCAAAGTCATTTGAATTAGTACGCCACAACGACTTCATAGACATGCTTGACAACCTCGACATTTTCGGAAAAGATATTAGGATAATCAAACATATTTTTGCAGCAAAATCGTTTGCGTACGAATAGAATGTATATTCAGCAGGTATACAAAAATAAAAAGGGGCGTAATAAAAGGATATGTTTTCTCGCCGAATCTATTCGGCTTCTACAGCGAAACAATTCTGAGAGGAATAAAATCCGTCATTGGCGGCCACAATTTCAACAATGTCAAATACGGAGATGACACAATACTCATAGCAGACACAGAAAGCGAGAAGAAAGGTCTAAACATAATCTTCAAGAAAACTGAATATATGGTCATCAGAAAAAGAAGACCCTAACTACAGTTCGGATAAACTAAAATAAAGCGAGTAAATAAATTTTAATACCTGGGAAGCATGCTGACAGAGGATGGAAAGTGCGATGTTGAGATTCAAAGACATAGGCATGGATAAGGGCGCATTTCAAAAGCTAACCAGATTACTGAAAGACAGAAAAATCTCAATGGAAACAATGAAGAGTGTTCTGGGTTGCTATGTAATATCTGTCCATCTGGATGGTAGTGAATATTGGACATTCAGGGATGAAGGAGAGGCTTGAGGCAGCAGAAATGTGATTTTACAGAAGGATGCTGAAGATATCATGGACTGCGCACGTGACTAACAACGTGGTGTTGGAGAGAATGAAGAAAACTCATATTTGATATGAGGAAGAGACAGATGAAGTTTCTGGGACATGCAGTAAGGAAGTGGGGCCTGGAGAATTTATGACTCACAGGTCGGATAAAGAGAAGGAGATACAGGGAAAGCAGCGCGAGATCTACTTGATATGTCTGAGCAAATGGATGGCGGAACAGCGTGTGGGAGAGATTCCAAGAGGAAGTATTTTGAGAGCGACAAGTTAAAGTCCATGATCACCTACGTCTTAAAGGGACATGGTACAAGACATACATATATATATATATATATATATATATATATATACAGAGAGAGAAAGACAAACAAACCGACAGACAGAAAGAGAAAGGTATGCGGAATCGTAAGAAAATCGTGCAGCAGGCACAAAATTTTAACATTTTTATTTTACACAAAATTGTTTGTGATCTTTAACGTGGCAACTTCTAAACTGACATAGAAGTCAAAAGATACACCGTGTCCGTAGAACTTTTCACCAACAACGACGGGTCGGAAATAACCGAATGACTTTTTAAATTGAGAGATGAAAATGATGAACGCTTGCTGGCCCTGAGCGCACAAAATTACCCATGGGGAAACACGTGTCATCCGGTCTAAAAGTGGCTGTTATGGCCAACGGTGGAACTAGTATGAGACGTTACTTCTTCCCACATGTCTTACATTGCGAGATTGTTTCACAGGAGTGATACCGTGAATCGAGAAAATAGCTTTACTTCTTTCTGTAGAATTTTCGTTCGCTTTGTATTTTACGGATTATCAACATTTTGTATATTTGTACCCAGAAATTATTTCTAGAACTTAATGTTTTTATATAATAACGATTTACAGATATATGTCCTACTAATTAATCAATAGCCGGGGAAATCATAGGTGGATTCATAACTTACACAAGTGAATATGACAAACCCGTGTGACTTTTGAACTCGGCTCACCAATTTTCAATTCCGAACCGTTACCCATTACACCAACCACATAGCCATGGTATTTCCAAGCTTTCATTCATTTTGTTACTAACCAGGATCGACGTTGTTTTAACTTGGATAATCGTACGAGAGCCGGTATTTCAACCTGATATGGTCGTAAGCCTTTTTCAAACATGTTAACATTTAAAACAATATTTTCACGGCCTGAGAAGGAATTTTAAGACGTGAATAATTTTGCATTAATATATTGATATATCGCTCTCAAGCGCTGTCGAATTCTGTGAACCTTAATCCTCTAATTCTTTTTCAAATTTAAAGGGTAGTTCACTTGCGTATTATTACCATCCGTTTATATACGGGGCCATGTATATGCGGTGAAGGTAAATTTTAGTTAAAACTGCATTGTTCTTAAGTTACTAGGATGAATGTAAAATATTTTCTCTATGAAAGTGAAAACATTGATGTTTTTGATAATCAACAGTGTTGGTTGAAAAATTCGGAACAAACGTGGAATTTCGACAATTTTCCTCCAAAATGAGAAAAAAGTGCGACATTTTACAGGCAAACTTGCAAAATATATTAAAATATTAATCGGTTTGATATTGTCGGTCGATTTCATAGAGTATATATATATATATATATATATATATATATATATATATGATCACACACTATATATATATAGTGCGAGTAAGTAAGTATGTGTGTTTGGGCTTACAGTTCAGGTTATCTATTATTTAATGTGAACGCAAATTCACACCGAAATGAGGTACATGCATGTTAAAAGAGAGAGGGGGAGAGACCAAAAGTATCATTTTACGTTTATGCCTATATATAATATGTTTTATTTCAGTTATAGATTCTTCTCATTAATATATGCATAGTGACTTTCGTATATGCCTGCATAGATTTCTATATATTTCCTAAACGGACAGCGAGGGGTAGAGAGAAAAAGAGACAGAGAGAAAGAGAGAGAAAGAGGAATGTAGATAGACAAAGACAGTGGTAGATAAAGAGAGAGGGACAAAGAGAGAGAGACTTAGAGATTAAGAGAAAGAGACGGATAGACATATAGCTAGAGAGATGGAGAGATCAGGGTGGGTAAGGAGAAGGATGGAGTAAAAACACAGATAGGAAGACAAAGGGGTAAAGACTGTGAAAAGAAGAGGACTGTGAGATAGAGAGTTGGCTAGAGAGAAGAGAGAGAGAGAGAGGGTAAAGAGAGACGGATAAATGGAGAGAAGGAGAGACTGTTACAGAGATGTTAGAGAGAGAGAGAGAGAAAGATTTGGAAAAGAGGAAAAGGAATAGATGTCAATAGAATTCTCGGCGGAAAAAGACGTCCATCTTACTGGCTTTCTCGTGATTATTATGTTGCACTTGTTCAGCCCCAAGCCAACGACAAAGGATAAAAGACACGCCTCTTTGAAGTAAGACAATAGCGATGAAGATATTTGACTGATAAAGATTTACGAAACAATGGTGCAAAAAAGAAACGATGAGTCAGTTGCAAATCCTGAAAATTTGCATTCATGCATAGGAAAAAATGAAATAACACTCTTACTTTTTCACAAGATAAATATTGATGAGAACAAACATAACAAAGATGGAACAAATCTATTTTGCCGTAACCAAATGCACCAGAATTACAAACACGTTGAAACAACATTCAGGTGAAATATAGCTTTTATATGTGCATGATGAGTATGTGCTTAGTAAACTTTTCAAATAATTTAAAACATCTAATCATATCATAACGAATAGTTATTAACTTCAAAATTCTTTATTGAAAATTAGCAATCTATTGATTTCTTTTCTATCTTAATTTATTGGTTGAGGACTTATTATTAATATTTATATTATTCACATTTGGACTATTGTCTTCATCTTCGTTGTTATTATTATAACATTTCGGTCCCTGTTCCCTTTATTCTCCTTCAGATAATTGTCGAAGAAATTTCGTAATATTTGAAGGAAGTCATACAGTAGCAACAAGAAGCATCAGACAGAGTAAGTTTCCAGGGTCTAGATTCAGGATTGTCCCAAGAAACAGTAGCCAAATCTATTAAAATGTCAGTTCGTAAATTTGGTAACAGCTTAATTGTGAGTTCATTCCTGGACATATTTAGACTCAGTTGGCTCGGAGCGAGTAGAACTAAATAAGAACTAGACTTGTAGAGCAGAGCGAGAAAAATATAACCTAACAGTTTAAATAAACAGTTCACTTCAAAATTCCCTGAATGTTACCCGGATCAAGCCGAGTGATTGTATTACCGAAACGTTCTAATAAACGACATTTGTTAAATAAATGTAAATATATATATTTAGAACTATTTCCCTTATGATGCACAACTGTCAAATTTTAAGATTGAACATAAAAGTACAATTCTGTTCTTTAGGTTACCTTGCTATGAAATTGATGGCAATACACTTCGGGCTCGTTTTAACGAATATAAGAAAAGAAAAAGATTCTGATTTTTTAATCAAATAAATAGACTTAAATAAATATGATCTTTATCCGATTGCACATTGGGATTTTAAATGTATTTAAAAAGTGATCTATAAATTTATCATAGAGAAAAAGAAATCGCCTACGTGTCGTTTCAACAATTATTTCATAATAGCACACCGATGGCAAAGTAGTTAAAAAGAGAAAAAACACAAATAATATTTATATTTTCCCCTGTTAAGAATAAATGCCACAGCGTTAACTGGGGTGTTCGATCTCAAAAACTGGTAAAAAATTAAATTCATTGTATCTAGGCATTCATTATCTTCGACATAATCCAGGAAAGTAAAAAAAAAAAAAAAAATGGAAGAAAATTTATACTTTTCTACAAACTTCAATCAAATATAGCCATTACACACAAATACATATACACACTCACATACGTTTGAATTTATTCACGAAAAGCAAGCCGATAAAGCCACTGAGATGCAAGGGTATACTGGGAGAGTAAGAGAGAGCAAAAAGAACTTTAGCAAGAACCGGAAACGCAATCCTAAACAGGAAACAAGATATAAACCCTGTAACATTGTTTAAAACACTTGGTATATATATATATATATATATATATATATATATAATTCCTGTTTAGGATTATAAAATATTATTATTATGATATATTTATATATAGCATGGTTTCATCTTATCTTTTAATTAAGAGTAAATACAAGGGTAGACCAAGTTTAGCTTTGATTATTAAATGTATAAAAGAAGGATAAACCAGAAAAAAGACAATTTCAACACACAAAAATATACTTGCTACGTAAACTGCAGTAGCATCACCAAGATCTGGAGAGTCTGTAAAACTTTACTCCACATCGTGATCGTCTACAGAATTAACATAAAATATATGTAAACTAACAAAAATAGGTAGATTGAATAGATGTGAGTAATGTCAGGCAAATATATTTTGCAAATAAACCAACGTGTGTATGGAAAACTGTACATTTATGTATATATTTTGATTAATAGGAGAGACAAATACAAAGAGTTGTCAAGTTGAAAAAATCATGTTTCTAAAGAAATTTATATATATATTTCGCTCGTAGCTCAGAGGTAGAATCGCCGACTGACGCCAATTCGATCGGGTATCAATCCTGAGTAAAACGCAATCGGCAGTCTAATCGTACTGATGAGCTGCGATACAGAAATGTCTGCGGATGACTATATATATATATATATATGTATATATATATATATATATATATATAAAATCTAAGCAAGAGCCGACTTACCCTGACGAGCCGAAGGGTGAAACCTACTTAGGTTTGTTGACTCTTGCTTAGATTTTCTGTCTTTGTTGGTCTACTTTTGTATTGAGCGCTTTAGTTTTCGTCCTGGGTTTTTTTCTTTCCTACGAGTATTTGACTTTTGTTCATGTACTTCGTTTGTTTCTTTTTTTACTTCCCCTCCTTAATTATAGTATAACAATTACTATTAATATTGTTATAATTAATATAGTTATATATATATATATATATATATATATATGGTATACAAAAGATAACACGTAGCCAACGGTAGATTATTTGATATGCAAAAACAATAACTCGAGAAAAAATATATTTCTTAATATATGTCATATATATATTATACTACGTCTATGCCAAGATTTGGAGTTTCATGCGTTATGCAATCATAAGGTGCATATTTCAAACTGACAGTTTAATAAATTTGAATTAATGTTCACTCGATGTTCTGGGGATTAAATGTTATAAAGATAAAGACAGTTCTAGTCGTTGCAATTTATTATTTTATATTTAATTTAAATTTAGGATTTAAATTTTAAATTTTTGTTCACATGTAACCATAGAATATTTAATATTTAATATTGTTATTAAAAAAGCAGTGTCTTTATTTTATAAGATTTAAGTCCCATGAAAATCAAGTGAACTTTAATTCAAATTTATTAAATTGTCAGTTTGAAATATGAAGTTGATGTTTGCATAACGCATGAAGCTCAGAGTCCTGCCATAGACGTAGGATATGTGTATTTAATATATATAAAATACGGCTCTGTTTATACAGTGAGCACTGTTTTATTAACACCTGAATAATATTACTATACAGATATACACCCTCCTCATATGTACAATTATTAATTTACGTCATTTTATATATATATATATATATATATATATATATATATATATATATATAGCGTACACACAAACACAGGAAGAGATGAAGAGAAACGTATACAATAAAAGCATGTCTCGGTTTTGTATTCACATTAGAATATTTTAGCACATTGCACAAAAATATCAATAGAAATTAATCATTTCTTTCGAATTCGATTTGGCATCACATTTTGTTCATTGCTTCTAATGAGTCTACCGCTGTGCATGATAATGATAGTGAATCGCGTTCCCGAGTATCGAAGCATAGATCGATATTAATCAATTATCGCACGCATTGGACACCAGGTGCTCAACAAAATACGTGGTTAAACATGTGATGAATTTATCGACCAGTCGAAAATCGAGTGACGGAAAAAGAAGGTATAAAAGAAGAGAAAGAGAGAGGGAAATCAAAGAAAAGGGTCGTTAGGGCATAAAACGGTGGAAAGATGTGGTAAAGAAGGAACAAAATGGGAAGTAAATAAAGAAAATAAAAAAAAAAGATTTAATTCATATAAGGAGAAATAAGAAATTGGATGAAATCAAGATGAGGAGGAAAACAAAAGAACCATAGGGAAGAAGAAAACAAGTAAAAGAGAAGAAAACGTCGAAGAAAGAAAAAAGTGAGAAAAACTGACATTACAATAGACATTACATAATTTCTTACCTTCCATATTTTAAATTGATTTTCAGATCACCGTATGAATATTTATGGGCGTTCGCTAAATTTAAAACATGTGACAAAATAACAAAATTTTAACTTTTGTTCATAAATGAAAAACACGTGACCTGATAAAGGCATAAGATGACGAAACCCTTTTCTTTTTACTCTAATTGAATATGTAAGGTATTTTTTCAATTATATAACACTTATATTAATTATATGTCTACCACAGCTCCCTATTTATATATATATATATATATATATATATATATATAATTGTGAAAAATTAATTTAACCTTTTTTGCGAAATAGAATTTTTTATGTTTCTAAATCTTGTTTTTCTCCAACTTCAAGCGATTATTTTTGGGATGATTAACAGATATCTTTTTTCAAAAGCGACAGGGCTAGACTTAAAAGCTATAAATAAATTTTCCTTATGTTCTCAAATTGCAGAGACATATATTTATTCTTAACGTGTCCGCGTTTAAAGAGTGTCAACTTTTTCGCTATATCCTCTATTTTTATATACGATTACTACAATTTATTTTTTTATTCACACCAATCTTGCATTCATATTTTTTTATTTTTAATATAGAGGAACAGAAATCTACAATATCGAATTTAACATCAATATTGGTAAATATTTTCTCAAGTTAATAGACGAAAATTTTAATAACAGTAACCCTCTACGGAAGAGTTTTAATAGGTACACCCTTAAAATTAGTTATTCTTGCACCCCGAATATGGACAGCCTTATTAGTTCCCATAATAGGAGTATTCTGGTGAACTTACGCAATGCTGAATCTAGGTCCGGTATTCTAAACGAATGCAACTGTAATTCTGTGGACGCCTGCCCGGTGGAGGGAAAATGCAAATCCACCCAGGTGATTTATGAAGCTCGCATTTCTCCATCTAACACAAAAAAAAAAACGACTTCCGGACCTATATCGGTATGTCCGCCGGTCCTTTCAAACAAAGACTGTATAACCACTGGTACTCCTTTTCGAACCCCGGTCAGAGGTACCAGACAGCCCTTTCGCGGGCATTCTGGAAAATGAAAGAAGGGCTGGATCCTGAAATTAGCTGGAAACTGATAGGTTCAGCCCGTATTCCGAGGAATTTTCGTGATAGGTGCTGTCTATGTTTACTGGAAAAAATTTCAATATTAAAATACCCCCACCAAAACCGGCTACTGAATCTTAGGAGGGAATTCATCAGTAAGTGCCACCACAAGGCAAATTATTCGAATACTTAAATTTAGAATTTAAATCCCCGTTGACTAGATGTCAGAATATAAATTAAAAGGATTCAATTTAAGTTTTAATCTTAATTTTACCCTAACGTTAACCTTAAAAAGTATTTTAACCCCCCTACATTCCTATCCCAAGCTCCTTTAATTGCCTATCTTTAGAAAATATGGATTCTTTTACTAACCCTCTTTTTCCTTGGTTAACACATATATGTATATATTTTTTTTCTCTAATATTCTTTTCTCTAATATTTTTCTCTAATAATTTTTAAACTGATAACTTCCTGTAATTGGCATTTAACTCGCTTCTACCTAAAAGGTTTAATGAAATAAACTTAAATAAAAAAATTTAATTCTTATATTGAAACCCATTCCTTCTCGCCTAAATACACCTCTTCAAACAGCCCAAAATCTTAACTTTAAAAAGTAATTTAACTCATTTAGTTGTCTATCTTTATAAAATATGAACTCCTATTCCTCCCCTTCCTAAATATACCATTTCAACACCCTGTAACCCCGCGACTACCAGCTCTGTCCTTTTCGACTTTCTGACTGTTGTTAACCTAAAACCCCTCTACACTCTAACTCAGGGCCTTCGCCATTTGGAAAAAACAATGTTGCTGACGTGATGTAGCGTCTCTATTAGAGATCCTATGTCAAAATGTACATCCGACACCTTTGACTTTTGAAAATTTTATCTAATTTATATATATATATGTATTTCTGTGTATATATATATATATATATATATATATATATATATATACACAGAAATACATATATATCTATCTATATATATATATATATATATATATATATATATATATATATATATATATATAGGTTATATAAAAATATTTTTTACAAAATTTGATTTGGCGGGTTCCATATAGTAAACAAACTAAAATGCCCATATAAATGCATATCTAAAAGGACATCCAGTTACAACATCTCATAATAATGTCCTAAACTAGTTGTACCTCAGCACACCAATTCTCAACAAACATTC
>JBBBDQ010029728.1:327500-401182 GCA_037127315.1 Ascarosepion bandense | reverse complement strand
TTCTCTTTTTTTCTACAGCTGTATGGACAATCTCATATTTTGTACAAAAAAATAATTCTTTTATTTTTTTTTTTACGAAAATAAGTCAGTCAGTTAAAGTGCCATACGTGATACACGCTTGGGCGATCATGTCTCGAAAGAGACACGACTGACTGGGCAGAAGATTATCCCGCAGTAGGTTGCCATTGCTTTCTGCGGTAGACTGGTTGCCGACCAAGGCTATAGAACCTAATCTGTCCTGTTATTTAACCCATAACTGGAAGGAAGAGACGGATTAATACCTTTCCCAAGGCTATTTGTCCGTAAGTGAATACTATTCGAACTCGGCTCCCCGATTTCTCGTTCCGAGCCGATATCCACTGTACCACAACGCACATCCTTACGAAAATAAACAAACGTTTATTTTACATTACTTGTAGTGCATTTTTCTTTTTATTATTTGTTTGGGGGACTTCTTAGCCCCCTCTACAGGGTGTGGAATAACTTATTTGAAATCCCGAAAAACAGAATTCAAAACTAAGCAGACCTGATTGGTTGAATTTAATACAATTTCTTTAAATTAATTTTTTACTACTTTAATATACATTATATATATATATATATATATATATATATGTGTGTGTGTGTGTGTGTGTGTGTGTGTGTGTGTGTGTGAGAGAGAGAGAGAGAGAGAGAGCAAAAGCGTGCGTATATATATGTGTGTGTTCAGATGTGGCCGTAAATATTGATAATGAGTTTCAGCAAATTTTCCAAACAAATATGATTAAAGGCGCCTGTGTGTATTATCTGTACCCATGTTCTTGTGAGTTTCTCTTCTTTGAGTTTTCTGCGTCTATTCAACACGGCAAGGAAAAATGACCGACTGCGCATGCCCAGGTGTGTGTATGTGTGTCTGTGAGTGAGTGAGTGCGCGCGTGCGCACTCGCTCGCTTTCAACAACAGAAGACACACTGTAAAGCCCCAGGATCTAGGACAAGTAACGTTATCAACATCAGAAGGATTTTTCTATCCTTTGCCCCAGTAGGAAACGAGCTCCGCTTTGCTACGGGCATCGATTCTCCTGTCAATCTTAAATTAGCTTCTCTGCCTTTACCATTTTTACTTTGCTTAAGTCGCCATATTATTATTTTTTTGTTGTTGTTATTATTATGATTATTATTCGTTCAATCTCCTTTACGTATTTTTATCACTCACTTGTTTTGTATATTTTCTTTTAAAATTTTTATTCGTTTTTCATTCATGATCAACGTTCTTTCTTTTTACTTATTTTTATTTTTCGTCCTTTTTTCTTCTTCCAATACTCTGTCGCTGTCATAAAATTTTCAGATAGTCTTTTACTTTGTTTTAAAAAAATCTTTTCATCTTTTTCTTTTTCTTTTTTTTTTCTTTCATTGTTCTTTTTTTACATACATCTTTCGTTCTCTCCACTCGTCCTTCACTATTCCCCCTTTTTCTTCTCGCATTTGTTCTTATTTTCTTGTTTTCTGTCTTTTTTTCTCATTTTTTTCTTCACTCTTTCTTCATTATCTTTAATTCTTTCTCTTTTTTTTTTCAATTTCTCTTTGTCATAACTTTTTCCTTAATTGCTTCTACTTTCTTTTCAATTTGTCCTTTTCTTTTTCTTTCTCTCGATTTCTCAATTCTTCATTTTTTTCTTTCGTTTTTACTTTCCGCTTTTGTTTCCATTTCACATTTTTCTTCGTCTTCTTTCATTTTCTTTCGTTCTTTCTTTCGTTCTTTCTTTCTTTCTTTATTGTAATTTTTGATTCTTCTTAACGTCTCTTTTTTCTTTTTTTTTATATATTTATTTCTTCTAAGATTTTTTCCTTGCTTGCTTTTCTTTCCTTTGTTTTTTTTCTTTTTCTTTCGTTCTTTCTTTTTTATTGTAACTTTTCATTACACTTGTTTTCTCTTTTTCTGTCTTATTTTCTTTTCCTCTTTCTTTCTTTCTTTCTTCTAACGTTTATTTTCACTTTCTCTCTTTTTCACGAGTTTATTTTTCCATTTATCACCTTCTTCTCGTCATTCTTCTTTGCTTATATGTTTTCATTTTCTTTTCTTTTTTCTTGGAGTTATTCTGCTGTTACCCGACCAAGTTTCTTTCTATCCTCCTCTTGCTTTCAAATGTCTTTAGATGAACATTTCCAATCTCTGGAATCTGAAAGATTTTTACTTCTTTCTTCTTTTTACAACTCGTAAGATTCTAATGAGCTTTCGATATTCTTCAAGCATTTTTCTCATTCAACTTACGTCTACAGATGCACACAGAATCATCAGCAGCTGCGCATGTCTGAGTATGTTTACGAAGGTGCAAGTGTGCAGGATGAGTGAGGCAACAACAAAAACAACAAAAGGCTTCGTTATTTATGCATTATAAACATGTAATATATATGTAAATAAAGCGGATTATATTTAAATTACAGGTTATATATATATATATATAATATGTAATTTAAATATAATTTGCCTTATATATATATATATATATATATATATATATATATATAGATATAGATATATATGAATTTATAAAATAATAAGAATAGATATGCTTATAATGAAAATTTTATATAATTTATAAAACATACATCTGTCTCTTTTCTACCACTCTCTCTCTCTTTCTCTCTCTCTCTTTCTATATATATATATATATATATATAAAGAAACTTATTTAGAAATGGAACTTTGTGTGTGTGTGTGTGTGTGTGTCCGTTGCCTGTAGACTTCGAAACGGCTGAAACGATTTTCTTGAAAACTCACACAGTTGTACTATAAGCGTCTGCGAGTGTTCTTAGCTAGATTTTGTGTCGATGTACCTCCGATAAATATCGAAAATCGATAATCGAAAAATCAGGTTATAGAGGGAGTGGTCCGATTTTAATCAAATTTCATACACTCATAGACAAAGACATAAGAAACGATATTCAGAAGTTTCAAGGTTGCAGTTCTTACAATAGTGCAGAAAATCGATAATATATATATATATATATGTGAGGCAAGATGTTTGTGTGTGTGTCTGTTTATCTGTTTGTATATCTATTTTTTCAGCCCTTTAATTTTTGTTTTTGCTTCGATTTTGGCTCTAAGTAGGTATAATTGTAGTTCTTAGTCTCAGCCATGATACCATTTACTCAGAGGACTTATTTAGCCTTCAAAATTCAGTTTGAAACAAAAAAAACTTATTTGATATCGATACCAGGAAATGAAAATTTGACTTACATCCATTCATTTTTCCTTCAGTCTACGGTTTCGCTTTAACTGGAAACAATTATTGCTTTTTAGTCTTTTGTGCCAACGTCCAAAGAGTCTGAGCTCCAGGACCATGGATTAGTTTTAAAGCTTTCATTACACTCGACCAACGCCGGGCTATACAGCTAGTAGATAGATAGATAGATAGATAGATAGATAGATAGATAGATAGATAGATAGGAACACACTCAGATAGATAGATAGATAGATAGATAGATAGATAGATAGATAGATAGATAGATAGATAGATAGGAACAGACTCAGATAGATAGATAGATAGATAGATAGATAGATAGATAGATAGATAGATAGATAGATAATCAAGGAGAGGAAAGATATAACAGTTAACTGCTTTGGACTAGGAAACCGCAATGATCGAGGAGAAATACAGGTCCAATACTCTACAGCAAACGACCAGGTAATAACCAACACCTGGTTTCAAGAACACCCAAGATGATTATAAACATGGAGAAGCCTAGGAAATGACACGAAAAACCAAACTACAAATAGGAGATTTAGAAAAGTAGTTGTTCGTTGTAAAACTTATCCAATTTCCTCCCGGTTCTTTATAAATTAAGGATGAAACTTCATAGAATGAAGAAGCCTAGTGCAGCACCCAGACTGAAATACATCAGACTCGTGAATGATCTCAAACGGCAAGAAAAATACACGGACAGTATACGAGGGAAAACACTGGAAACGGAAACCGGAAATGTAAAGTAAGCGATAGTGACATCGGCAAACGACATCATCCCAAAGCAAAACAGAGGTAGAAGGAAAAATGAGTGGATCCAAGACGAGATTCTTGACATAATGTAAAAGAGACAAAAACCAATACCAAGACATGGAACCGAATACAGAAAACTACACAAGGAAATAAGGAGCAAATTTAGACAGGCTAAAGAGGAATTGCTCAATGATAAATAAGCAGGAATAGAGATTGAACACGAGATGCCGACAGCCTCAGACAATTTTGGAGTAGACAAAATCACAGAAATAGTACATGAAACCTACAATAGCCGCGCTACCCCAGAAGACCTAAGCAGATCTATTTTCCTAGCACTGCCTAAGAAGCCAGGTGCAAACGAATATGAACTCCAGCAAATAAACAACTAAATGAGTCACATAACAAAACTCATCAGCAGGATTCTGATAAGTAGAGTGCACAGAAGAATCAGACCAGAAATAGAACAAAATCAGTTCGGTTTCGTCAAAGACACTGGAACAAGAAACGCGATACTTATGCTTAGAATTTCATTTTTTTTAATCATTTCACCCCAAGCAATGCATTCTACTGCCACTGTTGCGCAGCGGGTTACGTAGGGGAAAGTGATGAGAAAGAATGATTAGTTATAGGAAATGTCGGAAGGAGGGTGATAGACAGATGAGGTTACCAAGAATGGGGGTAGGGTAGATGGGAAGAGAGTTTGAGAGAATGGATGCGAATTAGTGTGATAAGAGATGGTTATTGACCTTACATTTAAATTCCTGGAGACTGTAGCTGTCGGGGGAAGCAAGTATATGGAAGGAAATTCCACAGATGGGAAGTGCGAGAAAAGAAGCTGTTAGAGTAGAAATTGCGGTTACATTTTATCAGTTTCACTGTAAAATGGTGGGACATAGTTGCTAATCTAGTAGCTCGTGAAAATTCATACCTATCGGGTACCAGTGATCTAAGTTTACCGGATCAGAAGCCGTGAAATATTTATAGAAGAGGCACAGGGAAGCCACATCACGCCGGTGAGAGAGTGACTGCAGCCGGTCTGCCAAGTCGGTATCAACCACATTACAGATTCTCCGTTGGATTTTGTCAAGAACCCCGAGGTGAATAGCAGGGGCACCCGACCAGATGTGGCAGATCAAAAAGAGAAGCAGAAACGCAGAAGGATGTGTAACTGTGTTTCATAGAGTACACAAAGACATTCAACAAAGTACCCCACTAAAGCCTAATAGAGACGCTCTGCAGCTTTGACATATCCGGGAAAGAAATTAGAATAATCAAGAACCTGTATTGGTAGCAAACCTCCTGCAAAGGTACATGAAATGAGTTCAGCAAATATCAGTCAGTCAGTTAAGTACCAAACATGATACACGCTTGGGTGATCATGTCTCGAAAGAGACATGACTGAATGGGCAGAATATTTTTCCACAGCAAATTGCTATTACTTAAGATACAAAAATATAGCGTTGAGCCTGGTCAGTACTTAGATGGGTGACCGCTTGGGGATACCAGCTGCTGTAAGCGTTTAGTGAAGGATGTGCGTTGTGGTGCAGTGGATATCGGCTCGGAAAGAGAAATCGGTGATCCGAGTTCGAATTCCAGTTGAATACCCTGCATTCACTTAAGCATTGGTACCCTTGGGAAAGGTATTAATCCGCCCCTTCCCTCCAGTTATGGATTTACGTAACAAAGTAGGACTTACGGACCCGGCTCTTAAAAACAAATCCCAATGAATCTTGATACTCGAAAAGAAAAAAGTATTACTAGACACAAAATTTATATAAAAACAACAATACATTGTTGAAAGAAAAAGGTATTACCAGCAATAAATAAATAAAATTTAGTTGGCAATAAATGACGCGCCGAGGTTGATATGCCATAAAAACAAAACAACCAACCAACAACAACAAAAATATAGAAAGGGGTATAAGAGAAGGATCTCTGGGGTATATTGTTCTTGATCCATGAGCCATGCTACTTCCAGATATCACAAGAAGAAATGGCCTAGAGAATAAAAGGATTGGTTAAATCAAGTGACATGACAAAAAGGTTTGTGAGTTCAGTACCTGGCTACAGCAGTACTGAACAAATAACTTAGAGAGTTGGGTTAAAAAGAGATAACTAAGATATCGTAAAATAGCATGGGTCATTGATCGAGAACAATATGCTCAAGTGATAGAAATAAAGGGTTCAGTTCGAAATTCCTCTTACCTGAAGAAATCCGTGCAACGGTCGAAACATCGGGAATATGACAATAAGTATAGACAAATATTTACTGTCATGTGTAATGTCTTTTTGCCACTCATCAGAGAATTCTGTAATGATTTTTGAGTAAAATTCCACAGATTTTCATGTGACAATTTTACGACCGACTCTTGAAACTGTTTTTTCGTCACAGACTGCGTTGTGGTCCAGTGGATATCGGCTCGGAACGAAAAATCGGGAAGCCGAGTTCGAATTCTAGTTGAATCCATTGCATTCACTTACGCGCAAATACCCTTGGGAAAGGCATTAATCCGTCTCTTCCCTCCAGTTATGGGTAAAATAACAGGACAGATTGGGTTCTATAGCCTTGGCCGGCAACCACTCTACCGCAGAAAGCAATGGCAACCTACTGCGGGATAATCTTCTGCCCAGTCAGTCATGTCTCTTTCGAGACATGATCGCCCAAGCGTGTTTCACGTCTGGCACTTAACTAATAATATAATAAACGGTAATAATTGACCGAGGTAAAATCATGTGAATATGGCAGGTGGACATAGAACTGACCAACATGATTTTTCCGCTGTTGTTTCTTCCGTATAAAATCGTGCGTTATTGTATGACGACTATTGGAAACGAGGTCGCACCAAAATGTTGCGATCAGTTTATTTTATTTTTTTTATTTTTTTTTTTTTAATCATTTCACCCCGAGCAAGGCAGAAACGCCACTGATGTGCAGGGGGTTACATAAATGTAAAAAGATTAATTAGAAAAGAGTGAGGAGTACAAGCTAGTTAGAAAGGAACAATAGAAAGCTGAGAAAGCAGGTGCAATGACAGATACATGGGCGGAGAGAAAGGGAAGGTTATACAGGGGAGGGGAGAGAGCTAGAGGCCAGTGGTTAGTAGGTGAGTATTAACTTTGCTTTTAAATTTCTGGAGGTCGTAGCCGTCAGGAAAGCAAGAATACGGGAGTGAGTTCCACAGGCGGGAAGTGCGAGAGAGGAAGCTGCAGGAGTAGAATTGTCGTCTGCGTTTGGCTAACCTGACTGTGAATGGGTGGGACCCAGTTGCCAGTCTGGTTGAACGGGTAAACACCTGTTGAGGAGGCATCAGTGACTTAAGCTCATCCGAGCAGAAGCCATGAAAGTATTTATAGAAGAGACAGAGGGAGGCCACATTTCGACGATGGGAAAGTGGCTGCAGACGAGTCGCCAGATCAGTACCTATCACATTACAGACTCTCCTTTGGAGCTTGTCAAGAACACTGAGGAGAACGGCAGGGGCACCTGACCATAAATGGCAGCAGTACTCCATGCACGGACGGATGGTTGACTTGTATATATGCAGGATGGATTCAGGTGGAAAAAACATCCTGGATCGACATAGTGACCCAATCTTCTTAGCAGTAGATTTTGCTATGGATTCAATATAGTGCTTCCATTTGAGGTCTGAGGACAGGGTAAGTCCGAGGAGGCGTAGTGTATTACTCTCCGGGAGAATCATCTGGTCCATGCTTATGGGAGGCAGAAGAGGTTGCCTGTAATGGTTGACAGACAACAGCTTGGTCTTAGATGAATTGAAGTTGACAAGCCACTTCTTGCCCCAGTTCACCACAGAGTGTAGATCCCGCTCAAGGTCAGCAGCGAGATTATGTCTGTCCGCCACGACAGGTTTCTTACTGGAGCGGGAGTATATTGTAGTGTCATCTGCGTAGATGCCTACTTGGGACTTGATCTCATCTGGGAGGTCGTTGATGAAAATAAGGAAGAGCGTTGGGCCCAGGATAGAGCCTTGTGGGACACCAGCATTCGTGCTGTAGGACGAAGAGGCACGCCCATTCAGAACGACCTTCATTTTGCGGTTATTTAAGAAAGATTGGATTAGGTCAAGCAGGCGACCGGTAATACCATAACCGCGTAGTTTGCATAGGAGGCCAGGGTGCCAAACCCTGTCGAAAGCCTTGGAGATATGAAGAGCAACCGCGCGAGCCTCGTCAGACTCATCAAGGGCCTGTAGCATGTACTCCGTTACAGTAGTTAGCAGGTCGGCTGTGGACCTGTCAAATCGGAATCCATATTGCCTGTCGGAGAACAGTTTGTGGGCGGTGAGATGATGAACTATTTCAGCATTTATTATAGCCTCGAACACTTTAATTTGTTTTAAATTTTTATTTTTTTGTTTACTTTATTTTAGTTTAGTTATTTTTGTATGTAAAAGAAATAACAAAATATAAACTTTGGATATTTTATTCACAACTTCGAGCACAACATTCAACACTTTATCCAAAAATTAGAAAAATATTTTAATTTAATAGACAGGCCATATCGGTGCTTTTCAGTTAAAATTGTTTGTAGATATATATATATATAAATCTTAAATTTGGCTAAGCAGTGACTTCCCCACCATCTACCACTACTAACCCAAGGGTCAGGCCACATACCTCCCACAACAAAGGAGAATTTGCTACTAAATTCCTTCTCCCAACCCAACCCAATGAAAACCAAGACATCCCAACCCTTCCTTTATCTAAGCTAACCTCTGGGCTTAGATTTTTTCCTCATTCTCTGTTTATAACGGGTCGACAAATGCATGTCTTAAAATGACATGTTGAAACAGGTTGAAAGGACTTGGGTACCTTGAGAAATGAATGAAAATAACATCTGTGAAGGTTACAGCTCATTTCTGATATTTTTTTATTGTAATACGCGAAAGATCATCCGTAAGTATGAACGGAATTTATTAAAAATAAGCAAACATAATGTTTGCAATTTATTTAATCTGACATATATATATATATATATATATATATATATATATATATATATATATATATATTCCATTTTTAAACGAGTTATTTCGCTACCCAGATTTCTACCATGAGTGGTGTCTTTAGGCGATTTTTAATAACTGATTTTACCTTTTACCTTTTTTCTTTTTAAGAACGCTCTTGTAACGGTGTTTTATTTGAACGTTCACGCGGCAGGGAATTTATGAACACGCATTGTTTAAATTAAAAGGAATTATGACGTTTTCATCCATTTTTTTTTAATCGTGTCATCCAAGCAAGACATTCCACTGCCACTATAGCGCAGGGGGTTACATAGAGAGATTGGGTACAGGAAATGTCAGAAGGCGGGTGATAGACGATTTAGGGTGGACATAGGGAGAGACGTGGAGAGAGTGGGTGTGAGTTAGTGTGTTAGGAGGTGTCTATTGACCCTACATTTAAACTCCTGGAGGTTGTAGCCGTCGGGGAAGCAAGCATGCGGTAGGGAATTCCACAGGCAGGAAGTGCGAGGAAAGAAGCTGTTGGAGTAGAAATTGCGGTTACATTTCATCGGTTTCACTGTAAAAGGGTGGGACCTAGTTGCCAATCTAGTATCTCGTGAAAATTCATATCTAGGGGGCACCGGTGATTTAAGTTCGTCAGAGCAGAGGCCATGAAAGTATTTATAGGAGAGGCACAGGGAAGTCACGTCACGCCTGTGAGAGAGTGACTGCAGCCGGTCAGCCAAGTCGGAATCAATCACATTACAGATTCTTCGCTGTATTTTGTCAAGAACCCCGAGGAGGATAACAGGGGCACCCGACCAGATATGGCAGCAGTACTCAATACACGGGCAGATGGTAGATTTATATAAGTGCAGGATAGATTCAGACGGAAAGAATTTCTGGACCCTGCACAGAGAGCCGACTTTCATAGCAGCGGATTTAGCAATGGCTTCGACGTAGTCATTCCACTTGAGGTCCTCTGAGAGTGTCAGGCCAAGCAGGCGTAGAGTTTTACTCTCTGGGAGGCAAGCCTGTTCCATACTAATGGGAGGGAGGTGCGGTTGTCTGTGGTGGTTAATTGACAGCAGCTTCGTTTTGGAAGAATTGAATTTTACGAGCCATTTCTTACCCCAATCCACCACGGATTGGAGGTCCTTTTCGAACAAGGCGAACCTCGGCAGCGAGGTTCGCCTTATCATCAACACCAGATTTTTGATCGAGGCGAGAGTAAACTGTGGAATCGTCGGCGTACATGCCTACTTGTGATCTTATGGCATCGGGGAGATCATTGATGGAGATTAGAAAGAGCGTAGGACCTAGGATAGAGCCTTGGGGGACACCAGCGTTTGTAGGGTAGTTTTGGGAGGCATGTCCGTTTAATACCACCTTCAGTATGCGGTTAGAGAGGAATGACTAAGTCCAGATTTAGAAAACTATTTGCTGCCTCGATACACGATATATATATATATATATATATATATATATATATATATAGTACTGAGTTGTGATAATGCTTAGCGACAAGATTTTTATTTTTTCAGCGGTTTACTGATTAAAGGATATTTTGGCAAACAGGTTTTTGTAGTAAAGTACTCAACATTGTGGTAGCGCGTAAATAGGATTAACGCAAAGAAGATTGTCATTTAACGAAGCTGATTTATGCTGATTCTAAGTTTAATGTGGGGGGGGGTCGTTATGCTGTTTTCACTCGTCAGGGCTTAATTTTCAGTCTGGTTTGAAAATTTAACCGTCACAAAACTTCAAAGTCGGCATCATTCCGCTCATCTTATATATATATATATATATATATATATATATATATATATATATATATTAATGCATGTTTCATTAAATAGTATAGACAAATTTTATCTATTTATTTATGTAAATTTTTTTCATATTCTCTGATAAACTTAAAAGCATTATCATTAAACGAAGAAAAAAATCACAACATTAATACAGATTTTTTTAATAATTTAATCTAAGCTTTTGGCTTACATATGCAATTTTCAAAGTTGTCAAATTACATTATATATTATAAACATGGACAAACGATAATGACCAACTGTTGTTGTTTACGTGGAAGATTTCCAATCAACAACAAACTCGTGCATTTAAGACGCTGGAAGCGAACGTCACAGCTCGTGACGTCACACATGACCAAGTTAGAGTGAAAACAAGAAATATTAAGCATGGGAAATATATATATATATACTGTAATGGTTGTTACAATGTTTTTAAATTCATAGTATCACTACACAAAAAAATTCTCATGTTTCGAAGCCAGCCCATTACGTTTTGGCTTCATCCTTAGGTGATTTTTTTAGAAATATATATATATATATATATATGTGTGTGTGTGTGTGTGTGTGTGTGTGTGTGTGTGTATTAATCATGTCCCCCAATAAGGCATAATACATATATTATGCCTTGTTCTCACACTCTGACTGAGCACTCTGGAAGTATGGTTGACTTTGAAAAAACAGTAGCTACTCTAGCATCGTTCATTCAAGAATGAATTATAACACTCTTAGCTACTGGCGTATGTTTACATGGTATATCACACACTAAAATCTGCCTAATACTACCGAGCCCCCATAGCTCAGAGGTAGAATCGGTCGGGTTTCCATCCTGGCTAAAAGCAATCGAACTAACTGTGATACAGCGAAAAAAATCTATCTGCGGATGACTATCTATCTATCTATCTATCTATCTATCTATCTATCTATATATATATATATATATATATATATATATATTAGTCATCCACATACAAGCCCGTTTCGCTGTATCACAGCTCATCAGTGTGGCTAGACATATCCATTTGCTTCTGGTCGGGATCGAAATATATATATATATATATATATATATATATATATATATGTAAAGCGTTCCTGATTATGTTTGTCGATAAAGATGTGTGTTTTCCATTAAATTAACATTCCATTTCATATACATAATCATTCCATCTGGCCTATTTTTAACTGAACGATTTTTCGGAACGATTAGTTATGACATTAATACCGTGGCCATAAATGGCGTCGTTAAATACCAGTGTTACTTTCAACTTTAAAGGAAACATTCATCAATGGAAATTTTTGTTGCGGAAACTGCGATTTTACTCTCTAAACATGTGTTTAATATAACGGGTCATCCTCTCAGTCACTATTAATTAATTAAACATGTTACCCATTTTCTCGATTTGAATTGCCAATCCTTTATCCTGAAATCCAAGCAAAACATTTTATCCCCCTCTCGTGAGTTTATATCGTCTTCTTTTTCGGCCCTTAACCTCGGAATGTTGCGTGCCAAAGCCTGAGCCTGTGTTCCGGCGAATGACTACTTGGTGTGCTCATCATGTGGAGTCTTATGCATTTAAACCTGGCGGAGCCCATCCACCCTCCCCAGATTACACCACTGCTGATGCATCCTTCAACTAGTTGGCTCGCCTTATTCGCGAACACGAACATTTTAGGTCATCTGCAGAATCCTTCCATACCGGTCGGTAACGAAGGTTGAGGAAACCCTTTCCCAGTAGTGCCGTGTTATAACCACTCCTTACCTGAGTTTAGCCCGTTTGCTGAAAGTTTTAGCCAGGGAATGGTAACTTGGAATCATCATGTTAGACATTTAAAAACATTGTTGAGGACAAGTGATGCCCATCCACCCGAAGGTACAGCGTGCCAGACATCTCACGTAAATCTCCTTTTCGGCGGCCTCTGTTTGATTTCGTTTTGTTTCTCGTTTCTCGTTTCTAGAGTCTGTAATATAGCTAGTATAGTACCCATAAAAACTGACAGAATTATTTACGTACAGAATGGACTTTCTGCTTCGGATCTGGAGATCGTAATATTTTTTTTATTATCAGTGAGCATAGTCTTAACAACTTCTGTGTAGAGCATATGCTTGGATTGAGATGCTACAGAGCCATCCTAGGAAATTCGTACGAAAACAATCACCTAAATGACGTAGGGCTAGACACCATGAGACAGGGAAAAGGCTCACTGGAAGACCTGATAATCACCGTCAAGAAGAGGAAGTTAAAATCTTATCGTCACGTCATAAGAGGCAACAATATTTTTTCTACATGCCTACAACTTTCCACCCCAGGAAAAAGGAAGTCAGTTAAGAGCCATACGTGAAACACGCTTGGGCGATCATATCTCAAAAGAGACATGACTGACTGGGCAGAAGATTATCCAGCAGCAGGTTGCCATTGCTTTCTGCGGTAGACTGGTTGCCAGCCAGGGCTATAGAACGCAATCTGTTCTGTTATTTAACCCATAACTGGAAGGAAGAGACGGATTAATACCTTTCTCAAGGGTATTTGCGCGTAAGTGAATGCAATGAATTCAGCTGGAATTCGAACTCGGCTCCCCGATTTCTCGTTCCGAGCCGATATTCACTGCACCACAACTCACATCCGAAAAAGGAAGACAGGGCCAAATTGGCTGATAATATCACTGAGTGTAGTAGAATATCATTCACAGAGACTCAGATTCAACCGAGACATGTGGAGGGAGCTGGTAAGATGCTCTGCTCTGCAGCGATTTTACGACTACATCCTATGAATACAACCGATCATGGAATTATGATAATTTTCTTTTATTAATATTCGCTCTATAAAAAGGCCTAAGGAAGTGGGGTTACTAAAGAAGGTTGTTTTGTGTGCGGTAAGGGGTAGAGTTTGTGTGGGAAAAATCAACCATTCGTCTGTGCATGAAATACTACAAATCAATCATTCGTCCGTGCATGGAATACTGCTCCCAAATATGGTCAGTCGCCCCTGCTGTTCATCTCAGTGTTCTCGACAGGCTCCAAAGGAGAATCAGTAATATGATAGGTACCGACTTGGTGGCTCGACTACAGCCACTTCCCCACCGACGAGATGTGGCCTCCCTTTGTCTGTTCTATAAATACTTTCATGGCTTCTGCTCCAAGGAACTTAAGTCACTGGTGCCTCTGCAACAAGTGTTTACTCGTGCAACCAGATTGGCAACTGGGTCCCACCCATTCACAGTTAGATTAACCAAATGCAGACGAAAATTCTACTCCTGCAGCTTCTCTCGCACTTCCCGCCTGTGGAACTCGCTTCCATATTCTTGCTTTCCTGACGGCTACAACCTCCAGGAACTTAAATGTAATGTCAATACCCATCTCTTAACCACTTGACTCTAGCTCTTTCTTCACCTTCCGTATATCCTTTCCTTTCTCTCCACCTTTTCAACTGTCATCACACCTGTATTCCCATCCTTCTCTTGCTCCTTTCTAAATAGTTCGTCTTTCTCTTCACTCTCTTTTACTTAATCGTTTTACTCTTATGTAGCCCCCTGCACATCAGTAGCGTTACCGCCTTGCTCGGGGTGATAAGATTAAAAAAATATAATTCTAAACGTGAAGAAGTTAAGATTAGAGTCGCCAGGAAAGTATCCTCTTGGGATTCTTTTCCACAAAGCAACAGTTCTTGGGGAGAAGCTATCCGAATGGAACTAGTTCTTTTTAAATGGAATTTTTTTTAATCATTTCACCCCAAGCAAGGCATTCCACTGCCACTATAACGCAGGGGGTTACATTGGGGAAGGTGCTGAGAGAGCGATTGGATATAGGAAATGTCAAAAGGAGGGTGATAGACGAGTAAGGAGGTACATAGGAAGAGTGTTTGAAAGAATGGGTGCGAGTTAGTGTGTCTATTGACCTTACATTTAAACTCCTGGAGGTTGTAGATCAAGAGAATCAGAATGGTACGCCCCAATGTTCGTGGTGTGGCGGTTCTTAGCTGGGAGGGTTAGAGTTAGGAAACTTAAGATTGTAGCGTGTCAGAAATTTTTCCATAGCTTATGTAGCAACCTGATATGACCCACCTTGTCCCACCTTCGATAACAAGCCTCCTCGTGATTGCTGCTGATGATCTGATTCTAAATTCAAGTGTCCTTTTTGTTTCGGTTTTCCTTAAAACTTTCTACTTGTTTAAATGTTCTATCCTTGCTGATATCAGCACCACTTCTCTAGACCCCGTTCTCTTTCGTCTCGGGTTTTCTCTTCACCGGCGAAGAAATAGTCTAGTGTGTCTGTTTTATACGACGGTTAATACTACACAACTATTTAGCTTTGTTTATTTTTGTATCTAATCATTTTCTTTAACTTTCCTGTTTCTTAATACTTTCTTTAGTTTTTAGAAGGCATCTTTCGCTATTCCAATGTGCTTTCGGATTTCAGTGTCATATTTTCCATCCTCTGTTGAAACACTTCCCATATATTTAAATTTTTGTACTTGTTTGATTTTGTTATCTCCAATTTTTCTGTTTCTTAATTCTCTGCTTAGATTTTGGAAGGCATCTTTCGCTATCCCAATGCGCCTTTCATATTTCAGTGTCACATTTTCTGTCCTCTATTAAAAAAAACTTCTTATATAGTTAAATTGTTGTACTTGTTTGAATTTTGTTATCTCCAATTTTTCTGTTTCTTAATTCTCTGCTTAGATTTTGGAAGGCAACTTTCGCTACCTTAATGCACTTTAGGATTCGTGTGTCACATTTCCCATCCTCTGTTAAAACACTTTCATGATATTTAAACTTCTTTACTCCGATTCATAGTTTGTACCTTGGTTTTTTTCTCTTGCCGACAATCATCCATTCTGTTCTTGCTACCAATTGATCATTAGTCCTTCATTCTTGCATTCCTTTATTTCCTTGTTTAGGCTCGCATCCATACAACAACCTCATTCAGTAATCCACTACCTTGAGTGACCCCTACTCTTTGTATTGGGGGAACATTTATTAAGAAATGCTTGATGATCATAACTGTAGAATGTACTTCCAATAGTCACCATTATTTCACAGTAAATGGACTCATCTAATGTGTGCAAATAATCCTGCCAGAGAGCGGGAGTTCAGTTGAGTAGTTGGACCGCCGCTTAGTTGGTCAGTAAGAATATAGACTCATTACCCAGACTTAGTTCTTCACTACAAGATTGTATATATTGATTCCTACTAACAGTATTCCAAGTATTCCTGAATCTACTAACCCGTGTTCCAGGTTGTATATATTTTGTTCAATATACTTACATTTTATCTCTCCATATCTGTTTTTGTTATTATTTTGTGTGGTTTCTAAACAAGAATCCACAACAATTATATATATATATATTTATATATTATTTGAAATTATTTTATTGCTACCAACAGCAACATCTGAACTGTTATGATTGGAATTTATCTAGAAATAAAATCGACTGTACAAGTAGGACTCTGAAGTATTATGTCAGCCCTTGTAAACTCTCATTGGAATATATTGGCACAGCTTCAGCGAGCTAAGTATTGCTATAGATTCAGTAGCAAGTAGGTTTTTACAGGTGAAGTTTTACTAGCTGTACTCTCAACCAGTTTTGAACTTAAAGATGTCTTTCAAGTTGACTGGTTGTCAAGTCAATCCTACTTTTCACACTGATATCTGCGACGCTACGTGAAAGTCCTTTTTTCTTTTCTTTTTTTCTTTTCTTTTTTAAAATTTTTACTTTAGAAAGAAAATTAGGTTCATTGATGATAGTATACTAGTTATAGATATCAGTAACAAGTAAGAATAACTGAGTTAACTCAGCTAGCACATGCCTGGTAAGATTTATTATTTCTAAGTTGTGTCTCCGTCTTCCGTCAGAGTGCGACTCAGTTCTGTTGTGGCTCTGTCCGCAGACAGAGACGCAGCTTAGGCAAACAAATACTGCAAGGTACCCGGTCCTGCAGAATAGCCGCGCGATGCTGCATCCACACTTTGCACTAAAGTGTGAGGATCGGGACGAATATCGATATAAGTGCAAGCGACGGTTACATGCGTCGGGCTATTTTTGTCCTTCACACAGGTGTACGTGCTCGGGTTCCCGACAGTAAACCCGACCTTGTTTAACACTTTGTCTCGGTGGAGAGACTATAAAATATAAATAATATTAAGCTAGCTTATTCATCAAGAGTCGTGGCCGGCCAGTGACAATAACTTTAACAATTTATCAAGTTTAGTAGATAGGTTCGCTTATCATCCGATTCACACACCTCCCTGGGCTTTTGAACAGGAGTAGAGTTTTAGCCCTTATTTCCTGTTAAGGATTGGATTTCAGGTTCCTTCTGAAGTCTTCTCATTTGCTTTCAATCTCTTTCATGGGGTTAATTGAGTAAAATTCAGTCTATGCTTTTAAGTGAACTCTTCATTATAATAAAGTATGATATATATATATATAGGGTGAATTGATTAAAATTCAGTCTATGCTTTTAAGTGAACTCATGACAGGATATATATTGAAGCAGAAAAAAATGACAATAATTTTTAGCAACACAGTTGACAAATGATATTATCATTGACAAATGATAATATCATTGACAAATGATATTATCTTTCATTTCTTAAGGTACCCAAGTACTTTCAATCTCTTTCCGAGATCATCTTCAGGGGTGTGAGTTATGGTAACACAAAATAACCGCAAAACTGTGTTGCTAAAAATTATCGTAATTTTTTTTCTGCTTCAATATATATCCTGTCATGCTCATTGAGAGAGATAGACAATAGCGAGGCAGCGTCAGTTCAGTTCATTCTCTTTACTACCAGTTATTAAACATTACTACCAGTTACGAAAGCTCTTGCAGCTTATATGCTCTTACTATTTTATATTTTTTGCACATATTATGTCACTGAGTAGTGAAGAATATATATATATATATATATATATATAAGTAATGGTTATTATTGGAAGTACATTCTACAGTTAGATATTTGCTTAAATAAGAGCTCAATACACAAGTAAACCCGAAATCTATTCTAATAATTATTATTGTTATAAGAATAGCCTACTGCAATTCAATAGGTATAAAGTGTCGGTGTTAAAACACCATCATCAGGCAGTAAAATATAAAAAAGTTTTAACACCAAAATATTATAGCTATTTAGTTGCAGTATGCAAAAATAATAATAATAATTACCATATATATATATATATATATATATATATATATATATATATATATATATTGTGTATTTAAGCAGCAAATTTTCTTTAAACCATGTCAGATTAAATAAATTGTAAACATTATGGCTGCTTATTTTTAATAAAATCTGTTCATACTCACGGATAATCTTTCGCGTATTATAATTAAAAGATGTCAGAAATGAGCTGTAACATTGACAAATGATATTATCATTCATTTCTTAAGGTACCCAAGTATTTTCAATCTCTTTCCGAGATCATCTTCAGGGGTGTGAGTTATGGTAACACAAAATAACCGCAAAACTGTGTTGCTAAAAATTATTGTAATTTTTTTCTGCTTCAAATATAACAGTTGACAAATTGCTAGCGTTCATTAGAACGTGAAAATTATCCAAAATTGAATTTTTTATATGTTGTAATATCCTGGTCATGCACGTATTAAAGCAGGAAAAAACTGTTCTTTTACAAACATTTTAGAACATTACTACAATATTCATAACTGATTCTATTAATTGACGGCTTAAGTGTTTTAATGAATGTTGCCTCGAGAATCTGTAGTTTGTTTTTGTTGTTTTCTTTGCGTAGAATAGATGTGTTACCGATCATTATTTTTTATATTGTGAGTGTAGACAGGAATGTTGTTGTAGATGTCTACAAACTGATGAATGGTCGGACATATGTAACGTAGGACGTCTTGTTAATGTGGTTGTTGTAAATCCAACATATATATTTGTTTTTGTATCGGAGATACATTCTCCCAAGGGACATTTGAATTGATATATGATGTTGGTTTTAAGTAACATATCAGTTGGTGGGTAGGAGTTATTACGGACAATCAAATCAGTAGTATTGTACCTTTTATAATATATTAATTTTGATTTTTCATTAAGATCCACGGGAGATATATTTGTACGAATGAGATTTTTTATTATTTTTTCATCCTGTTTGTAGTTTGCATCTGGTTGCAATAGAAGAGTTTGATATGTTTAGGGTTGTTTGTAGAATTACCAGACTTTGTGTGATGCGTCTTGTAGTTTTTTGAAATATCGTCTTATTTCTTCATCTACAACGTTGTTTGGGAAGTCATTATTAATGAGAGTCTGTTTAATATTTTTTTTTTGTTCAGAGTAGAATATCTTTTTTGTGGAGGAGTTGATTTTGCTCGGTTAATTAAGTTGTGTATTAGTGCCATTTTGTAGTAGTTAGGACATTCACTCTTATAATTGAGAGTGCAAGAGTTTTTGCAGATTTATTTTTTTTATCTAGGGAGGTAATAAATGTGCAGTTGTTTGTGTCTATTAAAATGTCAAGGAAAGGGATTTTGTTACCTTGGTTAATTTCGTAGGTAAACTTGAGGACAGACTTCTTTTGAAAGTTTTTTTTTTATTATTTCTTCTATATTTTTAACTAATATAAGAATATCATCCACATATCGTATATAAACGGAAGATTTTGTAGTGGTACTAAATATATTATTTTCTAGGTTGGCCATGTAGAAGTTGCTGAAGGTTGGACCCAGAACTGAGCCCATTGAAACACCGTCCCGTTGCACGTATATATTATTTCTGTGACCATAGAATGGTACTCCGGTGGCACATGTTAAAAATAGTTTACAACAACCACTTAAACTAGACGTCTTACATTACATTTGTCTGACCATTCATCCATTTGTAGACATCAACAACAACATTCCTGTCTACGTACAAAATATAAAAAAAAATAATGTTTGATAATACTTCTATTCTACACAAAGAAAACAATGAAAGCAAACTAGATATTCTCGAGGCAATATTCATTAAAACACTTAAGCCGTCAATTAATAGAATCAGTTATGAATACTGTAGTAATGTTCTAAAAGTTTCATAAAAAGAGCAGTTTTTTCACGCTTTAACAGGTGCATGACCGTGACATTACAACATATAAAAAAAGAAATTATTTTGGATAATTTTCACGTTCTAATGAACGCTAGCAATTTGCCAACTGTTATATTTGAAGCAGAAAAAATGTACAGTAATTTTAAGCAACACAGTTTTACGGTTACATTTATTACCATATCTAACACCCCTGAAGATGACCTCGGAAAAAGGTTGAAAGTACTTGAGTACCTTGAGAAATAAATGAAAATAACATCTGTCAACCTTACAGCTAATTTCTGACATTTTCTTTATTGTAATACGCAAAAGATTATCCGTGAGTATGAATGGATTTTAATGGATTTTATTAGAAGTAAGCAAACATATTATTTGCAATTTATTTAATCTGACCTACATACATACATACATACATACATACATATATATATATATATATATATATATACATATATATATATATATATATATATATATATATATATATATATATATATATATATATATAGTCATCCACATACAAGCCTGTTTCGCTGTATCACAGTTCATCAGTGTGGCTATATATATATATATATATATATATATATATATACCCCGTTACGATACTTGGATTTTTTTCTTCTGTCCTAATAGAAGATATTCAGTAGTAGGTACATCAGTATATGTGTTGCCGCCATTTTAGACGGCATATCGATATAAATATTTTACAGTCCTTTTTTGACAGCACGAACCCACTCATAAGAGAGTAAAAACGAGTTTTTCTTCATGGACTAAACTTTAATATCGAAAGATATCTGGATATATTATTTTTTACCGGGTCAGTCAGAGATGAATGTTTGTTCTTCTTTTGTGATAACAGAGTTAATAGTAAACTTATACAAAATATGTAAAAATAAAAACAAAAGTCTCAGATTTCCCTGCTTGGTTTCCTTTCTTCTTGGTTGTGACACTCGGTCAGTCAAGACTTAATGTGTTTAAAGAGTCGGTCAATAAGTAATGACTGATCTTCTTTAATTACAGCAGCTTTAATAGTAGAATCTGACGAATCATATTAAAATGTAAAAGAACGTCTCAGGATTCAAAATCGAGCACAATCCATTATCATCTTTCTTCTCAATCCGGCTATTCAACATCACTGGAACCTTATTGGCTGCTTCTTTAAAGCGCTACTTACGTCATTCATTACCATATCTACCTCTGCCCTGTTAGTACCTCTTTCATGGCCCCAAACAAGTCAGGATCCCACACAGAAATCTCTCTCTACTCATTCAAGAAGTTTATCAGTACTCTGGGAACTCATTCTGAACATTTTTTGTAACTAATTGTTATTTTTTATAAATAATTCACCCCAAGCAAGGCGATAACGTCATTAAGACTTAATTGGCTACTGGGAATGAACGAGAATGAAAAGACATTAGAAGGAACCAGAAACCCAATCGTCCACAGGAGACAAGGCATAGTTTTAAATCTGTGTTCTGGCAGTTTTTCAAATAAACAACTGTTTACTTACCTACCTCTAAAATTAAAGCATTAAAAACGTCGGTATTGATATACAGTAGTGTGCAAAAGTATTAGGAAAGGGGTGATTTTCTAAAAAACTCACTGAAATTCAAATACAGGGTGAAAAGCCAATTAAATTACTAATAAATATTGATTATTTAAAACTAGGTGTAAAAGAAATGTTTTAAAAAGAAGTTATATTTAATTTTTCCTATTTTCTATTAAACAAGTTATTTTGAAACTACTCATTATTCTATTATCCTTGGATATGACTGACTTTTTTCTTATCCCCCCTCTTGAATTGATAAATCTAATGTTACTTTGCAAGACACACTTTGGGAACAAATACAAGCTGCTTGGCAAGAGATACCATTAGATACATTGAAGAAGCTTGTGATATCAATGCCTGACAGAATGAAGCCTGTGATCAAAGTAAAAGGCGATCATACTAAATATTTAATTTATTTTATAACAAGTATTTTTTCTTGTTATTTTATACACACATACACACTAGGTGCGATTGGTAAATTGTCGCAATTATTTTAATATTTCAAAGCAAAAGGCTATTATACTAAATATTAAATTTATTTTCTAACAAGTATTTTTTCTTATTAAAGCATTTGTTGATTAAATCAAATAAAATTACTTTAATTAAATTGTTTATTTTCTGTCAATATGCCTCATAAAAGATAAAATAGTTCTTGTCCTAATACTTTTGCACAGTACTGTAAATACGAAAATATTTCGTACTGCGTATCAGAACAGCAAGTAAATGATTTATTCAACCGTTATTAGTGATATTTCAAGGCAAACTCTAAGACTCCAGCAACGTCTGTTCATCGATTTAACTCGATGATACAGAGAACGATTTAAACTGTATTGATTAGTGAAAACCGTTCAGTCAGCCATCAAGACCAGCAGCCGAAACATATCGTTGTCTTTTTCTTTTAACAACCATTTGTCGCATTCCTTTGATTCTCCATCGGCTCAGACTCAACGACCTCTTTCTGATTAATAATTTCTTGCCGTGCCGACGGCATACCCGTTCATCCATACCCAGATGAAACAATTTAGGTGGCAATAATTTCGTCTTCTGCCGCAACGACACAACCCGAATTCACGGTTCAGCTGTCAGAAAAGCGAACTTTAACATTCTGTGGATATAATTTCCTCATTCTACGAAATATTTACGTCAGTACGAGTTCTTCCTTCTCTCGATATCCGAAATGACTTAAAACCAGGAATAATAATTAATTTATAGGTTAAATTTCCTAGTATTTCCAGCATAGTTCATTTTTTCAGTATCCTTAGATATCTGGTTCGATGAACCACTCCAGAAAGCATCTGAATCCTCTTCAAATGCTGTCTATTTACAAGAGTCAAATCAGATGAAAAATAGAAATATTGCTACCATATGTGGGCTGCAGTTGTCCAATTATCATTATCCAGTTTTGAGTTCAAATTTCACGCCAGGCAAGGTAATAAAGCCACTAAGATAAGGATTTAGTGAGTCTGAAAGAAAAAGAAAAAGGAGACACGTTATTAAGGAGCGAGAACAATAAAAGAAGTCTAATCAAGAAAACAGTATACAACGATGCAGCAATATACTTGGTTGCTTCGTCTTAGCTGTCAATAAATGATTTATTTCTTAGCATTGAAAACATCTGGGAGACAAACTCTAAACCTCTGTGCTCTTTCAAAATTGAAATCATTGCAGCATGGTAGTGAAAATGGGAAATTATATATATATATATATATACAGAATTAAGGCAGACACGTTATTTCATGGTAAATCGGAAGTTTAGGCCTATTTCAGGCGAACCATCATCAGCTTCCGTCTTTATTGTACAATTGTCTGCCTTAATTTTTCTTATGTTTGCGCTATATGTATTTATATACATATATATTTAGAGCTCTCTTAGAGAGTTATCCTACCACTGTATGTACAGGATACTCTTTGGGATTCTTATTATAAAATTGCAGCTCTGTTTATACATTGAGCACTGTTTTATTAACACCTGAATAATAATATTATACATATGTACGCCCTCCTCATATTTAAATTTATTAATTCATGTTTACTATATATATATATATATATATATATATATATATATATATATACGTTTGGAAATCAGTTATTTCCGCAACCTAGCTTTTAACCTTTCGGTATCTTCAGGCCATTTACAATTTAGATACCGAATGGTTGAAACATAGTTTGCGGAAATAATTCCTCATTTCCAAATAAAAATATTTAAAAGTTTTTCAATATAAATATATTGAACACTTTTTAATACAACTGGACTGGTCTAATTTAATTACGTCCGAAAACTAACTAATCATATATATATATCTGTCACATTTTCCCTACACCCTTTACCTCGTGCAGAAAATGAAAAGAAAAAAAAGAAAAGAAAAAGGGAGTGAAAAAAAAATTTGGCCAATAAAAGGAAAAGAATTTCCATCTCCTTTCAAAGTAACGTTTACGACCTGACGAGACATTGTTCGTTCAATATTGAAACAAAATGTACACTTTTGTAGTAGATTGTAGTTTGGACATGTTACAAAATATAACTTATAATAAATATTCATAGCTCTATTTCTATATTGAGCACTTTTAAATTAATGTTTTGAAACTTGTAAATATTTTCTTCGTTCCTTATTCATTTGAATATATACATATATATATTCTCGTAGAAATTTCTCGTAGAAATAGCCATTCAACGAATTTGAACATCGGAATTTGTTTTATTTTATAATTGGCTCTGTAATTTGAACATAAATTGCATTGAACCCTCCACCTTGATCAATTTTTAATATTAATGTAATTAATATTAATTAGGATCGGGATTTTGAGATTTACCTACCCTCTTTTCCTTTTAGATTATAATGTATATATATAATTTTTTTTTCTAAACATATACTGTTAAATATAAGAGACAATGAATGTCTATTATGTTTAATCATTAGCCGTTCTAAACTCCGCTAGATTTGAGATCTGCGTTTGTTATTTTTGGTAACTATTGCCGTTCCCTCGCGGAGTTTTATGTCAACACAAAATAAAATCGTCGGTGATGGTGGATGTTATTGTATTACCGTCTAAATAACCTCTCTGAAGATGGCTGATATGAGCCGAAAGTTTAGAAGCCAATTAATAAAAAATTATCAAAATGTTGGAGAATTTTTGTCTTTATTTTCAACTGAAATTAAATCCAAAATACGACGTTTAGAACGGCTAATGATTAAACATAATAGACATTCGTTGTCTCTTATATTTGACAGTATATGTTTAGAAAATTATTTGCGGCCTCGATACACTATATATATATATATATATATATATATATATATATATATAACATTTTATATGTATATGTTGCATTCGTATATGAATTACATTCATTCATTCATTCATATATATATATATATATATAGCTATATTTCATTTCGTGCGTGTGTTACATTCGTATAAATATATACCCCCTTTTTCAAATTAATTGAAACCACTGCTTTCATTTTCTTTCTTTCACCATACATTCAGTTTTAGACCCACTGGAGTGACAGGGTGTAATCGATTTTTATTTTTTTCCTTGGATTAGGTCATTTGCAGTGATGTGCAGCAATATGGATCTATTTTGTGCTACATGCTGAAATTTATTTGACCTAGAAATGTACCGCGTCATCTATGTTTGCATCAGATTTATATCATGCATAGGCACTAATGTCTCGATAATCGATTAGCTGCCCTACGGACGCTGTTTGCGAGAGACGTTTCTCCAAGTAAGTGTGCAAAAATTGTAATACTGCACGAACACCCTAGCAAGCCTTACAGAGAGATTGCGGGTATTGTTGTTGTCAGACTTTCAACTGTCAGTCGTGTCATCAAGGCGAAGAAACAAACTGCACTCATCAGTCCAAAACGTAGAGAAAAATGCGATCGGAAGAGAAAAATAACACCAAGAGACGACGTATACGTGATCAGGGAAAGTGTCAAAGATCCTAGGAAGACATTATTCGTTTTGTTTCAATTAATTTGTCTAAGTGTGTATAGTGCGAAACAAAGATCCGAAGGCGAATTGGCATGAATAAGGAGGCATTCCAGAAGCTAATTAAAGTATTAAGAAACAGGAAACTTTCACTAGAAACAAAGAAGAGAGTACTGGATTGTTATGTGATGTCAGTTCTTCAATATGGCAGTGAATGCTTGACAATAGGATCAAAGATTAAGGAAAAACCTGAAGCAACTGAAATGTGGTTCTACTGAAGAATGCTGTGGATATCATGGACCGAGCATTTGAGAAATGATGGGGTTTTGGAAAGGATGGAAACGAAAAGAAAATTAATCAGGAAGAGACAGTTAAAGTTCCTGGGAAATGCAATGAGAAAGGAGTGCTTGAAGAACCTGATACTAACAGGCTAGATAGAGGGAAAAACAGACAGAGAAAAGCAGCGGATAATATATTTGAAGGGCCTGAGCAGGTGGATAACCGAATGAGGGTTGCGTGATGTTACAGAAGAAAGCGTGATAAAAGCCACCAGGAATAGGGAGACGTGAAAAGCCATGATCGAGAAGAAGGGTGTATATATATATATATATATATATATATATATATATATATAGAGAGAGAGAGAGAGAGAGAGAGAGAGAGAGAGAGAGATATTGCCTGCTGTTATCCGTGGTCAATTCGGCAATAGCATTTGTCCGTGTTTGTATACCCTTGCTTCCTAGGATGTAGAGAACATATATTGTCGGAGCATACCATAGTTAAATTATGATGCGTGTTTCTTTCTAGTTTAATGTTAAAGCAACATGAACGTTGTGTTGAAAATTACAAGAACAAGATGAAAGAAATCTAATCAAGCAATTCAACAAAATGCTTCATCAAAATATTGAAACACTATTAAATTTGTTTTTTGTTTTTTTATTACGACACAATTCAAGAATGACATGACATATAACGTTTTTTTTTTTTATCTACTCTGTCCCGTCAGGATTTGAACGGTTATGGCTCTCCACGATTTGCTACACTTTTTCGCTCTTAGGTGTATTTGTATTTATACCTCTCACTACTTTTTCTTCCAACTGTTTACACACTCATATCAAGTAGATTATCCGCTGATTTCTTTTATTCGTCTTATATTTAGGATGTCTTTGAGTGTCAGATTTTCCAAGCCGTCTTTCTGCATAATGTGTTCCAGAAATTTCCACTGTCACTTTCTAATTCTAAATACAATTGTCTTTTTTTTTTTTTACTTCCATTGTTCTTAAAATTTCCTCGTTGCTCCTATTCTCCGTCCATGGCATTCCCAACATCCTTCTGTAGAATCACATCTTTGTCTCCTCATCATCTGTGAGAAAATTATTTAGCGTATAGAAGAACTTATATATCAATTTTGAATTTGTTTTTCATTAAATTTTCCTGTTTTGTAGAGGAACTATTTTAAATAAACTGCGGGCGGAGATACCGGAAACTGTTTAGCCGGGTCGAACCACCGAAATCGATAAGTGATGGGATGCCACAAATATCAGTAAGTGAATAGTTGAGTGATCCGATTAAAATCAATTGCATTTGCAGACTCGATGAAGCAGAACTCCTCGATGAAAAATGTCAGTTCTAATCCGTTTACTGAAATACTAACGTGTCCATCCTGAATCTCTGTGGGTGCTTCAAAAGAAAACACAAAGCTTCGCATGGCCTTCTGGGCAAAACGTCTCTGTCATTCGTCTCACACAGATATGCCACTCTTAGCTTTTTTTTCTTTCTCCTTCCTTTTCTCTCCCCTGTCTTGTATGTCCCTCTACCCAACGTTCTTGCTTCCGCTAAATCATGGTTGGCGTCTTGATACTATGAATTGGAAGAAGAGACCCCCAGAAAGGACTCAGCATGTTCCGACAGTCTCAGGCGACTAAAAGACAATCCTCTTAAGACCACATGACATATCACGTGGTCTGATGAAGGCAAGCGTCTTTTTCTAAAAGGTTAAAAAAGAAAGAAATAAAGGAAAACTTACAAAAAGAAAATAAATCGAAGTAACACAGAAAAAACAAGAGAGAGAAAAGAAAAAGTAAGAAACGAACAAGTAAACAAGAAAGAAAGAAAGAAAGAAAGACAGAAAGAAAGAAAGAATAGCAGAAAGAGGAGAGAAGAGGAAAAGGATCTAAAGAATATAAAAAGAAAAAAAAAGAAAATATATCCATGAAGCTAAAGAAGTCGAAAAAAAAAGAAGGAAAAAGGAAAAGAATATCAGAGAGAAACGAGAAAGAAGGAAATCAAAGAAAAAAGTTAATAAAATTTTAAGTTCGAACAAACAAAGAAAACGAAAGAAAGAATGAAGAAGAAAAAAGAAAGAAAAAACAAAAAGAAAGAAAGAAAGAAAGAATATCAAACAGAAGCGAGAAAGAAAAATGAAACCAAATAAAAATACGTTAATAAAATAAGAAGTTCGGAATAAAGAAAAAAAAAACGGAACAAAAAAGATAAAAAAAAACAGAAAGAAAGAAAGAAAGAAAGAATAGAAGATAAAGACAGCGAAAAAAGCGAAATAAATTTCCAAAGAAAGAATGAAAGGTAGACGGGTGTTGGTATTGGGGATAACAATGAATTACCTTTGCTTCAATTTTACTCTTAAGCTCTTCGTTCGTCCGGTCGCGCGGAAAAAAGTCGAGGAGGGGATTTGGCTCGATGGGCAGAGAAAGGACAAATCACTTGTGAAGCCAAAACCTGGCATCGAGGGTTCGTGCGAGGTGGGAGAGGTACAGGAACGAATAGACAAGTAGTACAAGACCAAATAAAGCCAAGGGGCCGGCCGAATGACAAAAGAACGCGAAAAAAGCAGAGAAGAAGCCGCACTAGATTAAATGTGTTTGAAATGTCGGATTGAAGAAGCGAGAAATATTGCAAAAGAATGAATAACAAATGTAGAAAAGGAACCAGGTGGAAAGGCCGGATGGTGGCACTTCGCTCGATCTGATCGCTTATCGATGCAGTTGCCGAGGAAGAAGAAAAAAAAAATAAAAAAATCACTTACTCCGGCTTGATAACAAACTCGTTGAAAATAAATAATAAAGCATAAGAAAAACATTTGAGTAGATTCATTGCCGAGACAAGTTACATTATCTGCCAAAAGCTAAAATTACAGAGATTTCGGGTAGCATCTTGGGTAGCTTTCGAATAAGTCTATGATTATTGTGTTTTACTACATTAAAGCACATTCAATTAGAAGGACAATTCCAAAAGACATGGCTACATAAAAATCCAGAACGTGTTCAGAATAGATAGAATCGTTATGGCGTTTGTAAAATATGATTAAACAGTTGTCAAAAGGGAATATCTGCCAAGTAAATGCTTACAAGCTCAAATATGAACGACGAATAGATATTTTTTTTAATCATATCACCCCGAGCAAAGCGGTA
This sequence comes from Ascarosepion bandense, assembly GCA_037127315.1. Lineage (NCBI taxonomy): Eukaryota > Metazoa > Mollusca > Cephalopoda > Sepiida > Sepiidae > Ascarosepion > Ascarosepion bandense. The sequence continues at coordinate 372,483 of JBBBDQ010029728.1, read as the reverse complement.
ACGCCACTGATGTGCAGGTGGCTACATAAGACTGAAGAGATTGGAAAAGAGAAAACCGGAAACCGCATCCTAAACAGGAAACAAGGGATGAGCCTCTTCACCTGTTCAATAGACGTGGGTGGAGTGTGAACCGGGCGATAGTTTAAAGAATTAATATTCACGAACTAATGAAATGGTTGTAGACAAAAATATAGACGAGCAATATTTACCTATCCATGAACTTACGAAATCCATGTAGTCCCAAATATAATCGGGCAATATTTACCATCCACGTACCAATGAAATGCTTACAGACCCAAATATCTTCGACAATATTTACCTATCCTCGGGCTAATGAAATGCTCGGAGACCCAGACATAAACGACTAATATTTATTTATCCATGGACCAATGTAGGCTCAAATATAAGCGGTAAATATTTGCTAGTCCGAGAAATTAATGAAATGCTTGCAGATATAAATATAAATGGCCAATGTTTAGCTATCCACGGATCAAGGAAAAAATTAAACAATAAAATCCACAGAACGAAGTCATTGCTTTGACATGCTAAATCATCAGTCAGAAGCTGTAATTACAGTGATTTAAGATAGAATCTCTGGTAACATTCACAGATAGATAGATCGGTAAATTTTCGTTTTGGGTCCCGAAGGCTTTTCCCCCTTCAACTTTATCCAAAATAGCATTATATGTATATGTATATGCTGAACTCAAATCAACAATTAGTTATTGAAGAAATCTACCTTTATTGATCTGAACGTCCAGAAAAAATCGAACTACATTTTGTCTCCCGTAACTCTAACGCAGTCATGTAATTAAACGCTACTACTTTCGGCGTAGGACAACAAATTTCAAGCCGTTGTCAAAAGTATGGTGGCCAAAAATGTCAAAAGAGGATTGCATAAAATGAAAGTATGGTAGCCAAAATGTTCAAAATATGATTAATGAAAACATAAAAAGACAACCAATCAATAGTGACAAAAAAAATCAATTGCTGGTTGTACTGAACAAAGAAATAAATGTGACCATAGGCAAATAAGAAATAAAAAGACTGTTTGGCGTAGACAAAAAGTACTAAAGCGTTCTTTTTACTTTTTTTTTTCAAATGAGTTCAAAAAATTCTTTTATGTTTTTTTTTTCAAGAATAAAAGAATAAACAGGAAACAGGCTTTAGCCAAAAATTGTAAAAAATAAAATAAAATACAGAAACTTATCAAAGTTTCCTTAAAAAGAAATTAATTCAAAAATAAACTAAAATAATACAGAAAACAAAAAATATAATGCTGGTTTACCAGTAAAAGAAATACGTTTGACCTTTAGTCAAACAAGAACTCGTAAACTAAAACAACAAAAAAAAAAAAATTCGGCGGAAAAAATAAAACAAAATGTAACTGAAGAGTTACTCCAGGTACAAATAAAAACAAAAAAAAACGACTCAGGAAAAGTTTTTAATTAAAATGAATACAATGTTTGAAATGAATAAAGTAGAGGAATTTTCTGGTATTTTATTAGGAGCTTTTTCAATCTTTTAATTAAGAACTATGATTTGTCAGAAAATTAGAATCAGAAAACTATGCAATTTTCGCAGTCATGTTAATTCCCCACCTGAAAAGTTCGGACGTAAAGTGTTTAATCTTTTGTTTGATTTTATTTCTCTTAGCAACGAACAGGTGAAGAGGCTCATCCCTTGTTTCCTGTTTAGGATGCGGTTTCCGGTTTTCTCTTTTCTAATCTTCTCACTTTTTTTTTCAATTGGAGTAGATAGACTAAACTATCGCCCGGTTCACACTCCACCCACGTCTATTGAACAGGTGAAGAGACTCATTCCTTGTTCCTTGTTTAAAATGTGGTTTCCGTCTTTCTCTTTTCCAATCTTTTCACTCCTACGTAACCCCCTGCGCATCAGTGGAGTTACCGCCTTGCCCGGGGGGTGATATGATTAAAAAAAATGAAATAAAATAAGGATGAGGTCAACAGTCCGAACAATATAAATAATGTGAATACTATCTCATATCAGAAGTATAGACTGAATGGACATACATGTTTGACATTTTCTAAATGACCATATAAGAATATAAGGTGTAACAAGAAATCGGAAGAATTTGTTGACGGAGAGTGCGACACGGAGATTCGAATTCCTATTTGGATGGACAAGGTCACATTCCTAAAGCCAAGAAGAGGACTCAGAGACAGGGAAATGACGTTGGCAATAGAGAAAAAAGTACTGAACTATTATGTGATATCTGTCCTCCCATATGGCAGCGAATACTGGACGATCTCCTCAACGATAAAGGAGAGACTCGAAGCAACAGAAATCTGGTTCTACAGAAGGATGATGAGGACACCATGGACCGAACATGGGAGCAACCACAAGATTTGAAGAGAATGGAAACAATAGGGACATTTGTACATGACATCAGGAAAAGACAGTTGAACTTTCTGGGACACGTAATGACGGGGGAAGGCTTGAAAAATCTGATACTCACAGGAACAGGGAAAAACAGCGTGTGACATACTTAATGGGCTTCAAATAGATGGCAGAGTAGGGTTTGGGAAAAATATCAAGAAAAAATATATTAAAAGCTACAAGGGACAGAAAGATGTGGATGACCATTATCACCATCGTTCTGAAAGGGTACGGAATTTTTGTGAAGTTAGCAAATCATTTAAAAATATCGTATTAAACTTTTTTATGTTAAAGCTAATTTTTCTTATATCACAAAAATGCCCTTGTAGTTTTTTAAAATATGAAACCAGGTAATTAAGTGTTACACGCTTGGGCGGTCTTTCGAGACATGACTGACTGGGCAGATTTTCCCACAGTAGGTTGCCATTAATTTCTGTAGTAGATTGGTTGCCAACCAAGGCTACTGAACCCAATCTGTCCTGTTATTTAACTCTCAGCTGAAGAGAGGATTAATAACTTAGTGAATGCAATGAATTCAACTGGTATTCGAACTCGGCTCTCCGATTTCTCTTTCAAAGCCGATATCCACTGTTCCACAACGCACATCTTATTCTCGGCGAATAAGTGTGAGTCTAAGCTGACAATGCCATCGACTGGACATGTGTAAAGACAAAAGTTAAAGGAAAATGAAAATAAGAACGGACCCTAATACTAACAATCAGAAAGAGACAGCTGTAATCTCTAGTACACATGATGAGAAAAAAGGCGTGGAGAATTTCACAACTACAGGAAATACTGAAAGCAAGAGGGACAATAAAATAGCGAATAAACGAACTGATGTAAATGATTAGCAGGGCAGTAGGTGGGAGGAACTGTAAAAAGACAAAACTTACTAAGATCTACAAAGGACGGAAATTGTAGAGAGTTATGATCGTCGATGTCTTTCATTCCATTTCCCAAATAAAGTGAGGACGGTCTTTCAGAAAAGTACGAAATTAGATTTTTCTAATGATATTCACACTATTTTTGGATGTTGGTGCATATCAAACTAACGTTTTACTACGCAAGATCTTTTGTCTGGTGGATGAAACATTTTCTACATCGTCGTTCTTTTCTCGGCCATTGCTATGATTATGAATGCTGATTTCCTAAATAGCCTGGTTATTTCGATACGAAATGACGTCACAGCGCCATCTTCCTTTCCACAAGTTTCATTCCCATCTCCATTATGCTGTTGGGTCTAAGGAATTTGCGTGTTTACCTCCAGTACCGACAAATGGTAATCGAAGAAAGGCAAAATATTAGTTTACAATATTTATCTTCAAGACAGACAGATGCTGACCACATGGAAAATTACTCCAACAAAATCTTCCTACTCTCCAGGTAATGAAGAGCTTAGATAAATTACTAAAGGGAGAGATATTCATAAGCGGGGGGATTTATCAAGCGAGGCGGTAAACCCATTGCTAGTGTGAATTTTGACTGCCGATGGGAGAGAATAAGGAGAGAGTATATTGACGAGATGGTACAGAATTGAGGAGAATTGCTGTCAATTGATTATTAGAGAGATTCGTTTGGTGCGAAAATTCGTTACGCGCTATAGCGTACAGAAAAAAAATTAATGCTATTCTAACAGAAAATGAAGATATTTTTTACTCGAAAAGAGCAAAAAACGCCTAAAATGTTTTCAGCGTGTGACATCATCATGGAATCTGATACTTATAAAAAAAAAATTAAGAAATTGTAAAGGAAATTGGATGGCTTAATGGATAGCCTCGCCGTACATAGAGTCAGAGTGTCAAGTTCGAATTTCGCCCATGTCTGTAGCGTTCATTTATGAACTACTAGCAGTATAGCCCGGCGTTGCTCGGGTGTAATGAAAGCTTTAAAACTAATCCATGGTCCTAGAGCTCAGACTCAGCCTAAAGAATATCTGAAATAATAAAATAATTCCGACAATTTACCAATCGCACCTAATATATATATATATATATATATATATATATATATATATATATATATTAGCAGTATAGCCCGGTGTTGCTCGGGTGTAATGAAAGCTTTAAAACTAATCCATGGTCCTGGAGCTCAGACTCTTTGAACTTTGGCACGAAAGACTAAAACGCAATAGTTGTTTCCAGTTAAAGAGAAACCGTAGACTGAAAGAAAAATGAATGGATCTAAGTGAAATTTTGATTTCCTAGTATCGATATCAGATAAGTTTTTTTCGTCGTAAACTGAATCTTGAAGGCTAAATAAGTCCTCTGAGTAAATGGTATCATGGCTGAGACTAAGAACTACAATCATACCTATTTAGAGCCAAACCCGAAGCAAAAACTAAAATAAAAGGGCTGAAAAACTGATTTGGATCAGACCCGGTATCTTGCCTTTTATATATATATATATATATATATATTATCGATTTTCTGCACTATTGTAAGAACTGCAAAGTTGAAAAATCTGAATATCGTTTCTTATGTCTTTGTCTATGAGTGTATCAAATTTGATTAAAATCGGACCACTCCTTCTATAACCCAATTTTTTTTATTATCGATTTTCGATATTTATCGGGGGTACCTTGACCTAGCTAAGAACACTCGCAGACGCTTATAGTACAACTGTGTAAATTTTCAAGGAAATCGGTTCATCCGTTTCGGAGTCTATAGGTAACGGACGGACACACACACACACACACACACACACACACACACACACACACACAGACAAATTTCCATTTATAAATAAGTTTAGATTACACTTGGCAAAGTATAAATCTTAATATAACCAAAATTTCTTTTAGACGTTATATCCATTCCAGCGGGTGACGATAAACTACATCCAGCATTAAGGCCTCTGAGCGGGAGATTGAAACCACCTCTTAGTTGTCGTTTTTCCCAGGCCCACCATAACTAAGGGTGGTAGCACCTTTAAGATCCCAACTATGGAAAAATAGTAAACAAAAACAAAACATCTGTCTATATTTCCGACATGAGGTAGTATTTCCATTTTTCGGACTATTGTCCTCATCTTTGTTGCCATTTGTACGACGTTTCGGCCGTTGTAAGCTCCGGTCCTCTTCAGGTGCTAGATATTTCGAACCCTTTATTAAAACCACTGGGGTATATGAACTCCATTCCTTGCGTAAAGACTCGATTAGAAGTCATGAGTTATCGCCCTCTAACCCTGCAAGTTGCTTGTTCACAACTGCTGTCGTCTGTCATTGAATTTACTACTCTAAGAGTTAAGTCAGGAACTAATTAACATCTATATCCACGGGACCATAAGATGAGGACAATAGTCCGAATAATGTAAATGCTGTAAAACATAACACTATGAAAGTATAAAAATACATATATATAGTAAAATTAACAACAATACACTGTATAGTAAAATGACCAACAATACATTTGATAGTAAAATGACCGACAATACATTTTATATATAAAATGACCAACAATACATTTTATAGTAAAATGATCGACAATACATTTTATAGTAAAACTACCAACAATACATTTTATAGTAAAATGATCAATAATGCATTTTATAGTAAAATGACCAACAATACATTTTATAGTAAAATGACCAACAATATATTGTATAGTAAAATGAACAACAATATATTTTATAGTAAAATGATCAACAATACATTTTATAGTAAAATGACCGACAATATATTTTATAGTAAAATGACCAACAATACATTTTATAGCAAAATGGTCGACAATACATTTTATAGTAAAATGACCAACAATATATTTTATAGTAAAATGACCAACAATTCATTTTATAGTAAAATGATCGACAATACATTTTATAGTAAAATGACCAACAATACATTTTATCTGTAGTTGAATGCCTACAATATTACTCAAAAATATTTACTTCAAGCCATAAAATTGATTTGAGATTTAGATTTATTTATTTAAAATTCAGTGATATTTAGATTTCGCCATTAAATAAACCACATATGCCGCTAAATATATTTAACCAACCAAACAACCAACATGAAAAACTCTTTTATGACATTAATCCATATAAGATCCGACATTTTCTTAAAGAAACTTACAGTTCATTTCCAAAATATAACTTCGACAAAACTACAACATAGAAAACATCTATCACCGTTTTAAAAATGTATATCCAGAAAAGCTGAGTATCTTTTACCATGTATTCGATTGTGAAAGTAGAATAACATAAACAATATTTTTCTTAATTCGAAGCTACCAAGAAAATTAAATTTCTGTATAAATGACCCATGAGGAGTTGATATTTCGTTAAACAAACAAATCAATCGATCTGCGATTCATAACGTAAGCGGTTATGACTCTTCATAATTTTTTCTTCATGATTTGCAAAATTCCATGCATTCTTGAGTAGTTGTCTTTTCTATGGTTTTGAATTCAATTTTTCTTCTTTTAGGCTGGCTAGAAAACTATTTAATCCATAGATGGAGGTGGGGATGCGTCGGAGCTATATCTTCCTCAAGATCTCCAAGATCATTTGTGCAAAAGTACAAGCATCAGGATTCCACATTTTGCATCGATATCTGTTACACGATCCGCACATTCTACTTTCCCCTACCTAAGGGTTAAATAGCAGCGTTCACTGTGTTCTTTTATGTTGGTTACGACACACTCCAAAAGTATAACTCTCAATTAAAAAATCGTGGAGAAGATAACGGAAGAACCACTCCATTATCTTTCCCAAGAAATTGCGGCAATTCCCAGATGATAAAGAAAAGGAAAGGAGTTATGTTTACCTACGTCATAGAGAGAGATGGTATTAAAAATAATAATATTATTAATTCACATACAAATAATTATGATTTAACGATAGATTTGCCTATCGTTCAGCCTTCACTCTTTCCCGGTCTTCTGAACAGGAGTAAAGGTGTGTCCATCGTTTTCTGCCCAAAAGATTAGGTTTCCGGTTTCATCCAAGGTCTGTCTTTTATAATCAAAATCCGGCAGAGTAAAAACGACGCTAACTTACATCGCTTGATCCTGTTTTCTGCAAGTTTTAAAGCTGTTTTTCTATTTGTAGTAATTTAATAGGCGTTGTGGTGCAGTATATATCGACTCGGAACAACAAATCAGGGAGACGAGTTCGAATTCCAGTTAAATTCCTTGCATTCACTTACGCACAAATACCCTTAGGAAAGGTATTAATCCATCTCTTCCTTCCAGTTATGAGTTAAGTAACAGGACAGATTGGGTTCTGTAGACTTGGCTAGCAACCAGTCTACCGCAGAATGTAATGGCAACCTACTGCCAGTCAGTCATGTCTCTTTCGAGACATGATCGCCCAAGCGCGTATCACGTATGGCACTTAACTGACTGAATATAATATGTGGTAGCATAATCAAATTTTCAACTGAACATAAAGAGGGAGGTCTGTTTTCTATTGTCATGAAGTAGTAAATTGATCCCCCACCTATTACTACTTATTAATATAATAATATAACCCACCTCTTTTTCCTACAGTTATGGATCGAATAGCAGAAGAGATTGGGTTCTATAGCCTTGGCTGGCAACCAGTCTAACGCAGAAAGTAATGGCAACCTACTGCGGGATAATTTTCTGTCCAGTCAGTCATGTCTCTTTTGAGACATGATCGCCCAAGCGTGTATCAGGTATGGCATTTAACTGACTGACAGAATAGTTGGAAAGACAATTAAAGCATCTACTGGGCATAAAGTGGGGTCGGTTTTCTATTGTCATTAAGTAATAAACTAATCCCCCACTAATTACTACTTATTAATATAATAATATAATTCACCAGTCTACCGCAGAAAGCAATGGCAGCCTACTGCGAGATAATCTTCTGTCCAGTCAGTCATGTCTCTTTCGAGACATGATCGTCCAAGCGTATATCACGTATGACACTTAACTGACTGACTAAATAAGTCGTAGATTGCTATAGAATATCCAATTCTCAGTTGCAACAACCCTTCCGAAGAAAAATTGCTCTCTGGACCACTAAGATATTACCGTAGATTCATAATTTGCTATTTTTTATTGTGGACGCCCAGTAATGTTACAAGGACTACAAGGATCCATATGGATCCCGATTGAGAAGCACTGGTTTAATCTATCCAACCATTTCAAATATCTGGAAAAGCACTTGCGATGCTTTGTTATAAACTGTCACCGATGACCTTACTACGCATGCGTAAGTATCCCCACTCTTGTGAGGTTAATTAATCGGCAGTGAGATGCTAATCATTGAATATGTTTAGTGTGTGACCATCGTATTCACCGTAACAGTGACACTAACCAGTTTTAACAATTCATCCAAGAAATGTTATTTTTTACGAAACACGTCATTAACCAGGTCTGTCAGTAGCTACGGAGCCCGGATTTAACTCGATTTGATTTCGGGATTTTTCTGAAGCCAAAATCTCCTTTGAAAGAAAGATTTCATTTTGCGTGGAGGCGATTAAGGATTACGCGTCAAAAGGTAGCCGTTAGCAGTTTTTAAGCAGGAATATGCAGCATCAGATTATTAGACACCCAAGGGAATCACGTCGCATTACGAGTCTTGTTTTTTTTTTGGTTTTTTTTTAATCATTTCACCCCGAGCAAGGCGGGAACGCCACTGATGTGCGTAAATGTAAAAAATGTACATAAATGTAAAAAGATTAATTAGAAAAGAGTGAGGAGTACAAACTAGTTAGAAAGGAACAATAGAAAGCTGAGAAAGCAGGTGCGATGACAGATACATATGTTGAGAGAAAGGGAGGGTTATACAGGGGTGGGGAGAGAGCTAGAGTCCAGTGGTTAGTAGATTAGTATTGACTTTGCATTTGAATTTCTGGAGGTTGTAGCCGTCAGGAAAGCAAGAATACGGGAGCGAGTTCCACAGGCGGGAAGTGCGAGAGAAGAAGCTGCAGGAGTAGAATTGTCGTCTGCATTTGGCTAACCTGACTGTGAATGGGTGGGACCCAGTTGCCAGTCTGGTTGCACGGGTAAACACCTGTTGAGGAGGCATCAGTGACTTAAGCTCGTCCGAGCAGAAGCCATGAAAGTATTTATAGAACAGACAAAGGGAGGCCACATTTCGACGATGGGGAAGTGGCTGCAGTCGAGCCGCCAGATCAGTACCTATCACATTACAGACTCTCCTTTGGAGCCTGTCAAGAACACTGAGGAGAACGGCAGGGGCACCTGACCATAAATGGTAGCAGTACTCCATGCACGGACGGATGGTTGACTTGTATATATGTAGCTCCTAAGAACACCTCATGTAAACAGTCATACCAGTCGTATTGTATCTTGAGGAAGATGACCTGACGGAGCCAGTCACTCTTTGAGTCCTGTTATTGAAATTATAGCTCGTTAAGATGGTTTCATGTCTTTTCCTATGACATTTAGCAGAGTGTAGATAGATTCTTGTCTTTTCCTAAGCAAAATAAGCGAAACGGAAATCATCACTGATTGATTTCGCAACGCCAGATTCAATTTTCATGCCGATAAACTGACTGAGCCAATTCCTCTTCAAGAAGTTCTGTTATTGAACCGATAGCTAGGATTTATGCCTTGTCTTAAGCTGGTAGTATATAGATTCATGCCTTTTCCAAATGTACTAGGAAATTAAACGAAACGAAAACGATCGGTGATTGAACTCGACACGCCGCATTCACTTACCGCTCCAATATGATGAAGCCAAAGTCTCATTAGGCTGTCCTGTTGTAGAACCGAGACCTAGGGAATATGGTTTCATGCCTTTTCTTAAGGCATTAAGCTGCTAATATACAGATTCGTGTCTTAACAAAATAAACGAAAGGGAAGCGAACGGTGCTCGATCTGAAAACACCAAATTCACCTTTCGCTCTGATATCCATAACTCTATCTACGTTTCTGCGTAGAAACAGACTTTTTCAACGAGGAAAATAATATTCAAGAATCGAAATGATTTCTTCAATGCTAGTGACAAAAGAAATGTTCTCACCTGCTTGTCTCCTTTCTGTGTCGACTTAAAAAAAAATGAAGACGAAATGAAATTTACTTAGTTTTCGATTGAAAAGTTAAACTTCATGTCACATTTACAACCGACAGACATTTCTATTTCCTTTCGATTCAAATATGTCTCTTTTTTTTCTTATTTTGTTTCTCTATTCTGTTTACTAAGTTTATTTCATTTTATGTCGGAATTTATCAGAAACAACGTAAAGTTGTATGCATGTATCTACCTATCTATCTAGCTAGGTTCCTTTATTTTTTTTTCTAATTTCTTCAATGATAAAAGCGGCTTTCTAGGTGGAGTGTCGATCTCTGGTAGATTTTATCTCAATTTTTCTCCCTGAGACACTCAGATCGGCCTGGGGACATTTTCATTATATAGAGTCACGTTTGTCTGAGAGTCTGCGGGGAAAAAGAAAACAATTACTTCTCTGCTCATCTCCACAGTAAATCGACAGCTGCATTTCGTTTTCCTATAATTAAAATTCGATGTTGCTGTCTATACTCCGATAGAATTCGATCTCCGAAATCGCATTTTGGTTAAGGTATCATTATTTTCTTTGGTTCATATGTTAGTCGATCTTTACTTTTCCTGCTAATTAAACAACAAATAATCTCGTAAAGTTAGTATTTTAAAATATCAGTAAAAAGAGGAATCCAAAATGCCAACTACAGGCGGGGATACTAAAATCAAGTACAGAAATTTAAATACCTGAGAAGTGTTTTGACAGAAGACTGAAAGTGCGACAGCGAGAGCCGAAGGCGAATTGGCATAGACAATGACGCATTCCAGAAGCTGAGTAGAGTATTGGGAGACAGGAAAATTTTCCTGGAAACAAAGAATAATGTGCTGAATTGCTATGTGATGTCTGTTCTTCAATATAGCCATGAATACTGAACACTCTCATCAAAAACGAAGGAGAGAATTGAAGCAACCAAATGATGTTCTACAGAAGGATGCTGAGGATATAATGAACCGAACATGTAAGCAACAATAAGGTTTTGGAGAGGATGGAAACGAAAAGGAAACTAATACTTAATATCAGAAAAGACACCTGGGAGGGTTTGGAGAATCTGATACTCACAGGTCAGATAGAAGAAAAGAAAAACATGGGAATACAATACGTACCATACTTAACGGGCTTGAATAAGTGAATGGCAGAGCAAGGTTTGGGTGGGGTAACAGGAGAAAGCGTCTTAAGAACCCTTAGGTGTATGGAAATGTGGCAGACCATGATCGCCTACGTCCTGAACGGACACCGCAGATAGAAGAAGAAGAAAATATTTCCCGAACTTCTTTTTACGAAATATACCTACAACCTAAGTCGGATGTGCTTTGTGGTGCAGTGGATATCGGCTCGGAACGAGAAACCAGGGAGCCGAGTTCGAATTCCAGTTGAATTCATTGCATTCACTTACGCAGAAATACCCTTGGGAAAGGTATTAATCCCTCCAGTTATGGGTTAAATAATAGGAAAGATTGGGTTCTATAGCCTTCTATAACCAGTCTATCGTAGAAAGCGATGGCAACCTACTGCGGGATAATCTTCTGCCCAGTCAATCATGTCTCTTTCGAGACATGATCGCCCAATCCTGTTTAACGTATGGCACATTACTGACTGACCTATAACATATAAAGTAAGGATGATCGTTGCGGAAAATGGTAAAGGCGCAGGCTGATAGCTTTAATACCCAATATTTGGCTGAGATGGGGCATTTACATTATCTACATTGTTCAGACTGTGGTCCTCATCTTTATTTTCGTTTCGGCCTTTGTACGCTACGACCTTCTTCAGGTGATTGTAATTTTGAACCAAACCCTTTATTTCGGTCACTGGAGTAGATTGTTCTCGTTCCACTTCTGGATATTTTAATTAATTCCATTTAACTCAACTGTCTAAGTCACTGGATTCAACCAACGCCTTCAAATATGTTATCCGCTGCTTTCCCCTGTCTCTCCTTCTCTCTATCTGACCTGTGAATATAAGATTCTCGAAGCCTTCCTTCCTCATCACATGTCCCAAGAACTTCAGCTGTCTCTTCCTGATACTCAGTATTAATTTCTTTTTTTGTTTCCATCCTTTCTAAAACCTCACCATTGCTTACATGCTCGATCCATGATATTCGCAGCATCCTTCTGTAAAACCACATTTCAGTTGTTTGACGTTTTTCTTTCTTCTTTGATGGTTTTCTCTAGCATTCCGTATTAATGGTTCCCATATTGTATTCATTTCTATGCTAGGCCGGCTTAGGAGAACAATCTACCCCAGTGATCGTAATTCAGGGTTTGGTTCAAAATTACAATCACCTGAAGAATGTCAGAGCGTATAACATCTGAAATATCGTGAATATGGCAATAAATATAAAGACAACAGTCCGTACAATGTAAAAAATGAAATTTGAAAATAAAACGGAATGTTCGTCTCCATGACAACACAAAGTCGCATACAGTAAGAATCATCCTCCTCATTTATCCATCACACCCAATGGCGCATAGGGCAGCAACTTTTTGTTGCTGTAACAAACTGTTTTTTTACGGGGCAGGGTTGTTAGCCCTGCGTCCAACCCCCAGACCTGGAGGACCGGTAGACCATTCTTGGTCCTTACGTTTACAGCACCTGGTATTCCCAAATTGTCACTCATTTAATTACTGACCAGGCTCGATGTTGCGTAACTTCGGTGAACGGACGGGAATCGGTGCATTCAAGACGATATAGCCGTAGACATATACAGTAAGAATAACACCATTTACACCTTACACAACCGATTATTCGATGAGTGGAAAACGTTTTGATGCGAAACCTTTTTCCTCTAATTAGCACCGGATTCAATTTTTCGTTGAGCAATTCCTATGTTGCCTGTCGGTATTTGTTTTTAACTTCTTTGCGTAATGTCCTATATTCTTGTTATGGAGAAACACACCTATTCCTCAAATAATGAACTCTCCCTCCTATATTGATAAGAGTTAACAGGAAGTTAACGGGAGAAGTTTTTGAGAGGTTCTTGGGAATTTCATAGGAGTTCTTTAGAGTTCTATTGGAGTTCAGTAGAACTACTAGGCAGTTGACATTAGTCGGCAGTTAGCCGAATACTAAGGAGTCAGTTTTCAGTGGAAGATTACCAAGTTCCTAACATTTTGGGTATGTTAAGTCGATTAGCAACCGACATAGCACGATTATAAACTTCAGTGCGAAAATTACTCCATAACAATTCTGTACCATATCTTGGTAGTGTTTGCTGTCTCATATTCATCATGTCGGGAATTTTATCTTTCGTTTTTTTTATTTGTCTAGTTTTCCTTAGGATTGTCTCGTTTTCTGATAAAGCTTCTGTTAATGTATCTCACTTCAAGTTTAGCGTAAGTGTAATCTTCACTGATAAGCATTTTTTTCATTTTTTCATGTTTGACGTTTTTCGAACTTGCTGCTTCATGGAGTGACTGAAAGAAAAAGTTTTATAAAATATATAATCTACAAATAGTTCGAAGTCTTCGATCTGTACAGCTGTCTAGTAGATAATTACTACTGTAGAGAGTTTAAAGAACATTATGTCACTTTGCGTCAGACTAAGCTTGATTAATATCAATACGACCTACAGTGCGAAGCAATGTTTATCAAACGAATGACCCTCCCTATAGCTAGTATAGTGGGTTCAATCTTTATTGGGTGCCCAAACACTTGTTTCAAAATTAATCGAAGATCTGTTTGATAAATAACAACAAATCATTATAAATAATCATGAATACATATGTCATTGTACTTTATTTCTGGGAGATAAGGTTGATAAATAAGAATTGTATTTGTTTATGATTCAACCCAATCCAGCCCAGAGAACAATGATTGCAATGTTCTTTTAATGTTTTGTTTAATTGAGAATCCAAGACGTAAATCGAAGAAAGCCTCGCCGTCAGTATAAGGGACACCCCAGCGTGTGAGCTTGTGACACGATAACTAGACATATATGTATTTTATTATAATAGATTAAAATAGAAAATAGATTAGAATAGAAAATAGTTTAAAAACATATTTAACAAAAGTGAAAAAGAAGAGGAAAAAAATAAATAAATAAACGAGGAAAATTTTATGAGGAAAATTGTCCTCCGGTAAATATTTGACTCAGTGATAAAGTTCAGCGGGTAGGTTTTCGATGACCCGGTCCAACGCTGTCCTTTACTGTATCTTGACCACACATTAAGCCTTTTCCGGCGGAAGCCTTATTAAGATAAAAAAAAAGATAACTGAAATTTCAGACTTACAGTCGCCGGTGCTTGTCACCGGTGGTCTAAAGCATTTCCGGATTTCCGGGTTTCCGGTCAATTTTAAATAAATTCAGGTATTTTTTACAAGTTAAGACAGTTAAGAGAGTAGAGTGAGAGGAGTTCCGCCGGGCGTGTGAGTGAAGGAAGAATCTCCGTTCGTCGTGTTTCGTTCAGTTCGGATTTGTTGATCTCCATTAATTAGAGTTAGAGCTGTGTGTCACATTCGCCTGCCCCAACCGACAAGGCTAACTCTAAACGAATAAAGCATCCTTTTCAACTCATCCAAGTTGTGGAAGTTCGTTCCTTATAGTCAATCTTGTACTCCCAGCTGTCCGGCCGACATTTTCAACAAACTCCCGGCAAAATCACAGCGTGGAGAACGGCCGCCGGGAGAAATTGTTAGGACGGCCACTGGGGTGTTACAAGCTACACATTCATTTTTATGTTCCGTGTCACTTCAGGACGTAAGTGATCATGGCTTTCAGCAAATCTCTGTCCCTTGTTGCTCTTTATAACCTTTGTTCTTCTGTTATTTATCCCGGGCCTTGCTTCTCGACCCATTACTCCAATCTCGTCAAGTATCTCATACGTTATCTTCCTCTGTCCCTCTTTTCCTCAATCTATCTTGTGAGTATCAAATTTTTCAAGCTCTCCTTCCTTATTACCAGAGACCTCAATTATCTCTTCCTCATGTTAAGCATAAATTTTCTTTTTGTTTCAATTTCCTCCAAAACTTTTCAAGCTCTCCTTCTTTATTACCAGAGTTTGAGTTTGAGTTTTGTTTAACGGCATATCAACACCTCTGTGGGTTATTTAATGCTAAAATGCTGGGTTTTTAAGATATTTTTTAATGTTTGGTTATAGTGAGAATATTGATTTAGTCAGATTTTAATAGTTTTTTTAATTTTTATTCTTTTATATTTTAGAAAACTGAAAATGTCTTTTAGTTTGTATTCAAAAATGTTTTGCGGAGAATATTTTTTCCTTCAAAAATGTGTTATGGTCATGATTTTTTCTTTAAAAATGTATTATTGGTAATATTTTTCATTCAAAAATGTATATTTTACTATAAAAGTCTATTTTTGTGTATATATTTTTATAAAAGTTTATTTTTATTCTTTCATAGTGTTTTGACCCCGGTTTAGGGGTTAACTATTTGCCCATAGCTGGGACCCTAACAGGTGCTGCCACTCCGGACCAGGGTGGACCTGAGAACAACAGCAATTAAGAGGTGATTCCATACTCCTCATAACCTTCCAATCAAAGGCCTTGCTGTCGGATGCAGTTTACTGTCAGGTCCAGGACCAAAAACTTTGTCCT
Organism: Ascarosepion bandense; assembly: GCA_037127315.1. Lineage (NCBI taxonomy): Eukaryota > Metazoa > Mollusca > Cephalopoda > Sepiida > Sepiidae > Ascarosepion > Ascarosepion bandense. The sequence continues at coordinate 356,538 of JBBBDQ010029728.1, read as the reverse complement.
TACTCAAATATTCGGTCCACGGTATAGTCAGCATCCTTCTGTAGAATCACATTTCTGTTGCTTCAAGTTTTGTCTTCATCTTTGAAGGGATCATCCAACACTCACCGCCATGCAAGAGAACAAATATTACATAATAGTTTATTAAACTTCTTGTTTCTAGCCAGGTTTTCATATTTCTTTTTACTCTGCTTAGCTTTTGGAATACTTCCTTGGCTGTCCTTATACTCCATAGAATTTCAGTGTTACTCTTTCCGTCCTCTATAAAATAAATTCCAGATATTTATGTGCATCAAAATGAAACAGATACACATATTTACCTATCTGGGTGATGTAGACGACCAAAATGTGACACAGGAATGCGAAAACGCATGGGAATAGGGAAAGACGCCTTTCAGAAACAGAGCAAGGTATCAAAACATGCAGAAATTTCGTCAGAAACAAAGAAAAGAATGTTGCTGTGGAATATCGAATCTCCTACATGGCAATGAATGCTGGAGAATTTTCTCAAAGATGGAAATGAAACGATGCGACAGTTAAATTCGACCGACGAAGGCTTTGAATACAATGGAGAGAACATGTGAATAATGAGGAAGTTTTAAGGGAAAACAAATTACCTAAAAATTCACACACACAAGAGAAAGAGACAACCAACAGTGCTAGGACGTGTTATAAGGAAAGAAGGCTTGAAGAATCTAACACTCAAACGAAAACAAGTAGAAACTTTGATTATGCTTCCACCTATTATATTCAGTCAGTTAAGTGCTATACGTGATACACGCTTGGGCGATCATGACTCGAAAGAGACATGACTGACTGGGCAGAAGATTACCCAGCAGTAGGTTGCCATTGCTTTCTGCGGTAGACTGGTTGCCAGCCAAGGCTATAGAACCCAATCTGTCCTATTATTTAACTCATATTTGGAGGAAAGAGACGGAATAATACCTTTCCCAAGGGTATTTGTGTGTAAGTGAATACAAGGAATTCAACTGAAATTCTAAACAAAGAAAAGCATGTTGCTGTGGAATATCGAATCTTCTACATGGCAATGAATGCTGGAAGATTTTCTCAGAGATGAAAATGAAACGATGCGACAGTTAAATCCGACCGACGAAGGCTTAGAATACAATGGAGAGAACATGTGAATAATGAGGAAGTTTTAAAGGAAACAAATTACCTAAAAATTCATACACACAAGAGAAAGAGACAACCAACAGTGCTAGGTTGTGTTATAAGGAAAGAAGGCTTGAAGAATCTAACACTCACTGGATACACTCAAACTAAAACAAGCAGGAGGAAACAGCGGGTTATAATATTTTTTACTGTTACCAGATACTGCTGGTATGTATTTAAACCCTGCAGACTCCCTGGATAGTATAAAGCCACAATCTCACCATGCCAGGTAGTTCTCTGTAGCAAGTAGAGATCTTACAAAATGAAATTGCTAGCCCCGGCTTGAAATTTAGAGTTCTTCATTGCCGTCAATACAGTGTCATTTGCTTATCTTATGTTATTAAAATTATGCTCATTGCTAATAAATCCTGTTGGAACTTCTGGTTTTCTTAGAATGGACTCACTGTTTAGGTTAGATATATCCGGTGAGAAGATGTATCTTTGTCTTACAGTCCTTTCAGTTTGTGTGTACTTCTTCAATTTATTTTTTATCCGGGTACAGACTACTTTTTCTCAGTAAATGTTCCGGATTATCATAATCAGTTCAGTGCCATACGTGATATACGCTTTGGGCAATCATGTCTCAAAAGAGACATGACTGACTGGGCAGACGATTATCCCACAGTAGGTTGCCATCGCTTTCTACGATAGACTGGTTGCCAGCCAAGCCTAGAGAACCCAATCTGTCCTGTTATTCGACCCATAGCTGTAGGAAGAGGTGTATTATATTATCATATTAATGAGTAGTAATTAGTGGGGGACCAGTTTACTACTTCATGACAATAGAAAACAGATCCCCATTTTATGCCCAGTAGAAACTTTGATTATTCTTCCACCTATTATATTCAGTCCATTAAGTGCCATACGTGATACACGCTTGGGCGATCATGTCTCGAAAGAGACATAACTGACTGGGCAAAAGATTATCCCGCAGTAGGTTGCCATCGCTTTCTACGATAGACTGGTTATAGAAGGCTATAGAACCCAATCTTTCCTATTATTTAACCCATAACTGGAGGGATTAATACCTTTCCCAAGGGTATTTGTGCGTAAGTGAATACAAGGAATTCAACTGGAATTCGAACTCGGCTCCTCGATTTGTCGTTTTGAGTCGATATCCACTGCACTACAACGAACATCCATTATCATTTTTCCCAAATAAATCAAATTTTCCTTGCATTTCAAATAGATATTTCCGTCTAGACTTACCAAATGCTTTTGCGTAAACTATGCAGTCGCGCTGCTAGAAACTGTATAATTAAAAGAACTTTTTTTTAAAAATCTTGCTGACGGAAAGACGACAGGCACTGAAGAGTGACAAAGACGTGGGTGGTGAATTTGAGGTGGGTTCTTAGGCTCAGTGGGACGTCAAATACGAAATTCCAAACGAGGCCCGACGAAATCAATTAATTCAGTGATATTAACGAGGCTCGTTGGCGAATACATAAACGATGAACTATACATATACCTCATTTAAGACTGTTAATTCGTCGTGTCGACGATACGTATTATGATGGAGACACGTGATTAACTTCCGTCTCGTTAAACGTTTAGTGGAATGAAACTAACCGGAATCTCTGAACAAAAGAGGAAACAAAATTGCCCAAGGATGAATATTGGTTGAGTAATTTAACATCATGAAAAAAATGTGGAATACGTATATAGGTCAGTGTGCGATCCGGTCTCAAATATGCACAGTTCATAACAGTCGTTATGAACACGAGTCCTGCTGGGAAACAGTTTTATTAAGCAATAAGTTAAATCTATTTGTAGTATCAGTATTGGGCTTATACTACAAATAGATTTAACTTATTGCTTACTAAAAACGGTTGCCCAGCACGGTTTCGGGGAGCCGAGTTTGAATTCCAGTTGAATTCATTGCATTCACTTACGCGCAAACACCCTTGGGAAAGGTATTAATCCGCCTATTCCATCCAGTTATGGGTTAAATATCAGGACAGATTGGGTTCTATAGCCTTGGTCGGCAACCAGTCTTTTCTTTCATTTCCCGCTACACCCAGTTCGACCATCCAGATGTCCCCCTTCATGTGTATGAGAGAAAGAGCAGTTAAAACACACTGAGACTATTTACTAATTTATTTTTCAAATATACAAATATACTAATAAACTTATAGTTACAGAGTAAAGTGGATAGAGAGCAGTTAGTAACAACTAAGCATAGCCATATAGAGCGGTTAGTAACAAATAAAAGGACTTTTGTTGGCTCTTCTACTTCAAAATTAAATGCGTGAGAAGGGTTATGCTGCTTCTTGTGCACCAGTGTATCAATTTCAGGGTTAGTTTTGGCAAGTGAGCAATATACAACACTCACACACACACACACACACACACTCTCTCTCTCTCTCTCTCTCTCTCTCTCTCTCTCTCTCTCTCTCTCTCAGATTTTTTTTTATTTAGTAGGTAATGTGATTATTTTCCCCCTGTTTGATCTATAGTCTTTCTTACTATTTAGCTATGTGGGATGAACTTGACTGAAATTCGAACATGGTTATCCAATTTCTCAATCCGAGCAGCAATCCATTATTCTTCCGTGCCTCCTAATATGCACTCAAAATAATAAGAAACAAAAATGAGTTGGATTTATAACTTTCCTTATGGGTATTAGGACATAATGAACTCGACTAGAATTCGAACACGGCTCACTGATTCTTCAATCCAGGCAGTAATCCATTACTCCACTGTGTTTCTATAAAATGATAAACATATTAAATTTATGCTGTATTTTTGTATATTTTCTTTAACTGATTGTTTGATTTTGACGGTTTATCACTCTTCTGTGGATTATTTAAAATCGATTGAGATTTCGGAATGTAGGGGTTTGTACCTACACGATGTCCAATCCAAGTCCTGACCGAGCTCAATGCTTTTATTGGGTGAACAGCAGTATGTAATATATATATATATATATATATATATATATATAAAGGACTCCACCGTATTCGGGATTACCGAGTTAATGCAAACGAACCTTTCCTTAGCTGCATAATCCGTGCTTCGACAGGACTACATACAGTTGAGATTTAAGATTTTTCCTTCTCCTAGGCTGGTGGCCACGAAAGGCTATAGAAACAAAACTGTCCTACTATTTACCGATAGAGGGTTTAGGGAAAGAAGAGTTGGATTCATAACTTTCCAACAATACATTAACAGAAAGGTTAGCGATAATTAATGCGGTAAAGTTCGGTTCAGTATATAAATTATGTAAACATTTATATGATTTATCTACTGAAAAGAAAAAATATAAGATAACCTGAAAAATTATATAAAACTTTACCACAGCACCTTATCTGTCTTTTGCATAAAAGAGAGATTGCTGCCTAAATACACTATATATATATATATATATATATATATATATATATATATATATATATATATAAGAAGAATTAAGGCAGATACATTATTTCATAAGAAATCATCAGCTTCCGTCTTTATTGTACAAAGAATTAAAATCGTGTAAAATCCTTGTACAATAAAGAAGGAAGCTGATGATGGTTCGTCTGAAATAGGCCATACTTCCCATTTACCATGAAATAACGTGACTGCCTTAATTTTTCTTATATTTGCTCTGCATGTACTTATATACATACATATTTAGAGCTCTCTTAAAAAGTTATCCTTCCACTGTATGTACAGAATAATCTTTTGGATTCTTTTATATATACACCGCATGCTGATATATATATATATATATATATATATATATATATATATATATATATATATATATATCTATTTTTAACCGAGTTATTTCGCTACCCAGGTTTCTACCATGAGTGGTGTGTGAAAGCACCACTCATGGTAGAAACCTGGGTAGCGAAATAAATCGTTTAAAAATGGAAAATATTCAAAAGTTCTTCAATATAATTGTATCGAACACTTTTTAATACAAATGTGTACTGGTCTAATCGTATTAGGACCAAAAGCTAAGTATCAATCAATCGATCAATCGATCAATCAATCAATCAATATATATATATATATATATATATATATATATATATATTATAAACAGGTGGAAGAACAGATAGATTACATACCTAGAGTTTGTTGCATTTACTTATATATATATATATATATATATATATATATATATTAGTCATCCACATACAAGACTGTTTCGCTGTATCACAGCTCATCAGTGCGGCTAGGAGACACATCCACTTGCTTTTGGCCCAGTGTGGCTAAACACCTATAATAAATGCAACAAACAGCTGTTATATATATATATATATATATATATATATATATATATATAAAGGTATTGGTCAAAATCAAATTAGACCAGTAAACAATTCTATTTAAAAGTGCGAAATACACATTTGAAGAAAAAAAAGACAAAATCTTTTTGTTTTGTACTGAAGATTGGTACGTGCAAGTACTAAATAGTGAAAAAATATATTGTTATTAGTATATATATATATATATATATATATATATATATCCGAGTGAATACAGAACGAAGAAAGAATTCTTACAACGTCCAAAACATTAATTTAAAACAGTGCTCGATATATAATATATAGAGCTGTGAATATATATATATATATATATATATATATATGTGTGTGTGTGTGTGTGTGTGTGTGTGTGTGTGTGTGTGTGTGTGTGTGTGTGTGTGTGTGTGTTCGATTTCATTCATGGAGAATCCTAAGGATGAAAAAATGTATATCGGAAATACCATGAACGTATTTAAAAAACGATTTTACAATCACCTCTCATCCTTCAATAACAAAGAAAAAGAAAACATGACATCTCTCTCCAAATACGTTTGGAAGTTAAAAGACGAAAATAAAAAGCCTAAGGTTAAATGGAAAATCCTTAAACATGCAAGAACAGCTAAATCTATAAAGGAACCATGTTTCCTCTGTCTTCAAGAAAAAATTGAGATCCTTAAAAATATGAACAGTAACAAGCTTTTAAACCAGAGACATGAAACCAAAGTAAACTACAAGCACATTAGAGAACTAACATTACAATCATGCTAAAAATATAAGACAATAGCCAGAGCTAGGATCCCATATATTAAAAAAAAATTCTATAGAAATATCGAATTAATAAATTCTAAAGTAAGGTTTAATATTCATAATTAAATTAGAAATTTTTCTCTAAATAAAATTAAGAAATTTATAGAAGTAATCGATTTACTAAATTATAAAGTAAGGTTAATACCCATAATTAGATTAATTATATATACTGTCCTTAATACAAACACACCTATTACCTATCCACCTATTACCTCAAATACAAACATTCTACTTTCCCCTTGCATAAAATTCTACTTATTACGCACTTATTGCCTGCGATTATCTAGTACCTAAATAACCCTAACATTAAAATTTACCTCTTACATTAAATTTTACCACAAACGGTGATATAATTAAAATTTGAAATTTAATGGAATATATCGGTCTCCAAACTGTGAACTAATTAAGATTTAAAATTTAATTGAAAAAATCGACTTCCTAAATCCAAAATTATGATTAAATATACAAATTTAGATTATTTACAAAAACCCTATTTAAATACGAAAAATATTCTCTACCTAATACACATCCCACCCCTAACATGTTCCTGTAAGAAATCCTAAAAGATATAGTCTAGTCACAAGATATATATAAATAAAACTTACAATCCCCACACCAAAATTCTAAAGGTCCATCAGCAGTACTTGTTCCCTTATAACTAAACCCCCACCACATGCACAATTGACTAGATATAAGAATAGAAATTTAAAATATAAAATTTAATAGTAAAAACGATTTCCAAATTATGATCTAATTAATAATTAAAAATTTAAAATTTAATAGAAAAATATATTCCCTAAAACCAAAGTTAAGATTAAATATACAAACTTACATTAATTATAAAGACTCTGCTTAAATAAAAATATCCGGCGCCACCTACTACCGGATCTTCGAAGAAATCCAAAGGATGTAGTCTGGTCACTAGATAATAAAAACTTACAAAGTTAAATCTGTCTAGAAATCAAAGACTCTCTTTAATCAACCACTTTAAAAAACACCCTCTCCAAAAGTTCCAACGGTCAGAGACTTATTCCCCTATCACTAACCCCCACCAACACCTCTAACAAAACTAAACAAATATAAGGAAAGAGGCTTTCCATTACTTTTCACACCGCCTGATGAGACATTAAAGTTTCAATGTCGAAACAAACGTACCTTTGTCGTGGATATATATAGAAAAAGTATGTACATGTTCTAAAATATAATTTATAATATCATTGGAGTAGATAGAGTAAACTATCGCCCGGTTCACACTCCACCCACGTCAATTGAACAGGTGAAGAGGCTCATCCCTTGTTTCCTGTTTAGGATGCGGTTTCCGGTTTTCTCTTTTCCAATCTTCCCACTTTTTTTTTTCAATTGGAGTAGATAGACTAAACTATCGCCTGGTTCACACTCCACCCACGTCTATTGAACAGGTGAAGAGGCTCATCCCTTGTTTCCTGTTTAGGATGCGGTTTCCGGTTTTCTTTTCTTTTCCAATCTTTTCACTCCTATGTAGCCCCGTGCACATCAGTGGCGTTACCGCCTTGCTCGGGGCGATATGATTAAAAAGAAACAATATATATATATATATATATATATATATATATATATATATAGTGGCGTTACCGCCTTGCTCGGGGTGATATGATTAAAAATATATATATATAACAAAACCAATTTTTAATGTTATATGCTTATGGGTTAAAATACTCACTATCACGGATAAAGCTTATAGAAAAAGAAAATTAAAAAAATAGATAAATAAGTGAAACAAACATAAGTAAAATAAACACATTACTAAATCAATAAACAATTTAACAAACTACGAATGAACTCATAAACCCAAGTAAATATACTAATAGTAACAATAATAATAAATAACAAATAATAAACTAGGCAATAGTAAATACTGAATAAAAACTTAACAACACAATAAAATGGCTTCAAATAACTGCATTCGGATTCAAAATTATTTCTATTCATTATCGTCTAGAATAATTTGCAAAGTAATCATTATGCCCACCCAATAACAGTTAATATTGTACAATAGACATTATTACCCAAAATGCACCATTGTCCAGCATATGGAAATAGACGAGCAATTGAATAATGCATATGGCTTGAAGACTGCATTTAAATATGAAACGTACTACCGCCGCTGGGTATTGACCTCAATGTTCACGAAGATTAACGAAATTGTCTTTAAACAACCGACAATTTGAAATTATTTGTTTGAACATTATTTTTATCGATACTCGTATTTAAGTACATATTCTGTTTATAATCAAACAGTATTATATATTTATTTCTAATAATCAGGCCGGTAGAAATAAATATATAATTATTTGATTATAAACAGAATATCTATTTAAATACGATTATCGATTAAAAATAATGTTCAAACAAATCATTTCATATATATATATATATATATATATACATCCGCCGACAAATCTGTTTCGCTGTATCACAGCTCAACAGTACGGTTAGACAGCCAATTGCTTTTTACCCAGGATTGAAACCCAACCGAACTGGCGTCAGTCGGCGATTCTACCTCTGAGCTACTGGCGCTCGGTAGAAGAAGGCAGACTTTTTTGGCGTGCATATTATCATTATACACGCCCAATAGCTGAGAGTGTTCTAATTCATTGCTGATTGAACGATGCGAAGATGCCAAAGTAACTACTGTTTCTCAAAGTCTACCATTCTTCCAGAGTTCTCAATCAGGGTGTGAGGGTGTAAATATATATATATTTTAAATTCAAAAGGATGATCAGATAGGTAAATCCCAAAAATCCGATCCTAATTAATATTAATTTAATTAAAATTAAAATTGATTAAGGTGGAGGGCTCGATGCAAAGATTATATTCTATTTACGGAGCCAAATATGAAAAAAATAAAACAAAAATTTTGATATTTAAATCCGTTGAATAGCCATACGAGGACATCCTCGCTTCTTCAGCAACGGCGAAACGAAAATTTTATTTACTTAAATTCAAATGACAAAAGATTTTATACCGTTAAAAGTCCAAAAACATCATCCATCCACAGGAAAATAAAATGAGGTAGGGTTAACAATTTTTGAATTTAAGGAAGTAAAAATTGGGGAAGCAGACAGATACCTATGTCTCGTTTTAGAAGACATACCCCTCCCCCAGACAAGAGTCAAGAGTTCAAAAGTTAAATTTATCCATGTCAGAGGGATAGAAGTGGTAGGGGGAACGAAAAAAAAAAGAAAAATGGGGAAAGGGGTATTTGAAGTATTTGGGAAGTAAGCTAAGAAAAAAAATTTTTTCACATAGTAACAAAAGAAAACTGCTACCATCAATGTTGAAAAAAACATCGAAAAATTTACCAAAAAGATTTTAGTTTAAATAAATAATGACTGAGACAAATTTTATAGAAAAAAATTTTGACATACAAATTTAAATATAAATCTTAAATTTTAAATTTTAAATTTTAAATTAAAATAAAAAGTTTAATTTCAAGGGCACATCTCAAAGGAATCCATTACTACAAGTATAAACACACATACACAGACATACACACACAAATACATACACACACAAATACATGTACACACACACACACACACACACAGACACACACACACACACACACACACACACACACACACACATAAATACACATTCCCGAACATAATTTAATTAAAAAGCTAAAGGATATTCGCAATTCACGAGTTAAATTTAATTTTAATTATTTTTAAAAAATTAAAAAACTAAATTTAAGACGGCCTAGTACAAAAGGAACCAAATTATTATATATTTTGTAAGGGCTCTGTTAAAAATTAACCAAAATTAATCTTTTTGTGTAAAATAGATTTAGCATTAAAATAAAAAAAAAATATAAATATACATATGCAATTATAACAAGGCGCAGGGAAGTTATATTAGTAATAGAGTCATGGAAAAACAAAATGGAAATAAGAATCGTCGCAAAAACAAAACAAAATATTATAAAAGCACAGGAAAAATGAGGTCTAAAGAGTTAGTCTACAGGTTATTACATGTTAAATAGTAGATATTTAAAGAGGAAAAGGAAGAAGGAAAGTATCTATAAGGCTGGGATTAGTATTTGGTAATATGGTCTAAATTTACTAGCTAAAAAAAATTTATTTTACTAAATTTATAGATTAAATTTAAAACTTAAATCTTAAGTTTTAACATTCAGAAATTTCGACTAATGGCGGCATTTGCTTATGAATTCTTTACGTAAATTTAAAAGTAGGTGTTGATTTGGGTACTTTAATATTTTAGGGGAAAAAATAAAAATATTAAAATACCCAAACCAACTGGCTCGAGCAGTATTGAACAAATAATATATATTTTTTTTAGCAAAAAAGGTAAATAACCCTGAAAAGTGAAGATATTACAATAATGCCTTCATGAATCTCAGAAATTGTCATGACTGAAATACTGAAATAACAGAGCTCAGCTAAGTAACAAATTCCTCTACATTAATGTTATTAATACTCTTTCTTTAATTTGATATCGAGCTCATTATGATAAAAAATGTCCCTGACTAAAATGCCTTCCTATTAGGAAACTACTGGAAAAATAACCATGCAATTTTGGCACTTTAAGTCATTAGAATTTAACAATATATATATATATATATATATATAAACTTATTTATAAATGGAACTTTGTCTGTGTGTGTCTGTGTGTCTGTGATTTTCTTGAAAATTTGCACAGTTGTACTATAAGCGTCTGCGAGTGTTCTTAGCTAGGTTTTGTGTCGAGGTACCCCCAATAAATATCGATAATCGAAAAAATCGGGTTATAGAAGGAGTGGTCCGATTTTAATCAAATTTGATACACTCATAGACAAAAACATAAGAAACGATATTCACAAGTTTTAAGGTTGCAGTTCTATACTTGGATGATTTATTTGACTCCAATATTGGAAATCGATACCCCGATATCTTTACGGGTCTGATCAAAATCAGTTTTTCAGCCCTTTTATTTTAGTTTTTGCTTTGGGTTTGGCTCTAAGTAGGTATAATTATAGTTCTTAGTCTCTGCCATGATATCATTTACTCAGAAGACTTATTTAGCAGAAATTATGACCAAGTGTAACCATACTAAAAAATATCTATTAGGTTCATACAACCATGGATGAAAACGTTATAATTTCTTCTAATTTTAAAAACTGCGCGTTCAAAAATTCCCCGTTACGTGAGTGTTCAAAAAAGACACCGTTACATGAGCGTTCTTAAAAAAAAAAGACAATAAGCGGGAAAATCAGTTATTGCATATCGCCTGAAGACACCACATCGTAGGAACCTAGGTCGCGTAATCACTTGTTTAAATAAAGAATATTAAAACGTTGTACAATATAATTGTATTGAACACTTTATTTACAAAAATTAGTAAAAAAAAACAAGTCACTAAAAGTATTGTCCATCGCTAGCCACTATTTTTCCAAGCCTTCTAGTACCATCTGAATTCCACGTTGGAATAACGACACGTCTTTTGAGGTTAACTACAAGTCGCCTTTTTAGGTGGGGTCATCTTGATAAGAATGAAAGTGCTGCTCAGCCAGGCCATGTGCCATCGATCGGAACAAGTGATAACCGGATGGGATTAGCACTTCGGGTGGGTAGGACTTCCCAGTTAAAAGTTTTCAAGTAGGTTTTCACCCGTTTTGCAATATGTAACCTACAGTTCTCGTGTTTCAAAACCACTTTTTTTCTCCAATGACCGGTTCAAATGCATGAATTGTAGTCGATAGCAATCTCCCATTTTGGTTTCGGTCGGTTTGAGCAGCTCAAAATAAACTACACCCTCTTTATCTCACCAAATGCAGCGAAGAAGCTTCGAATCATGGATATTCGGATTTGCCGCCGATGTTGATCTATTGCCAGGTTTACCCAACGATCTTCTATGCTTAAGTTTATCGTAGTGCATCCACATTTCATTGCCAGCCAGAACCAGTCAGTCAGTTAAGTGCCATACGTGATACACGCTTGGGCGATCATGTCTCGAAAGAGACATGACTGACTGGGCAGAAGATTATTCCGCAGTAGGTTGCCATTGCTTTCTGCGGTAGACTGGTTGCCGACCAAGGCTATAGTACCCAATCTGTTCTGTTATTTAACCCATAACTGGAAGGATGAGACGGATTAATACCTTTCCCAAGGGTATTTGCGCGTAAATGAATGCAATGAATTCAGCTGGAATTCGAACTCGGCTTCCCGATTTCTTGTTCCGAGCCGATATCCAATGCACCACAACGCACATAAAACTTTCTTTTTCTGTCGTTGAAGCAGCTTTTTACACTTGACAAGACGCCGTTCGACGTCTCTAGACCTCAGCTCGTAATGCAACCAATGTCCTTGCTTTTGAATCATTCCTAATATTTTCAAACATTTCGAGACTGCTGTGGGATCACCTCATAATGATTCTGCAAGTGCCGCTGTGCCTGACATGAGTCTTCATAAAATAATGCCTTCAATTCTTCGTCTTCAAACTTTTTCGGTGCACCAGAGCGTTCATTATCTTCAACATCAAAATCTTTGTTTTTTAAGCGTCTTAACCAATCTCTTGATGTTTTTACCGACATAGCATGATCACAGTAAGGCTTAACTAGAATTCTGTGTGCTTCAACTGCAGGATTTTTTTAATAAAATAGTGTAGTAAAATTCTCCGCAAATACACATTTTTGTCACAAAATTCGACTTGTTTACCGCTATCGTAAACAAAGATATTCACACTTCGGTGAAATGACATACACTGAATTTTAAGCTTCCTTATAATACTTCCTTATATATTCGTTACTATCTGAAACTACACGCACGAAGTTCTGGGAACGCCCTCTGTTGTAAAAGCAGCAATAACTTATTCAAGGTCCTAATATATATATATATATATATATATATATATATATATATATATTTGCTACCACACCAGGTTATGATAATTTTAAGAAAGGTGATCATTATTTTATGCATCTCTGCTTTATTGGTTCTGCTCAGTCTCTCTACTTCTGCGCATTTGTTATTGAGCCATTCCTGATATTGAGCATCAGGAAGAGACAACTGAAGTTCCTGGGACATGCAATAAGGAAGGAGAGCTTGGAGAACCTGATACTGACTGGCCAGATAGACGAAAAAAGAGACAGAGGAAGGCAAAACATATTTGCAGGGTCTGATCAGGTGGATGACGGAACGAGGATTGCGAGGTGTAACAGGAGCAAACATACTAAGAGCCACAAGGGATAGGGAGACGTGGCGAACCATGATCGCCTACGTCCTGAAGGGACAGGGCACATAGAAGAAGAAGAAGATCAGTATTTATTAATAAAATAAGATACAATAGTTCGTACTCACGGATAGTCTTTCGTGTATTATAACTGAAAGATATCAGAAATTCGCTGTAACTTTGACAGTTCATTTATTATTCATTTTTCGATGTTCTCAAGTACTTTCAATCTTCTTCCGAGATCATCTCTAGGGGTGTAAGTTGTGCTAACAAAAAACTGAGTTGCTAAAAATTCCTGTAAATTTTCATCTTGCTTCAAATGTAAACGTTGACAACTTGCTTCACATTTATTATTATCCACAATGGATTTTTTATTTTGCAATGTTATGGTCATGCACGTGTTAAAGCATGAAAAACTGTTCTTTTTATAAACATTTTAGAACATTACTACAGTATTCATCGCTGATTGTAGTAACTGACGGCTTAATGCTTGTAATGAATAAGCCTCGAGGATCTATAGTTTGCTTTTGTTGTTTTAAGTTGCGTTATCGATCCTTATTTTTTTATATGGTGAATGTAGATAGGAATGTTGTTGTAGATGTCTAGAAATGGATGAATGATCAAACATGTGCAATGCAAGACGTCTTGTTACTGGAGTTGTTGTAAATCCAACATGTTTTCTTTTTCTCGGAAATACATTCTCCTGGGGGAGATTTGAAATTATATATAATGTTGGTTTTACGTAACATTTATATATATATATATATATATATATATATATATATATATATATATTAGTCATCCACATACAAGCCTGTTTCGCTGTATCACAGCTCATCAGTGTGACTAGAAGCATCCACTTGCTTCTGGTCGGGATCGAAACTCAACCGATTCGGTGTCAGTCGGAGTCGCTACTCCCTAAGCCGACGCATGGAATCAGAGAAGGGAAATTTTAATGTGTTGTGTATAAGCTGTGTATACACACGCCAGTCACCGAGAAAACTCAATTCATTTCTGAAGAGTCACGCATATAGCAGAAGTGGAAACTGTTTTTAAAATTTTCTTCTCCAGAGATCTCAATCGTAATGAGAGCATAATATATTAGTCATCCACATACAAGCCTGTTTTGCTGTATCACAGCTCATCAGTGTGGCTAGAAGCATCCACTTGCTTCTGGTCGGGATCGAAACTCATATATATATAGCGCCCATAGTTCAGAAGTAGAATCGCCCCAGAAGCAATCGGATGTCTCACCGTACTGTTGAGCTGTGATACAGCAAAACAGATCTGTCTGCGGATCACTATATATATATATATATATATATATATATATATATATATATATATATATATATATATATATATTTCTTTTTAAAATGATGCGTAATAATTAAATTAATTTTTAATGAATAGTCTTGGAGAAATAAAATGATAACGAAGTCGTAAATCGAAATTACATTATGACGAGACAAAACAAAAGCCTGTGTTTCAGTAGAGCATTGTCGTTTGAAGTCGAACACTTTTTAGGGATTTAACAATAAGATGACAGTTTCGAAAATCCTCTCTCGCGTTATTCTAAGTCGTTTCTCGACGCAACAACCATTGACTGAATACGTGGCTACAATAGCATCTTTCACTCAATTGTTAGTTTCTTTTCAGACAGAATCGGATCGATATCGCTGTTGATCATGATTACATAATTGCATATACAGTTCACTTTCAAGAATCTGTTGTCGCTAACAAGGATTTACGTTGATCACTGATATTTCAAATTTTTCGGATACCTCACAAGTGTGAAATTCGTATGGACATGTAAAGAGTAATCAATCGATTGCTAAATATCAAATGAAATCGATACCAAGTCGGAGAGATATAAACAGATATATATATATATATATATATAAACATGTTACTGAAATTAACGAATTTTTAACGAAACTTGGTTATAAGCAACCGACAATTTGTAATGAATTATTTTGAATATTATTTTTACTAATACTCGTATTTAAGTAGATATTCTGTTTTTAATTAAAAAGTATTTTATATTTATCTCTACCAGCCTGATTATTTTACGATAAATTTTATTACGAAAATGTGTGCTATCCAGCAGGATTCGAACCTGCGACCCCTATTTACATAGGGGAAGCTACTATTTGATCTGGTACTGTCTTAACCACTCGACCATGAATACGGTAGATCGAAAATTGTGTTATATAAGCATGATAAAAACCTCGTCTGATCAAGAGGCTATTCATGGTCGAGTGGTTAAGACAGTACCAGATCAAATGGTAGCTTCCCCTATGTAAATAGGGGTCGCAAGTTCGAATCCTGCTGGAAAGCACACATTTTCGTAATAAAATTTATCGTAAAATAATCAGGCCGGTAGATATAAATACAAAATACTGTTTAATTAAAAACAGAATATCTACTTAAATACGAGTATCGGTGAAAATAATGTTCAAAAAATAATTCATTATATATATATATATATATATATATATATATGATATGAACATGTCTGCTCTATCACTGATACTGAGCGCTTTTAAATAAGTACCACGCATATATAATATGTAAAAAATATAATATATATAACAAATTGCATATTTTTATATATATATTTATTGATATTTATAATTATATACATACACTTTTCACACACACACACACACACGCGCACACACACACACACACACACACACACACACACACACACACACACACACATATATATATTGTATCTGTATCGAGGCAGCAGATAATTTTCTCAACATGTACTGTCAAATATAACAGACAATGAATGTCTATTAAGTTTAATTATGCGCGGTTCTAAACATCGTATTTTGGCTTAAATTTCAGGTGAAAATAAAGACAAAAATTCTCCAGCATGTGAGCCGAAAGCTTAGAAGCAACTTAAGAAACAATTATCCAGCTGTTGGAGAACTTTTGTCTTTATTTTCACCAGAAATTAAAGCCAAAATACGATGTTTAGAACGGCTTATGATTAAACATAATAGACATTCATTGTCTCTTCTATTTAACAGTATATGTTTAGAATATATATATATATATATATATATACACACATATATTTGTGTGTGTGTATGTATGTGTGTGTGTGTATCTTACCTAGACAAAGTACTTTTAGTTAAAATTTAATTAACTAGAACGTTTTATTCATAACATATGCTCAAATATAACTAAAAAATAAAAATTATTTTACTAAAATAAATGACCCACACAATACTTGTTTGGTTTTCCTAACTAAAATATACCTTAGTATACCATAATTATGTAATTCTAATTATAACCTAAACATTCCAACCCCTTTACACACCAGATAGTGCAAAATTTAATTTAAAAAATGTCCAACCTGCTGTTAAAAATTATTGCCTACCCATTTAAATAATGTATGGTCCTACTATGTATCTTACCCTGACAAAATTAAAAAGAGACATGCCTTGACATCAGGCCATTGTGCTTCCTTTCACGAAACAAAGCTTCAACTTCATAGTTACCTCATTCTCATTTTTAATTGAACAATATTGACACACTTGCAAGCATATTCTCCACTTACTACCCCTTCATTTTCTTAAATAACCATGAATTCATCTTATATTTTTTAAATAAATAATGTATTTAGATATTTTCTAAATAAATCATTTACACCATTTATCTTGAAATATCACCTGAAGAAGAACCGTATTGTTCTGAAGCGGTAAAATTTTTATGTGGTGAATAAAAAGAAAGAAGAATGAAAATTGTACTATAAAGGCAATGATAAGTCGGCTAAGAATATTTTTCTCGTGTTTCTTTTTATTAATTTTGTTCTTTTACAGATACACTCTATTTACAAATAAGTTATATATATATATATATATATATATATATATAAATTAATTTAAAAAATGAAAATCCCCACGGGGGATAACACATCACCTCAACAACAGAAAAATCCTTTCAGAAACTGGAGAAAAATCAGTCTAACTTTCCTTTTTAAATAGATTTGTAAAGAAATTAAAAAAGAAAAGAAAAAAGAAAAAAAGAAAAAGAAAAAAGAAAACGATAAAACAAAATAAAATCAAATAAAGAAGAAAAGAAAAAATTGACATCGTCTGGGTTCGCAAAAAAAGGAAAGAGAATTGTAACTTAAAACTTAACGGACGGCCGTGTTGAATTGATGTAAGGTTAAGCAACACGGAAAAAAGGTGGGAGATAAGAGAGATAAAGGAACGAACGGAGGGAAAAAGAAAAGAAAAGAAAGAAAAAATTTTTATATATTACAGACGCTGGATATATTCAAAAACCTAACTTCCCAAAAACGTTGAAGTATTAGAAAAAGGCCTTTACTTAAAAAGGCATAATCATTTTTAAAGGGAATAAAAGATATAGGATTTAAAATAATTTTTTTTTTTTAAATAGGTCATTTGATTTAAACTAAATAAAGACATCGCTAGGTAAAAAAAAAAATTCAATTACAATTATAAATACATATAGAAGTACACACATACACATACACACACACAATTCTTCGATTAAGAATACATATATACATACATACACATACACACACATACATACATTCAATTTCATACACACTTATATACGTATATACACACATATATGGTACACACATATACAAAAATTCACACACAAACAATATATATGTGTACACACACACATGCACACATATACATAAACACACACACACATATATATACATTGTACATATGCACACACACATACATATAAAAAATATAAAAAATTAATGAATATTATAAAAAAGAGCATTTAAACAGCTAAAAAAGTTTTTCCACATAAATACATATACACACATACATATATACATATATACAAATATGCACATCCACACACAAACATACACATATACATAAAAATTATAAAAAGAAAAATTAAAAATTAAAAATTAAAAATGTAAAAATTTAAAATTTAAAAAATTTAAAAATTTAAAATTTAAAAATTAAAATTTAAAATTTAAAATTTAAATTTTACAATCCGCCCTATGACGGCACTTATTAATGAATTCCTTCCTAAGGTTCAAAAGTAAGTCCTGATGAGGATACTTCAAAATCAGAATCTTCTCCAATAAACATAGACGGCACCTATCACGAAAATGTTTAGGGGTACAAGCTGAGCCTATTAATTTCCAGCTGATTATAGGGTCCTGATAATATGGGGGTGCGTGTGTGCTTAATGCAAAGAATATATCACCTTAACTGAGCAGGTTCATGCCGAATTCGAAGTTTCCTGATGACACTGTTATGATGTCACACAACAAGGTTGTTTGTATATGGAGCTTGGTGTAGTTTGATATTTTGTGAGAGTGGTCTGACTTGTGAGTAGCTGTTTTTTTTATTGTGCAGTTATTTGATTTCTTTTTTAATGCTTATTAATGTACGCGTGAATGGGTATCCGCTTAATTGTTTTATAATGAATAGGTGAATGCTTAATTGCTTTTTAGTTCTTTTGTTCTTGTTATTTAGGTTGAACTCTTTAGATTGTATTGGCCTCTTTTTATTGACTTGATTTTTTTCTTACCGTGTTGGTGAAGCGAAATAATATATAAACATCCCAGAAGAAGACCTAAACATTATCAAACTGTGTAGAAATTTCATACTATTCCATAACAAAAAATATTGCCAAAAAACGCAGCACTACCAACAACAATATCAATAATGATTACAGCTTTGTAATAATGAGAAGCTATGATGGCGCAGAATATGCAAAATTATAGGAATATGCATCATCAACAAACTATATAGGTTTATAAGGTATAGATTTAGACAAAGAAGACGGACTAGAAATTCTAAGAAACTGCAATATTCAAACTTTATAAAAACCTTCAACACTCTAGAATTTGCAATTTGCTTGAAAACAAATCTAAAAATAGTAGATTTCTTAAATATAATACTCAACTTATACAACAATATATACAAGTTATACAGAAATTAAAACAACAACAACAACCTCATATACATAAATAAAACACATATCTCTAAGCAAAAGGCTATCTATGGATTTAAATTACATAAAAATATTCAACGAAAACAAAGAAACATACGAGTCAGCACAAAATAAAATAAAAATTTGATACTCAAATAAACTTGAATACACAAACGAAAATAAACCAAACAAAAATAATAGAAAAAGAAAATTAATCTGGTTCAACCCATTCTACAATAGCGCTATAAATAGAAATGTAGGAAAAATATTTTTCAATATAATAGAAAACCTTTCCCCAAATACAACATACTATCAAAAGTCACCAAAAAACAACGTCAAAATCAGATACAGCTACACGGACAACATGGAGAAAATGATGACCAAACACGACAATACTGAATAAAACTAATAACAACAACACAATTCTAGGAAAATAGGAGCAAAACCTATTCTTAGCTAATGAGTTTTATTGTGGGATCTCCCCTTTTTCCAAGATAATAGACTCGTCTAGAGTATACATATACTCCTGCCAGACGTGAGATAACGTTAGACATCGAGAGATCCGCGAGATAGCGTCAGATCCGAGAGATACCGAAACATATCGAGAGATACAGCGTCAGTAGTTCATAGTAGCTCTGAGCTCTACTCAGCAGAATATTGTTACACAGCACCCGTCATCTTCTGACGTGGATACTAATTCTACTACGGCTTCACTTCAGAGACATTGTATATATCCGTCTTACTAACTGTATTCCTGGATTACTAACCTGCGTTCAAGTTTGTATTCTTTACGTTTAATATACTTATTTTTCTATCTCGAATTCTGTTTGTTGTTCCTTTATTTTGTGCGGTTCCCATTCCCGGGATCCACAACAAGTTTCGTTCCTTGAGGAAAGGACCGTACGGATCGGGTAAGAAATGTTTTTTCCTCTTGTCTCCTTTTATTCATCTTGTTTGTTTATAGGTACATTCTATCTAAAAGTATTTTCACACACACACACACGAATATATATATATATATATATATATATATATATATATTCAAGTTGGGAAACACATCTGCATTCGAAATAAAATCGGATCTGAGCTGCAACTTAAAAAATGTAGTTTACGCTCTAAAATGCCACAAATGCGCAAAGATATACGTATGAGCGACACAATGCTTGAATAATAGAATATCCCTTCATAAAAGTAATATAAAAATATCATATAACAGGAATTTATATGTCTCCCAACATTTGCATGAATGCAGTGGGGGCAAATTCAAAGTAACACCTATCTACCAAAATACAGACTATGAGACACTAATAATGCAGGAAGAAAGATTCATAAAAAAATACAAGCATTCGTTCAACAAAACGACATGAAAAACACACACACTGAAAAACACAGACATACATACACACACACATACATACACACACAGAGACGTCAAACACACACCAAATTCAAATGTTAACCCCAAGCAATAAAAAAGAACCAGATGACCCATAAAAACGATTCTAAAACATAAAGACGAAAACAAAGAACGCTCTCTCTCTCTCTCTCTCTCTCTCTCTCTCTCTCTCACACACACACACACACACACACACACACACAATTCAAAATATCGTCACAGCAATAAAAACAATCAGCTGACGAATAGAAGAACATTACGGAGAGACTTGTACATAAGGAAGGCGCCTAGAAGATCATTTTTAACGTACCAAAAAAAGGAACCTTAAACCAAAATCATTTCAAATTAGGTTAAGAACTTGATTCATTCATTCATCTATTTATTTATTTATATGTTTATCCATTTATACACGTGCTGATGTGAGAAACCACAGACAATTCAATCCGCCAACATTTGATTTATTTTATTTTATTGATTTGATTTATATTTTTATTTTTCTACCTACTTATTTATTTATAAACAAAAACTTGGCACTCAGAAACAAAAGGAACTCGATACGTAAAGCCACAAGTTTATTCACCTGAAGAGAGTCAACTTTGGACTCGAAACACGTGTAGCGTCACAAATGCCATTATGAACACTTAATGTATCATAACATATATAATAACAACAACAATAAATATACACTTTAAACAAAGCGTTCACGGCCTCTCACACTTTTTATTCTATATATATATATATATATATATATATATATATATAAGAAAATGGCAACCCAGGAAGATGAAGAGGATACTATCAATTAGATAGAAATAGAGAGCTCAATGGATATTATCCAGAGCAAATATATTGAGAAGAAAACTCTACACATAGTTAAATGGTTATAAAAGATTTTTTTTTATTCATCACTGGTCTGAACGAGGCAATTGTAAAACTTTTTCTTTACATTGCTGAAAAAAAATTCGGGATTTACAACCGTTTAATTATGTGTTGAACTTTCTTCTCGATATACATATATATATATATATATATATATATAGAGAGAGAGAGAGAGAGAGAGAGAGAGAGCGTCAAACAGACAGACAGGCAGACAGATACTGTGTGTCTATACGCCAAATATTTTCGTTTATCCTCTGCATTTAAAACTTAGTAAGTTTCCTACTTTCTTCGATTTAATTAACTAGGAATGTCAAATGTTTCCCTGTAAGGAAACGGATAATATTTTCATTACTACTACCATAGCAATTCAGTAATCTTTCCTTTGTTTAAAGATATTTTTATCTTAATACTTTGTTTGGTTTCTGGTAGACAACTGTCGCAATTCAAACGCATTTTCGGATTTCTGTGTCAAACTTTTCACCGTCTGTTATTTTGTTAATTAAATTTATTCACCTATATTAGGTAGACATATAAGATTTTTTCTTTTAATTAAGCCCAATTAATGTAAACTTACTTATGGCAAATATTAATTCACCCTAAGAAATTATAATTCTTTTATAAAAGATTTTTAAACAAAAAAATTAGAATTAAAAATTACCAAAATTCAGAAAGTTATTTATTTTCATATTTCGTAAGTGAAGATTATATTTGAGGTACTTACAAGGTTTTTTTTTGTTTTTTTTTGTTTTTTTTTTTACTATTTACAAAAAACAATCTGTTTTTGGCTTTACAATGAGCACGAAAGAGACACCACACTTAGAAATAGCGCACCCGACTAGGCCAGTGTTGGGGCAATCGCAAAGGTCAACCCAACGGGAGTGCAATGAAAAGGCTTCGATTTGGGAGAATTTGATGTGAATTTTAGTAAATATAAATTCTTTTTATTTGGGGGTGAATTAATTGAAATAATCAGACATATGTCTGATTATAAACAACAACTTGGCACTCAGAAACAAAAGGAACTCGATACGTAAAGCCACAAGTTTATTCACCTGAAGAGAGTCAACTTTGGACTCGAAACACGTGTAGCGTCACAAATGCCATTATGAACACTTAATGTATCATAACATATATAATAACAACTGTCAACGGCCTGCAAATTACATGGATTCAACCTTCTTCATGATGAAACAAAAAAAGGTTGCCTTATTTTCACCAGCAACTGATTACAAATTCACGTCACGTAAGAATTTCCGTTAGTGGCGCTTCTTAGGCTGTTACCTCAAAATCCGGAGCTTTCATCCTGACACAATCTTTAGATAGATTGCCAACCAAAGTTAAAGAAATCTTACTGCACATTAACTTGCAACTATCTGCCAGCACAATCATTAAATACTTCCGAATCTACCCAATTTCTCTTGTATGGCTTTAGGTCAGCACTCCAGTAGAGTTTCTTGAACGGTGTGATCATCTCCAGAAGTCATTAAGGAGTCATGTCCTAAAAGAATCGCTAATCGTGAGTTCCCAACTCGTGTCTCATGGTCGGAACGATTTCTACCAAAGTCGACCAGTATAAACCGCGATTTCATGACATAACACATATAGAGAAAATTTCCTCATTGGCTGCCATGTTACTCAGGCCTTGTGCCAGACAAAATGTATAAATTGTTACTGCGACTCCAAAGGAGAGCAAAACTAATTACTTGTTAGTCCATGCGTCAAATACAGCTGAGTATTAATTTCGATCTTCACTAGTTGCCCCATAATTTTGGCCTTGTGCCATATTTAAGCTACTCTTAAAAAATCACTATTCATCTTTGTGGTAAATTCAATGTGCTTAGAATTTTTTGTTCTGAGAAGAGTTAATTTTTTTTTTTTTTATTTCCATTTCCCTTATAATAATTTCTGTATTTTATTTATTTATTTATTTATTGTATTTTCTTCTTTGTAGCTTCGACCCCCTTTTTTAATCGTATCTTTTTTATTCTTTGCAATTACGAAATCTCAATTATTTAAATCTCTTTAGGTTTCTCGCCATTTATTTTCATAATTGTAAAATCGCTTTTTTCTTTTATCTTCTTTCACGTTCCCTTTTTCTTATTTTTCAATTTCTTTTTTTTTTACACTTGTTCTATTTTTCTTTCGTTTTCTGTCGCTAGAATTATTCATGTATTAGTATCATTTCTCTTTCTTTTTCATTTATTTCATTTTCCATATCATCCTTTAATTTTTCCTCCCTTCCCCAATCTTTTGTTTTCATTCTTTCTTTTTCTCTCAATTTTCTTTTTCTTTCCATCCTTTCCTTTTTTTTCTTTTATCCTTTTTTTCATTCGTTTCTTTGTTTTTCTATGCCACCTTTTCACCTTTTTCTTTCCCCTTTTAATATTCTTTCTTTCTTTCTTTCTTTCTTTCTTTTTCTCACTTATTTCTTTTCCCATGCCACCTTTTAGACTTTCTTCTCATTTTGTTTTCTTTCTTTTTTCATTTTATCATTTCATTTTACTTCTCTTATATTTCTTGCTTTCTTTTTTCTTTCTTTCTTTCTTTTTCTTTCTTTCTTTCTTTTTTCACTTCTTTCTTCTTCCGTGCCATTCTTTCTTCCTTCCTCTTTCCCATTTTTTGTATTCTTTCTTTCTTTCTTTCTTTCTTTCTTTCTTTTTTCACTTCTTTCTTTTTCCGTGCCATTCTTTCTTCCTTCCTCCTTCCCATTTTTTGTATTCTTTCTTTCTTTCTTTCTTTCTTTCTTTCTTTTCCCTTTCTTTTTCTTTCTTTCTTTTTTTCTTTCTTTCGTTCTCGTTTCTACTTATTTCTTTTCCCATGCCAACCTTCATTTTCCTTACTTCTTCTTTTGTTTTCTTTCTTTTTTCATTCGATCCTTTCATTTTACTTCTCTTCTCTTTACTTCTTTCTTTCTTTCTTTTTCTCACTTTCTTTTTCATGCCATTCTTTCATCCTTCCTCTTTCCTTTCTTTTATATTATTTCTTTCTTATACTTTTCCTCTCTTTTTCGCTTTCCATTTTATTTTCTGTTTCATCCTATGCATGTCCACATAAGCTTTTTTCGTACCAGTCATTTTAATTAAAGATTATTTTTATTATTAATTTCTCTCTATCTCTTTCTCTCTCTCTCTCTCTCTCTTTTTGCTCTTCTCTCTTTCTCTCTCTCTCTCTCTCTCTCTCTCTTTGCTTCTCTTTCTCTCTCTCTCTCTCTCTCTCTCTCTCTCTCTCTCTCTCTCTCTCTCTCTCTCTTTCTCTCTTTTTGCTCTTCTCTTTCTCTCTCTCTTTAAATAAAATCCCTTTAACGTATTTTCCTTACCACATGAACAGATTCTCGGAAATAATTTTTATATTTTTTATTTCTCCCCACCCCACTCTCCACTTTCTCCCAAATACAATGCAAATGTGATATTTTAATTTGCTTTCCCGTTTCCACTCCACACTAATTCAAAGTGGCTGTCGATCTTATTAGGTTATATTTTCGAAACCAAATCTGCAGACATACTTTACAAATAAAGCAAAATAAACTCAGGAAAGAAAAGAAAAGAAAAGAAAAGAAAAGAAATTACCTTAATGTGGGCGCCAAAATACGGACATCTTTAATTACAGTCATTCGGTCGGATATGACTTTGCAGTTGTCGTCTGCTTACGGCTGTTAGCAGGAGTTCTTTTAAAATAGAACACGGCGGACCGAAAATTGGGACATCTGGTCAGTTTATCCTCAAGGAATATCAAAAACAAACAAGATATAATTCGTGCCTCTGTTTAGACGTACTTTGTGGAAGTATTGTAATCAATTTTAGCTCTTTTTTTTAAGCAAGGTTGAGGAAGTGGTCTGTGATTAAACATAAACGCACAATTCATAAAATATAAAAACAAATATCTAAAGAAAACAAAGCAAGGATCACTCAGAATTAATTCTCATTGAAGTTTCACCTCCAAACCGATTTGCTTTCAAAACGAAAATGTTCAGTTGTTTCTTTTCATTATATATGTCTTCATTTTTATATTTTCTTTCTAAGGCTTCTCTTTTAGAATTAAAACTTTCAGAAAAGCCGAAAGTAGTTTTTCATAACGCATCACATCGACTATCTCCGTTATTCAAAAAGTTTAAATTTTCTTTTAAAACTTAAAGAATTATTGGAAGTTTAAAATTCATAAATGAGACATTCGTCAGATGATGCATTCTTACAGAGGGCTACAACAAACTGATTGATTGATTGATATGTTCTTTTTTTTACAGCTTATCAATCCTTCGTGGGTTAAAGCCGAAACATTTTTCGGATAGTAGAAGGTTGCTTACAGGAATAACTGTTTTCAAACGTCCCTCCATCAAAGAGGTAGGCCACATACTATATCGACACCTATAATTTATATATAGAAGCTCGTTTTTAGCTTTAGCTTCGGTTCTCCTTCGACACACACAACCAAACACACATAGTGCACCTCGTCGGCCTCATTCTCATAACCGACCTCAAGTGGAACGACTATATTGAATCAATAGCTATAGCTACTGCTAGGAAAGGAGGATCTGCAATGTGATCGCTCCCGATTTGGCAGCTCGAATTCAGTCACTTTCTCACCGATGGGATGTGGCTTTCCTTTGTCTTTTCTACAAATATTTTCATGGCTTCTGTTCTGACGAGCTTGTCTCTCTGGTGCGCCTTCTACACGAATTCACTCGTGCTACTAGACTAGAAAATAGGTCCCCCCTTTTACAGTGAAAATATACAAATGTAACCGGAACTTCTATTCTCCCAGTTTCTTTTCGCGTATTATATACAACTTTCTCGGGTGTGTATTTCTTCTGAAACAGTATTGCTGTGGGATTGGAGAAACTCTCACTACGATGGCAATGATGATAATAATTCTTCTGCTAACACAGACAACCGCACCTACCTCCCATTAGCATGGAACAGGCTTGCCTCCCAGAGAGTAAAACACTACGCCTGCTTGGCTTCACACTTTCAGCGGACCTCAAGTGGAATGACTATATCGAATCCATTGCTAAATCCGCTGCTATGAAAGTCGGTTCTCTGTGCAGGGCCCGGAAGTTTTTTTCCGTCAGAGTCTATCCTGTACATATATAAATCTATCATCCGTCTGTGTATTGAATACTGCTGCCACATCTGGTCGGGTGCACCTGCTATTCTCTTCGGGGTTCTTGACAAAATACAACGGAGAATCTGTAATGTGATCGATACCGACTTGGTTGACCGGCTGCAGTCACTCTCTCACCGGCGTGACATGGCTTCCATGTGCTTCTTTTATAAATACTTTCACGGCTTCTGCTCCGATGAACTTAGATCACTGGTACCCCCTAGGTACGAATTTGCACGACATACTAGATTAGCAACTAGGTCCCACCTTTTTACAGTGAAATCGATAAAATGTAACCGCAATTTCTACTCCAACAGCTTCTTTTCTCGCGCTTCCCGCCTGTGGAATTCCCTTCCACATACTTGCTTCCCCGACAGCTACAATCTCCAGGAATTTAAATGTAAGGTCAATAGACACCTCCTAACACACTAACGCGCACCCGTTCTATCAAACACTCTTCTTATGTACCTCCTTACTCGTTTATCACCCTCCTTCTGACATTTCCTATATCTAATCGTTCGTTCAACACCTTCATCTATGTAACCCCCTGCGCTATAGTGGCAGTGGAATGCTTTACTTGGGGTGAAATGATTAAAAAAAAACACAATGCTGGAAAATACAAGGCTGCAATTCTGGGTCCACGGTGCTGAACCAGTGCTGTCGGTAAAACGAACGACGAACGCTGCCCGGCGATGTTGGGCTGGTGACGAACATTAAATTTCATAAATTCTGTGGCTTTCGCTGCTACCGCTACGACGACGATACTTTTCAAAACTTCTGGGGCAACGCTTAAAACTTCAAAATCCGCAACAAATTTGGGGCGACGATCAAACCTTTCAAATCATAAATCGCTTTGTCGGGAGCCACTCAACCTGACTTCTACACAAACATCAGTTTCTTCTTTCATATAGATCTCCAGGTACCATCTCTTACATATACATATATATATATATATATATATATATATACGAAGGCTAACCGTACTGATGAGCTGTGATACAACGAAACAGATCTGTCTGCGGATAACTATATATATATATATATATATATATATATATATATGTGTGTGTGTGTGTGTGTGTGTGTGTGTGTAATTCTAAGCATGAACTGAATAAAAACACAGTTTACCAAAGAAAAAAATTTGCAAGTGTTATAAATTTACCCAAATGGCTTTCTTAAGTACTGAAAAATATAAAAACAAGAAATAAACTCTATTTTGACACCATGACACATATGATTAAGTATACAGTTCTATTTTCTTCACGAATTGCGAAAACCATTGGAGTAAAACTATAGTAGATGGCGAGTAAAGACATTTTACTTTTATGGTTCATGCGCATTTGTAGTCACAACAACGTCAGCAAACGCAGTCCGATATAGTTCATATATATATATATATATATATATATATATATATATATAATTCCAGGTGAAGAGGACTCAAAGTTTTAAAATTTTGAGTGCCTCGGCATTTATTTTATTATGAACAGTGCTCAATATAATAAATATTATAGATCTTGATATAATTATATGCCTATGAATTAATTGTACATTGCGACACGGAAATTTCTATGTTTCGAGATAGATTCTCTTCATCAGGCAATGTTTGAGATGAAGAGAATCTATCTCGAAACAGAAATTTCAATGTACAATCAATTCATAACTATAAAATTATATATATATATATATATATATATGTGTGTGTGTGTGTGTGTGTGTGTGTGTGTGTGTGTGTGTGTGTGTGTGTGCATCCATATATGTGTGTGTGCGTGCATGTGTGTACGTATATATAATTTTTTTCTCAACATATACTGATAAATATAATAGACAATCAATGTCTATTATGTTTAACCATGACCCGTTCTAAACATAGTATTTTTGCTTTAATTTCAGGTGAAAATAAAGACAAAAATTCGCCAACATTTGGATATTTTTTATTGTTGGTTCTAAGCATTCGGCTCACATGAGCCATCTTCAAAGTGGTTACAGGGACGTTAACATAAATACATCCACCATCAAAGATGATTTTATCTTGTGTTAGCATAAAACATTACTAAGCAACGATAACCGTCACCGAATAGCAGACGAGGTTCGTAAATTTGTTATGCGGTTCTACGACGTCACACCGCGTGAGAGCTCAAAATTTTAACAGAACCATATATTTAAATGCAATGTAATTTGTCGTGACCAGATTGAAATGTGATTTTATTAAGTGTGGGTTGTTTTGATTTAATGTAGATGGACTCCAACATGTAAAAAAAAATTTTACTGTGAG